>CM031948.1:26062325-26662325 GCA_018749465.1 Paracanthobrama guichenoti
CGTGTGACCACATGTGATTGGCTGCCAAACTGCATTTTGTATGTTTTTGGCTGACATGTAGTGTGTGAACAGGGGAAATTAAGGGTGGTAAGGTGTCTGGTTTCCACAACTGGCTGCAGTTTTATCTGACTGAGAAACAGGGACTCCTGAATTACTACAGCCATAGTTTTGATGGCCCTGTGAGTACTTCATACGAGCATGTGAATCAAAACAAACCAGTGTTATTACAACATTTTATTTAAAGTGTGGATGTCAACTTGTAGTAAAAGTTATGTTTCTCCTCTCTCTCAGTGGACCACATATCCTGACGTGTTGGGAATGCAATTTAGTTGGGATGGCTATTACAAAGAGGTTGGTTCTGCCTTTATTGGGTGTAGTCCTGAATTTGACCTGGCTATCTACAGTCTCTGCTACATCACCCGCCCTGGCAAGAAGTGAGTTGTTGCTCTCTCTATTCACTTTCATTCATCCATCCCATCAAGCCATTCATCAAATAAAACTCATTTTTTGTTTATAGTAGTCCATATATAACATATCCATCAAAATGATCAGACTTAAAGAGATAGTTCACCCAAAAATGAAGATTATCCCGTAATTTACTCACCCTCAAGCCTTCCTAGGTGTATATGACACTCTTGTTTCAGACAAATACAGTCAGAGTTATATTAAAAAATGTCCTGGCTAATCTAAGCATTATAATGGCAGTGAATGGGAGCCCAAAATCTGAAGCCCAAAAAAGTGCATCCATCCATTATTCACACCAAGAATGATAACTATAATAACCATAAGTATAACTATATTAGCGTCCCCACCAACGAACAGCCTCTGTTTATTCTGGTTAGCGTCTGACGCTTTAAATGCTCAAGTTCTTTAGAGAGTGGAATGGATTCTGATTGGCTGTTGTTTTTATAGTTATCATCCTTGGTGTGAATGGGCCTTTACTCAAAAATTATAATATATGATTATTATTAATAACAATAAATATATAATAAAACAAAAATATAGAATTATAATAAAAATGATCAATTATATATATATATATATATATATATATATATATATATATATATATATATATATATATATATATATATATATATATATATATATATATATATATATATATATATATATAAATTATTTTTTTATTTTTATTATATTTAACATTTTATTTAATTATCCATCTTAACCATCTGAAATGCTTGACTCCATTCTCAGGTGTTATGTGAGTTTGGGAGGACAGACGCTGGGCATTCAGACCTACACATGGGACAATAGCAGCTATGGGGATGGAAAGAAGTACATTGCCTCCGCTTACCCTGCCACGCCTTGATTCCCTGTCATCTGAATATCAATATCAACAAACTCACCAACACAACTCATCTGCAATCTTTATTCTTCACTTGATTATTTGAGGTTGATGTTGGATCTAATAAAAAACTGGAACAGAAAAACACCCCTCATGTCTGTATTTCTGCTTGTCGGGATCTAATAGATTCTTACACATTCTCACTAGCTACAACTGTCAAAACTGTACACATCTATTAGTCTGTTGTTAAGTAATAAATTAGAATATTTTCTGTTTTAAATTTGATTTCGAAACAATTTCCAATTGATCTTTTATCATTTAAAGCTGCAGTGTGTGAGTTTTAGTGGCATCTAGCGATGAGGTTGTGAATTGCAGTCACCTAACACTCACCCCTCCCTCTCGTTGTCGGAGAGAGCAGAGCTTGAGAACTGTAGAAACATGACGGTGCAAAATGGCAATTTCACTGTAATGGGACCCGTGGTGTATGTAGATAGAAATGACTCATTCTAAAGCCCTATTCGGACGGGATTAGTATTACATGGGGAGGTGAGGGTAAAGTAATTATTCTCGGTGATTTTAGTCCCGTCCGAATGTGCCATCTCGGTAATCATTACGAACAATGTCAGTAAAGATTACGGAGACTTTTACCTTCTGTAAAAAGGTCCGGGAAAATGACCTCGGGTAATACTAATCCCGTTCGAATAGGCCCGCTGTAAAAATGTACGGTAAAATTACGTCATTTCCTGTTTAAAAGTAGTTTTTGGCGCGTGTTGCAAGCATGGGGGCGCTTGAAGAAGCATTCGGTTGCGTTGTAGGTGGTGGGACAACTCTGTGGCAAACCTCCAGTATTTTCCGCATACCATTAAAAGCAAAAAGAAGCACTTATTAGAGGCACAACACTTCTTTTAGCTCTAGAAATCTGTTCCCAAATAGTGTGATTATGCAAAATGGGCTCAAACTGCCTCTGAAACCGATGTTCACCCCAAACCGAGATTAAACGTTTCCTCCCTGCTCCAGTTTCGCGTTTTTCTTGTTTGCTCACGTGATAACAAGAAGCAACGTCATATGCACATAACGACAAGGTTACTTTGGTGCGTAAAGCGAGTTACCCCTCCCACTTCTGCTAGTCTTATTGAGACGTCTTATCCCGTGCGAATTGGCCATTAATATTACAGATGTCCTGAGGTAAAACTACATTACCCCCACCTCCCCTTGTAAAACTAATGCCGTCCCAATAGGGCTTAAGGTAATAAAAACATAACAGTACATTATGTAAGGTCTTTATACTCCACTGGAAACATAGTTATGTATATTATATTGCATTTCTGTCAATAGATCCTTATAAATACTACACACTGCACCTTTAAGCATATATTTATCTCCATTTCAAGACCAAAAAAAAAAAAAAAGAACTGAAACAACAGTTTTGGTTTTATGGTTTTATTATCATAAAATACAGTATCTCTCTAGACTTCAAGCCTATGACAGTGACAGAACTGATGATGAGGTTATGGATCAGCGTCAGAGACGCAGCGGAAGCCCAGGTTAGAGGCAGAACTGTCCGGGGTATTCTGACTACGGGCTGCACACCTGTATCTGTAGCAGTAAGACTACGGAGAGAGAAAATGTGTTTACATGTATGTAAATAAGCTGTATAAAAGCATTTATAAGAATCATTTTTATTATCAATGTTGAAAATGTACTGCATAATATTTTCATGGAAACCATGATACATTTTTTCAGAATTCTTTAATGAAGAGAAAGTTGAAAAGAGCAGCATTTATTTGAAATTGAAATCTTTTGTAACATTATAAATGTCTTTCAACCCAATTTTGGTGAACAAAAGTATTCATTTTTTTTTTTTTAAAAATACAAATCTTACTGACCCCAAACGTCTGAATGGTAGTGTACTTCCAGTAGTATTTTATCTGACAAAAAATATCCCAGTGCCTCAATAACCCTGATGTACACGTCCGTGCGTTTTACCTTGTGGCACATGTAGGATCCTCCTTTTTTGACTCTATCTGTCCCTGATTCTGGTCCTTTCTGTGGAAAAAATAAGGCACTGGCATAAGGGGTTAACATTCCCTTTTGAGTATAAAGAAAGAACTTAAGTGTGGGGGTGTGTGTGTGTGTGTGTGCGTTTCCTTATTCTTGCAAATGAGCCTTACAGGATTATATCCGTCTTCTGCAGTGTGGTGTACATTCCACCAGTCTGCCGTCCACTCCCATGCGTTCCCCACCATGTCATACAGACCAAAGCCATTGGCAGGAAATGACATCACCTGCCCAAGACATCACTTAAAATGTATTTAGAGTGGATATACACAAGTCTACACACCTGTTAAAACAGCTGGTTTTTGCAATGTAAAAAAAGTGTGTGTGTGTGTGTGTGGGGGGTGGGGATATAATGATAAAATCTTTATCATTTTTTTAAATGATAAAAATCATTTTAAAAAAAAAAAATTACCTTTAATGTAAAAATTACAGCCTATGGTATGCCACTGAAAACCACAATGACACAATTAAGAGAAAAGAGATTAAAAAAACTTTTTAAAAAAACAACCTTAAAATAACTTTAAGTGTAAACACTATCATTTCTAATTGGGCTTGAAAAAAAAAAAAAAAATTTGCACAGGAGGTACCCTTTAAATTTAACAAATCTGGACTGCATTTGCCAAAAGCATTGTAAGCCTAAGTAGATCGTAGAACCATTGCCACCAATGGTCTCAACGATCAACTTAGCTCACAAGAAACTTAGCTTTTGAGAAACACAGCCCTGGACCGTTTTTGCAAAGAAGAATGGGAAATATTCCCTAGTAAAGATGTGCCAAGACTCCTATACAAACAAAATGAGTTGTTGTGATAAAATCAAAGGACGCTTTAACTAGTGTGGTGAGGTTGATGAGTGAGAAACTTGGGAGGAGCGAGTCATGAGGGAGCTCTGAGGCATACAAGGACGAGTGACACCAGTGAAGGACGAGAGAGGACCAGGCCTGGACTTTACGTTGTGTTTTGTTTACGTTTTGTTATGTGTGTGTGTGGCAGTCGTCCGTGAGGGGCTGCTCGTGTTTGTTTGTTTTATTTATTAGTCTTTTAAATGTCCGCCGGTTCCCACCTCTTTCTTCCCATAACAACAAACTACGTTACAATTAGTACAGGGGTGTGCACCCTTATGCAGTTAGTTATTCCGTGTTTTTTTTTCACTTTGGTTTTCAGCGGCATTGCATAGGTTATCATTTTTACATTAAAGGTGCAAAAGTTCTGATGTGATTTATCTTTGTCTCATTTTTTTACATCACAAAAAAAAGCTTCTTTAACAGGGATGTGTAGTATTTTTATATTCAATGTACATGCTAAACATCTGCAGTCAGTGCTTCTCTTCTATCAATTTAAAAACACACAGGGGTTGACCTGTAAATCAGGATAAAGGGCTACTGTAAATATCTATGAATTTAAACAAAACAAAATGGCATTAATTTATGACAATATACTTGTAAAAGTATCATTTGTATTTCATCTGCTAATTCGTGCTTTGTGTTACCGGTGATGTGTTAGCATAGCCGTCCTCTGCTGTGTTGTGATTAGGGAAATCTCCCTGCCACAGGTTAGCATAATGCTGCCCTTTAGGCATTAGTTTATTTCCCCATGGGTACAGCCTAACAAGAGCGATAGAGGGAGAATATGTTAAAAAAAATACATTAAAATGGATAAAAAGCATAAAGACACAGACACAAATGCACCTTTCCTGAAGACCCCCTCTACAGGCCAGCTCCCACTCAGCTTCAGTAGGAAGTCTGCGTTTGGCCCAGTGACAGTACGCCTGTGCGTCAGCCCACGACACATGCAGAACAGGATGATTCATCCTAGATACAAACACAGAGATTATATTTAATATGACTTCTACACAGGTATACAACTTAAAAACAGATAAGCATGTCATCTGTTTATACAGTGTAATAGGTGTTGTATTGCAGTTATCCACTGCTTGCTCGTGTGATATCGCTTACATATTTTTTGTACCTGTGTTCTATGGTTGAATCTGGTCCTTCTGGGTGTCTCCAGTCTGCACCTTTTACTGGTGACCACCAAGGAGCAGCAGCCACCTACTGACCATGAATATACATTGGCAAACTGTAGCTCAGCCAGTTATCTAAAAACGCACAAACTGTTTAGTCTTGGCTATATTTGGAGATTAAAATCTCTAGCTCTCATTTCTAAAATAAAAGTTGACTATATTTGTAGCACATTTTTACTTTTTTTTTTCTTTGCCTTTTCAAGGCATTCTTCCCTGGCCCCCTTAAATTCATTTCAAATAAAATTTTACACAAATATATTTGGGATTATATTTGGCCATTAACTTTTTTTCAACATTAAGATTTTAGGTTTAAAATATATACATGTAACCGAAATTGTATATTTTTAGATGCTCTAATTGGTCGTCATATCTGGGGTTTTTATGTTTGTTTTTTTGACCATTTTGAGTCTCTGTTGACTTTTTTCCCCAGATCATTTTTCCCCAGATCATTTGATCATCATGTACTAATAGTCATTAACATAATAATCCTGCAGCATGATTTTTTTAAATATTACAAACCTTTAAATATAAGTAAAATATACAACCAGCAGCCAGTCATAAGTACAGAAAGAAAGAAAGAAAGAAAGAAAGAAAGAAAGAAAGAAAAAGAAAGAAAGAAAGAAAGAAAGAAAGAAAGAAAGAAAGAAAGAAAGAAGTGTATGTGTATACGTTTCTCACCGCATGTGACAGAGTGCTCTTCTCCTCCTCACTCAGCAGTCCCTCAAAAACAAAAGAGTCTCCAAAACGCTCAGCCTGTAGATACAGATAGCAGATTGAGCGAGCATGTGTATTGATTATTTGTCTTATGGCCCTGTAAATGGCCATGTTTTACAGGTACAGTAATGTTGGTACATTTTGTAAAATGCTATAAAATCAATAATCTGTGATTCGTTAATTCTCTTGAACCATTATTTAACTGACAATAGTACAAAGAAAAGATTGACCAACTTAATTGTAGTTTGTAAATACAAACACATTTTAATTTTGATGACTGCAACACACACCAAAAAAGTTGGGACAGAGGTTGGTACTTTTGGGACAGTCCAAAATAAGTAGGTGAATTGGAAATACTGTAGGGTAAGGGTATTGCTATTGGGTTAAAAAAGGAGCA
Organism: Paracanthobrama guichenoti; assembly: GCA_018749465.1. Taxonomy (NCBI): domain Eukaryota; kingdom Metazoa; phylum Chordata; class Actinopteri; order Cypriniformes; family Gobionidae; genus Paracanthobrama; species Paracanthobrama guichenoti. The sequence goes on from CM031948.1 coordinate 26,068,824, forward strand.
TTTCTGCAAATGGGGTTGTACCTCTGTGATGTAGCCTGTCTGGTTGGCGAAGTGTTGAAACTGCTGGTTTGTGACCTCATGTTCTTCAATGTAAAAAGGGTCCAGCCACACTCTCCTCTGCGGCCCCTCTCCATCCTGTGGTATTCCTGGGTCATCCGTTCCCATTATAAACCAACCTCCCTGCAGAAGCACCAGCTACACACACATACACACAACATTCAGATTGTTCTGTGGCTGTTTTGTTTAACATTTGATGCAATAGTTTATGAAAATGTTCTTCATCATGTCTTTTTCTCATATAAGTTTCATTGCTCTATGAGAAGTTATTAATAGCAGAATGTCCATGTTGTTCTTGCCCATATAATGAAAGTGAATGGTGGTCAAGGCTGTTATTTGAGTCTGTTCCACAAAAAAAGACGTTATATGGCTTTAGAAGATTTTTTTTTTCTAGTTTCACAGACAAGGCTTAAGGCTAGTCGAGTAAAATGCATGGTTGCACTGTCTTAAAGGGATAGTTCACCCAAAAATGAAAATACTGCCATCATTTAATCACCCTCAAGTTGTTTCAACCCTGTATAAAATTCTTTCTTCTGCTGAACACAAAAGAAGTTATAATGTTGGTAACCAAACAGTTGATTTTGGTGCCCATTAACTGTTTGGTTACCCAGAATTTTCATTTGTGGGTTAACTATCCCTTTAACTGAAAGCAACTTGGATTTACATATCTCCAGAAATATGTCAGTGGCATTATTTTGTCTCAAGATGCACACCAGTTTTTTAACTAAAGCCTGTCTGTGAAGCCAGGCCTTAGAGTATTGCATTAAAATAGGACTACCTTTATAATACTTTTATTGTGCTTTTCTGTCCTTTTTGGATATTGACAGCCACTGGTCCCACACCACCTACTGTATATCAATTTTATATATATCAAATTTTTTTTCCCTCCTTTTTTTCCAAAAACGAAAGTCAGTCAATACTTTACTTGTCTAGTCTATTGATAAGTGATTATAACAAACCTACCTTAGTGTGTACACCAGCCTCTATCGTGTGTGGACTTTCGTTTGCTGTTTTGGAGTATATATTTGCATCATGATGTTCCATTTTGTTTTCATAACTCACATCAACCTCCCTTTTCAGTCCCTGACAACCACAATCCGCGCCCTGCGACTCCGACTGCGGGCTCTGTTCGAGCACGATGTCGCTTACATCACAATGCGCTGCCAAAATGCATAGAAATAAAACCACAGAGCTGTTCAAGATTGATGCCATATCCAGTTTAAACTATGCTCGTGTTGAAAAAATAGGTTGAACTGAAGCGGCAACCTCCCTCAGTTTCTCTTGAAGCCAATACGGAAGTGACTTAAACTGCAATTCATCGACTGGCCGCTAGAGACAGGCTCCAGAAGGGAGCAGAATCTCATTGAGCCCCATGTTAAAATGCCCAACTTTACAGCAGAAAAAAACGTTTACAGCCTGGAACAAATTGTGGTTTTGGTCTATATCGCTAATTTTGCCCTTCATGACAACTGTGATTGATTTTTATTTTTATTTTTTATAACTCATTCGTTTACATTATATAAAGCCTTAAAGTTCTGCATAATTAAAGTCCTCATGAAATCAAAATTGACCCTATTTACTTTGTTAGCACATATTAAAGGTCTTAGGGTGAACAATTAATCAGTGCAAGTTAAAAAACAGAAAAAAATAATTTGTTGTGGTAATCTTTAATCAAAGTCTGAAAAGTAACTTCCGGTCTGGAAACGGCGTTCCTTCTCAGATGATGTCAGTTTGATGGCTTAGGTTTGAAAATGCATAACCACTCCCCTCCAACTGTTAGTCTGCTATGAGCGAGAGATGGAGAGGAGGAGCACTGAAGTAAAACCCTGCCCTCTATTCAATATTCCGTTTCACTTGGAAATACGTCAGAGCACTGAAGAAAACGCACTTGCTGCTTCTGGTTCACTGGGACTTTAAGGGCGTGGCCACTTTGAGTGACAGGTGGATAGCCTTTTGTCTGCTGTCTGTTAGGCCGGCTACAAACTGGCTGCGTGATGTGAGCGTTTCAGCTGTGGGAGCTTTTATTTCAGCTCCCATGCTAACAGGTTAGAGCTTGCATACTGCCTGTGTGACACGTGCGTCGAAAACGCGTGCATACTAGAAATAGAACTGACGCCTAGATGTGTTGGAAGCGTTTCCAGGCAAAATAGAATAGGAAAAGCTGTTTATATGTAATTTTGACACGAATACATATTAATAAATGACATTTCGATGTTTGAAAGTCTCTAGGTTGACATAAATGCAGATATAGGCCTAACTGTAATAATAATTTTTAAACAAAAATTATCGATTTTGAAATATTGCACCTGTCAATACAGAACGAAATATTCTATTTTGCCTATTCTACCGTCAAAGGGGAGAAGAATCTCATTGAGCCCCATGTTAAAATGCCCAACTTTACAGCAGAAAAAAAACGTGTTTACAGCCTGGCACAAATTGTGCTTTTGGTCTATACAGTTCTGCATAATTAAGGCGTGGCCACTTTGAGTGACAGGTGGATTGTAATTTGTCTGCTGTCTGTTAGTCATCACGTCACCTCACAGACGCTACTTTACGCTTCAGAACTGCTCTTCAGAATCCTATTGGTGACGTCACGGACACTACGTCCATATTTTTTTACAGTCTATGGACAAATCCGAAATCACCCCCTAAACCCTCATTCACTATTCCCTACTTTAGTCCACTAATATATTTCACTTGAAGGAGTGAATGAAAACTAGTGCGTGAAGTCGGACAGCCGTTGAGTGTCGGCTGTACACTCGTTATTGCGGTGCAATGTGGGATTGAATGAGTGCACTCAATAATGTCCACTATGGTTTTGGACACCACTACTTTAGTTTTGGCTGTCCCCTCAAATAGTGCCCTATTTAAGGGTATAGGGGGCGATTTCGGAATCATCCCATGTTCTGAAACGATCGAGTTCAGCCTGAGTTCATCTAACATTTCTAAAGCTATCCGTTCACGTTCCCATTCATCTTAATCGCAGTGACTGTGTAACAAATGCTTTAATAACCCAGTTCAGGTGTTGTTATCATGAAATTCGTGACTAGAGAAATCTGGGACTAGAGGTCGCTGTTCATTAGGTTAAATGTTCATGAGAAGGCGCCATGCGTTCGTGCACCTGAGTCTTTTGCTGCAGAGGAACAGGTTCATTACTTCATGATCTTTTTAGACAAGCTGTCCGAGTGCAATACTCGCTCTATCATTATTATTATTGTATCATTATCATTTTAAATTTGCGTTTACTTATGGTAATTATGCATCAAATACATCATTAAAACGATAATTTTCATCACATTTGGAATTATTATTATTATTATTATTAGGGTAGAGTAGGGGAAATCGCCCCCCTTAAGGACTGTGTAAATATTTCTGTGAAACAAAAGGTAAATGTGTCTAGAATAATTAGGGCCCAAGCCCTGAAAGGGCGAAGGCCCTATTGTTCTTCTAAGGATTATTATTATTATTATTATTATTATTATTATTATTATTATTATTATTATTATTATTCTTTCGCCTTTTTGCCCTTTTTGGGGCCCTTAACATGCTCGAAAACTCTTGAAACTTTGCACACTCGTCGGAATGCGCGGCCATCAGGGTTTGGGCTGGGTTTGGTACCCGGGCGTGGCAGGGGGGCTCGACAGCGCCCCCTTGAAAATAAAAATAAAACTGTCCATAAATCAAAAACGCTTGCATGTATTAATATGAAACTCGGTATACATATAGAACTCATCGGGCCGAACAACATCCGCGCTCTAAGTTATGCGTCAGCCCAACAGGAAGTGAGCTATTATGGGTCGTTTTAAAACGCATACTGTGGAATTTGAAATACTCCTCCTAGGCGATTAACCTGATCAGCACCAAACTCGGTCAGCATGAAGTCAAGGCATTGAGGATGCTAAATTGCGAGCGGATTTTTGATATCTCGAACGGTTTGGCCGTGGCAGGAGACGAATTTATGGCGAGAAATGGGAAACAGGAAGTGTGTTATAACTTCTGCATACATTGACCGATTTGGATGAAACTTCAGCTGTGTGTTTGTTGTAAGAGGCCGATCACATGGATATAACTTTTGTGAGTCAAAGTTATAGCGCCACCAATTGGCAGCAGATAGTGTGTCACTTTCAAAAATGCTTTGAATCACCGTCTTATTTTCACCCGATTTACTTCAAACTTCATCAGTATAATGTCAAAACATGGCAGATATAGACATATGAATGGATTCCTGATATTTTAAATACTGTTGCCATGGCAACGTGTCAAAGTTGAATAATCTTTTAGGGTGTTTTTGAGACTCTTAGCATGCTTGAAATGGCATGAAACTTTTGAACATGAATCATTGTTTGATTTAAATTAAATTAAGATTGTATGTTCGCAATTGAACCTGGGTGAATTTAAAATGAATGTACTATTTTTCAGATCAATATATTTATTTTATTTAATATATTTAATCTGAATCTTATTTTGTCTGCCCTCCCTTCATTGTCCAATAGATGGCACTGTTGACTTAGTTTTGATGGGAAAAAACCCTGTTTCCCTCTCTGTCTCTGGCTCTGTGTGTGTGTGTGTGTGTGTGTGTGTGTGTGTGTGTGTGTGTGTGTGTGTGTGTGTGTGTGTGTGTGTGGAGGGGGGGATGGGTGGCTGACAGCTAAAGCTTGCCTCTCTGTCTTTGCATTCTCTTTCTCTCTCTCTGTGTGTGTGTGTAAGGGGGATGGTTGCAACTGCAGTATTTGCTTATCTTTGCTGTGTTTGCAAAGATCACGTATAATGTCTTTAAATGAATTATTTACTGATAGAATTCAAATTTATTAAAAAAGTACAGTTCACATGATTTTATAAAAGTGTCTGTTTATAATAAACTTCCATAAAATTTAGACACGCATCTTACTCTTACCTGACACTGATATTAAAATCGACGTTGCGGTTTCTGTGATTTGGCTCCATTTATTCATTTTGTAATTAACACTTTTTATTGGATACCTCCCGTATTTAAATGAAAGCACACTTTTTGGTGCATAAGATTGGTGAACAAACAGTAGCTAAGGTAGGTCAAAAACACATGAAGAGAAATGTTAGGATAATACAACATCAGCATTCGGACGGTATTCTGCACTCATTTCAAAGGGACCTTTGACATCATCTGACATGAAATTCATCTAAATTGAATTGATCTCATAGATGTTGTGGTTTGTGTTCATAGCAGCACCGACTGCTGCAGTTAATGAGGGGAATTCAAATGACTTTGACAGTCATTTTATTAAAACATTATTTTAGCTACAATAAATAAATAAATAAACAGCTTGCCTAACGTACTTTACGTAATGATGATTGATCTTAAGATATTTTAATGTATAATATGTGTTGTGCGTACCCATGTTTACACGTACGCAACAATAGAGTTTAGATGCATTTCATATCATAGGCTATCACAAATAACTATCACTTTAGTGTGAAAAAAAGTTTTTAAAAAAAACTATACAAATACCTTGAATTAAATACTGGCCTTCTGTACTTACGAATTTTTGAGCTGCAAAAGATAACTTTGCAAATATTTAAACATGACCTATTATATCCTATGACAATAAAATTAATCTATATTTCAATGACATCATGGGTGTGGCTTGTGCTCATAATGCTACCAGCTGCTGCGGTAAATGTGGCATATTTAAAACATTTTTTCCAAAAATATTCTCCTGTTTAAATGCATATTGCCTGTCGTGCACAGTTTCCCCGAAGCCACCGGGGTGGCGGTGCCACCGGCTTGGGCCCGTCATCGCTGCTCGCAGCTTTAATTATTATTATTAGGGTAGAGTGGGGGAAATCGCCCCCCTTAAGGACTGTGTAAATATTTCTGTGAAACAAAAGGTAGATGTGTCTAGAATAATTATTCTTGTTTTCAGTGACTGACATAAATTATAAACCAAGAATGAAAAATGTCCAGAGTTTTCATGTTATTAGATTTTTAACAAAAATCTGTAATTTGTACCACAGGTGGGGTAAAATGCCCCCACTCTGACAAAGCAACTTGCTTTATACATTTACTGCAAAATCAGAGTGCAAGCATGTTTTAGCTTAAAATTAAAAAGACAAGCCAAAATAACAGTAGATGGATATGAATATTTATTAATGAACCATTTTAAAAATCAACTTTTTGAAAAATATTGTTAGCTGATGCTAACTGGCTGGCTAACTAGCTAGTTGATGATAATGTGAGGTAATTTTTAAATATAAAGTATAGATTACATTTGATGGAAGAACAAAGAATGTGATGTTCAGAACATGGTAACTACAGTAATTATGATAATGGGATACTGGGGGCGCTTTACCCCAAGTGGCTGGGGGTGTTTTACCCCACAGACTAGGTTTGGGGGAAAAAATTGTCATTCTGAAAATATAATTTCATTTCCCTTAAATAACAAGTTCTCCCTAACTACAGGCCTTGCTCTTCTCATGTCATATAAAACTGTGATGTTCTGCAAAACAAGCTTTAAGACACTTTTTTTCTTACTGCTAAAAACTGTTAAAATCCGTTTTCTCCCATACTTCACCCGTGTAAGCTTCGCGGTGAAAACTTCTACATCACTCTGGTCAACGTAGTCCATAGCAGCACCAAAAACGTATCTTGATTTTATCTAGTGGTTATTTTGGGGAAAAACAGTATGGGGACGTACCTTATTTAGGACAGACTATCTGTAATGCTCTTCAGATTCACTCTTTTGATGTCTAAAATGTCTGTAGCCTTTTTGAAAGCATTTGCTTGCTTTGGTATGAACATCTGCAGATAGGTTCAGCAGGGTCACAGAATCCTACAACAGTGTTATGGCTGCTATTATGGTTACCCTCCTCTATTTCACACTGAATGAATTCAGTGTTATCCAAATTCGCTCTGATAATGTCTAACCTTCTGTCTTCTGTATTTTAGAAATCATTTTGGTCTGATGTGAACAGCTGCAGATAAGCAGCAAGGTTACAGAATCTAACAAGGCAACATTACAGGTTACCAAAATCTGTCCCCTTCTATTTAACACAGAATGACTTTAATGTTTTTCTAACTCTGATATATAAACCTCTCTGTTTCATATTCTAGAAATAATTTTGGTCTGATGTGAACAGCTGCAGACAACAACAGTGTCACAGAATCTGATAAGGCAGCATAACAGGCTGATGAATGTTTCTCCTCTCCTCTCATTCACTTAGAATGACTTTTAACGTTATCCAAATTCACTCTGGTGATGTCTAATCTCCTCTATTTTATATCCTAGAAATAATTTTGGTCTGATGTGAACAGCTGCAGATATACAGCAGGGTAACCAAATCCGACAGCAAAGCATTTGAAGTTGCAAAAATCTTTTATGCTTTAATGTTATCTAAATTCACTCTGGTGATGCCTCATTTTGTCTAGTTTATATATATATAAAGCATTTTGGTTTGATATGAACAGATATGAAGGGTCGCCACATCAGACAACACAGCATTCGAGGTTGCCAAAATTTACCTCCATCTATTTCGCACAGATTGGCTTAATTGTTATCCAAATGAACTCTGGCGATGTCTAAACTTCTCTCTCCTGTAGCCTATTTTAGAAGTCATTTTGGTCTGTAATTAAAAATAGAAGTCATTACAGCTCAGTTACGGTATCTGACATGGCGGGACAACATATTTCCAAAATCTGTTATCCCATTTTGGGTCTCACTTTAGCCCGTCTTTAGCTAATATGTACATTGGATAACTATGAACATTTAAATTAGTAATTTGATACCATGCACTTTAGCTACATAGGCTACATTCCATTGTAGCCTACTTATATTTAATAAATATCCCATTTACTTACATTTTTTTTATACTAGGTAGCCTAAATTTGATTACCACAAATAAATGAATGCATAAAATTTACATTGGCAGTGGGGCAAGTTGTAACAACAGCATTAGCAGACAAATAGACTATCAAAATTTGGGTAACACTTTATTTTACAGTGTCCTTGTTACATATATTACATGTACTTACAATAGTAATAACAGTAAATAGGGGTTATGGTTAGTATTTGGTTTTGGGTTAGTTGCATGTAATTACACATAATTTAGTTATACAGTAACTACATGCAACATGTAGCCTAACAAGGACACTGTAAAATAAAGTGTTACCAAGTAAAATGTAACCAAAATTTGTTACATCTCTCCCAAGTCAACAATACTTTTTTGCATTATTTGGCTATAAATGCGGTTTCTATTTATAGTCTCTATAGACTCTTTGCAACAAGAACTAAATTATTTTAGTCAAATGAAAGGGAATTTCTGGGTCTTGTAGTTCTTGAATGCCGCATGATTATTAAAATAACCGTGGCGTGGCACCAATGGAACACAATTTCCCAGAAACCCATCGTGCTCCACTGTTTACAGAGTCACTCGGCAAGCCGAAAAAAGACGAACATCGGGGCGATGGACCGCTGCTGGGCTCTATGAAGAGTCGGGATAATAACTTTCTCAAACAGAGGACGCAACGTTTGAGAAAATACAGCGGACACGTTTGCTCCAACTTCGTCAGAGAGAGGTGAGGTCTAGGCTACACAATAATGAATGGACTACTAAGAGTTTTGTTGAGGAATGATGCTTTATTAAATATTTATCTTATCTGCGGGAGAGCATCGCGCGCCCTATTGAACCCGCCCCTAGGATAGAAAAACTGCCATGAGAAACTGACGTAGCCTATAGAAAGATTTTTGAAAAAAGAGATACAAACTTGGCGAGGAAGACACAAGTGTGTCAGTTGAGCCGGTGTTAATGTTTTGTTTATACTTTTTAACGCAACAGTTAAAAACAATGTTATGAAGAAGTCAAGAAAAGGTCTGGTGCCGTTAGTTTAATCGCATAACGGGCACGCATTCATAAAAATCTCTGCTTTTCATAAATGCGTTTGCTGGATAGAGTTTATGTACCGATGCTTATTCTTTTTTCGTTTTGACATTGTTGACATGGGTAGAAAATTGAGTTGTTAGTTTCTGTTTTCAAGACGGATGATTTGCCGATGGAACAGAATCCACATTTTGTGTTTTTACAACAGTAAACGAGGCTGTAATTAACGCAATAAGTAAAAATAGCCTACATAGTTTTCATGTAAAACAAGATGCCTTTTGCTTTGCAGTTAGATAGAGCGAAAATCACATGCAAATCTCTCTCTCTCTCTCTCTCTCTCTCTCTCTCTCTCTCTCTCTCTCTCTCTCTCTCTCTCGCTCTCTCTCCACATTTACGGTTTGGTTGGCTAATCATTTGTTAATCAAATCTAGTAGTCACAGGAAGAATCTGGTGATGATACAGGCGTCAAATGAGTTACATGGAACTGTTACAGTCAGCATGCTCACAAACCCTTATCTAGTCTTATTGTCATAGGCCTACAGCTACAGTAGACCTATTTCTTATCATTTGGGTTATTTTGGTTATCCAGTACATTTCCATGTCCCCTTAATATGTTGATTAAAACATAATTTTTAAAGTGACCATAGGGATGATAGGGATTATAAATTATTTATCCAGCATTATTATTATTATTATTTTTATTTTAAATTCATGTGCCCTTGTTATCTTTAATCAAAATAGCGTCCCCTCCTTGCAACGACATCTCTGATGATCATTGTCTGATGACGTGTTTAGTGGCACGAGGGCGGAACATCCTGGGATTCACATAAGATCGCAGCAAACCATAATGATCCAAGTCAAGTCTTGCCCTACATTTTTTCTTGTTCAATAAGCTGTTTCACTCATATACGTCACAATAGGGAAGACGATCACAACTTCCATTTCATGCTGACTTTAAAGCCACAATATGTAATTTTTTGCCGTTAGAGGTCGCTTATTCAAAACAAAGGTGTAGCTTGATGACAGAAAAATATCCAGAGAAATGTTCAGTTTTATTTCGCAGAGCTTTTATAATGCCGCAGACGACCACTTCCGCTTCTTCCGGTCATGCGTAGGGTTAACGCTGCGCTGTTTTATCATATTAGATACATTTGAGTCTGTTGAAAGTTATGTTATAATGCTACTCTGCATTCTGGGTCTGCAGTATACTTTAGAGAAATGCTTGTTTGGGACACTGTGTAACAGGAGCGACCTCTGAGTACTGTGAAGAGACCTGCTTAAAGCAAATCAAAGAATGGTCAAGAATCAGTTTTTTTTTTTTTTTAGCTATTTAAGCTATTTATATAGTATATATATATATATATATATATATATATATATATATATATATATATATATATATATATATATATAACAGGTTAAGTTACTTAACCTGTACTTTTAGACAATAATTTCACTGTATTTGTATTTTGTATTTATATATGCATTTACATTTAACTTGCCATGTTTTGTCAGTTGTAAATTTGACACTGAATGTGTATTTTTAGTATCCAATGCACTGGACTTGGAATAGGTGTCCAGTAAGTTAAGTTAATAAATAACTTGCGAGCTTGTAATTTGCCAGCTTCTTGTTATCGAAACTCGGTGGAGGAATGAGATTTTCGGATGAACTGAATTTGAACTGAGGATGTGAAAAGGCCCATGCAATGTGTAATAATGCATATATTTAGGATGGATTCAGCTGAAACTAATTACAAATTAAAAAAAGTCCAGCAATCAGTTTTAGAGTCCTCCGCTTGTTTATCTTTCTTTGCATCATGGGTTACCAATGACTGAATATTTGATATTTTCAATCACATGTTATTTAGTTCATATCATACAGTGGGCCACTTGTGGTTTTAAGCAAATTATGTTGTCTTTGAAGACATCAAATTGATTTAGACATGCATGTTCTTCTTTTGTTTTAGTGTAAACATTCTGTTTAAAGATACATTTTTATGTTCTATTTGAAACTTAGTCTTGTTTTTGTATTATGTACTGTAGGGAATGACAACTCTAACCACACATCATATATGTGTTGCTTTAAATGTGTAAACCTATGTCTTTTTATGATTAGAGCTCCTGTCAGGCTTGTTTGCTTAATGATAAACCTGTGCACAGACACAGGCATGACTCTTTGACCTCTGACCTCTGCAGGTGGTGGAGTGGTTGCCATGGTGGATAAAATGTCAAGTTTCCTACACATTGGGGACGTGTGCTCCTTTATGCTGAAGGCTCTACCAGTGGCTTCATAAGCACTCTGGGGTGAGTTGATTGACACTGCCCGTCATTATATTATGGAATGCTTTAAAATCACATTTTCATTAAATTTAATTGAAAGCAGATCAGTGGATATTATGAGCAGGACATTTTAAATGCATTTGTTCCAAGAGTAATTATTACAGCAAATAAATGATTAACAAGCAGAGACAAGTAGAGACCTTTTTCCATTCACTCTTCAACATTAAACTCCCTTCTTTTCTGCTGACAACAATCTTAAAGAAATAGTTAAACCAAAAAATTATCATCCCCCCCACCCTTCAAACCTGAGTGACGTGCGTTCTTCCGTGGAACACAAAAGATGATTAGCAAAGTGTACAAGATTTTTCAGTGAAAAACGACTTAATTTTTACCCTCTTCATCAATAAATCTATCCCATGACTTCAGAAGACTTCTAATATAGTCATATGGACCACGTTTATGATACTTTAAAAACTTGTGTTTGCATTTTTTAAAGCATCTGTAAATAAAAAACAACTAATACAAAGATTCCTCCTTTTGTGTTCCTCAGAAGAAACAAAAGTATAACAGGTTTGGAATGACAGGAGGATGAGTTAATAGTGACAGATTGTTCATATTTAGGTGATCTAACCTTTTGAAGGTCAAGACTGCATGAAGTTTGCTGTGGTTGAATGCTAATCTCTGATGTGTAGATAAGAATATCCAGCTGTCAGCAGTTTAACTCTATTTATGTGTGTGTGTGTGTGTGTGTGTGTGTGTGTGTGTGTGTGTGTGTGTGTGTGTGTGTGTGTGTGTGTGTGTGTCCGTGTTTTTGGCTGACTGGTCGTGGAATTTGGATTATGTCCAGTAAGCTGCTGCTTTGGGCCAAAAAAGGCTAAATACAGAAACACACTTGCAAATGCACACCATTATTTACTTACTCAAACACACAGATGTTCAGTCTAATCAAAAGTTAAAACTTTTACAATATAACACTCTTGTTTGTTTCAGGTTGGTTGATGACAGATGTGTTGTTCAGCCAGATGCAGGGGACTTGAACAACCCACCCAAGAAGTTCAGGGGTGAGTGTGTGTGTGTGTGTGTGTGTGTGTGTGTGTGTGTGTGTGTGTGTGTGTGTGTGTGTGTGTGTGTGTTTGTGTACATGTTTTTCTATCCAGGTGGGGACTTCAACCTGAATGCACACTAACTGGGGTCTGGGGTCCTAAATTGAGGTCTCCATGAGGAAACAAGCTTATAAATCATACAGAATTAGTTTTTTTGAAAATGTAAAAATGCAGAAAGTTGTGTGTGATGGGTAGGTTTAGGGGTAGGGTTAGTGTAAGGGAATAGAATATACAGTTTGTACAGTATAAAAACCATTACATCTGTGGAGAGTCCCCACAAAGATAGTAAAGTTTGTGTGGATGTTACGCTGGTTTATTTTCAGTTAAGACAGGAAGTTCAGTTACTTAAACTGGACTTTGAAGTCAAAGATCACATGATGTACCCTAGAGAAAAGTTTGTAATTTCCATGAAAATCACTTAATTTAGTTTGTCATCCTTCATTCTTAGGAATTATTATAACATTTATAATCAACAACTTGTAATCTAAAATCTTTGACCTCATAAATCAGTGTAGAACAGTCTGATCTAATTTCTGTCGACATTTACTTTGCTGTGGAAATTTACCAACACAGAAAGCACAGATCTACTTAGTTAAAGGACTTGATAAATGATCGTACTTCAAAGGCTGCACACAAGATTGTGTGTGGTTGAGGCTGACTGCCCTCTAAACTCACATCACTTAAAATGCGTCTGCTGGTGACACTGAGAAGCTATGTCAAGAGTAGGGCTGCATGTATGTAAGTACATTTCTTACATCGGTGTGTACTGGTTTCCATCACTAGTTGGCCACTGAATGTTAAAGGAATAGTTTGTCCTAAAATGTAATTCCTGTCATGATTTACTCATCTTCATGTTGTTCAAAACTCATATGATTTTATATCTTATGTGCAACCTTTGTTTAGAAAGAAGTTCACACTGCTCTTCCACACAACAAAACCATACAATGGCCATAAAAAATGACAAAAAATACCATAAAAGTATCAAAGTAGTAGATTTTACAAAAATTTTTAGTTTTCTAAAACCATATGATAGAAAATTCAACATAGAAATGTATTTTATTCTTTTTAGTCTTTCCCTCCATCACAGCTCTTAAATTTTATCCTCACTTGTGCATATTCAAACTTGGCAGGAGCGTGAAGCGTGAAAAGAAACAAGCCATTTTTGACATTAGTGGCACCAACCATCATTGGTTCTTGTAACCTATGTGAACAAAGATTAGGTAAATACAAGAATGTGAATCTAAGATACACTAATGTTCAAAAGTTTGGGGTCGGTAAGATTTAAAAATTCTTTTAAAAGATGTCTGCTATGCTCAAAATGTATTTGATTAAAAATGCAGGAAAAAGTAATATTGTGAAATGTTATTACAATTTGAAATAACTGTTTTCTATTTTAATAAATATTCAAATGTAATTTAAGTCAAAGCTGAATTTTCAGTATCATTACTCCAGTCTTCAGCGTCACATGATCCTTCAGAAATCATTCTAATATGCTGATTTGGTGCTCAAGAAACATCTCTTATTATTGTTGAAAAGTGCTGCTTGCTTAATATTTTTGTGGAAATTGTGGAACAGGATTCCTAGATATATAGAAAGTTCAAAAGAACAACATTTATTTGAAATAAAAATCTTTTGTATTTTTTTTTATGTTTTTACTGACTTTTGATCTGACTTTTTTTGAATATGCTTCTTTACTGAATAAAAGTAATAATTTCTTTCAAAGAAATATATCTGACCCCAAACCAGGATTGGTTACAAGGTAGTTTGTGATGTAAGAAACACCAGCGATTTCAAACTACGTTTTTGAGACTGCATATTTAAGTAGAAAATACTCAGCAATGGTGTTGACTATTGAATTTGCACATGGTTTGTCTGAAAGCATATTAAAAACACCACATAGACATATAAACAACATTAAAAATGTGATTTTCTTAATAACAGAAAATATTTTTATTAATAACATGAAGAACTATCTCTTTAACATTTATCTACTCTATCAAACACATATGTCTCAACAACTCAACCCTGATGATAAGTAATCTCCACAAAGAGTGCTTGAGTCTGTGATGAAGGGAGGAAGAGAAGAAGAGATAATTGTCTGATGGTCAGTGGGCCCCAGTAGAGAGGAATGCGTACTATTTCCTTCAAATATAAACACACACCAAAGCAAAATGGAAGCATGTGATGGGTTCATTTTCTATTGCTATTATTTCATGTTTGTTTTATTTGGGTATGCATTGATTTCAAAATGATTAAACATACGATTTTCATCTGGCTGATGATAAATAACCAAAATAGTATAATAAACTGGCACTGAAGGTGGGACCCAAGCTATATCATAGAGGACTGGTGTGTGGAATCTTTAAGCTTAGGACCAGTAAGCAACACCCTGGCAACCACCCATAACACCTTAGCATTGTGGCATCAACTTTTCTCTCAGGAAAAATCTAGAGATCTAGTTCCTTTTTTGTAATGGGACACTCATAAACATTTTTGTTTTTATACAAGTGTATGTTCTACATTCCTCCAATGACCCTAGAGCTTTTTGGTGTTTTATCAGCCCAATCTCCAGAAACTAGAAACAGAGACCAGATTCTCTCTCTCTCTCTCTCTCTCTCTCTCTCTCTCTCTCTCTCTCTCTCTCTCTCTCTCTCTCTCTCTCTCTCTCTCTCTCTCTCTCTCTCTCTCTCTCTCTCTCTCTCTCTCTCTCTCTCTGTCAGTTTGTTTCTCTCCATCTCTGACTCCCCCTCTCTCCTTATTTGGTAAGACTGGAGTTCTGCTGAAAAGAAGAGTGCATTTTCACTTTTATGTCTGTAGCTCTTTTCTTATCACTTTTGAAAGACAGTCTGTGTCTGTTTTCTGCCATATTAGGTGCTTTTGAATTTACCCTCATTATTTGATCAAGTTCTATTCAAAATATTAAAAGTTTTTTTATGCATCTGATTATAAGAGGGACTAGTCCTGTTTTAACAGTTATGCACATGTAAACCACACAGACAGACAATTTACATATTGATTTTCATACAGATTTTCTTCCTTACCATTTATGATCTCCTTGTCATCCTCATCAGCAGGTTTGTGTCTAAACACAGTGTGATTGTTTGTGTATGTGCTTACAGGAGTAATGAGTGATGCTTGTGTTCTGTTTGTCTGTACTGGGATGAAATGTGTATTCCCTATTTCTCTCTCTGCAGACTGTCTGTTCAGACTTTGTCCCATGAACAGATACTCTGCACAGAAACAGTTCTGGAAAGCTGCCAAACCTGGAGGAAACAGCACCACAGATACTGTTCTGCTCAACAAACTCCATGTGAGTGTGAAGCTTAGTCTTTCCCTGGCCACGGACATGATCTGTTTGTTTATATTAATATAGGGAATTCCGATCGCTGCTTTGGAATAACGCTACTCATAATTGCTGGTCTAGAATTAGTATCCACACCTCAAATGATTGGCTGAAGGCACCACAAAAACTTACACAGTGCCAAACCATTCAGTAATGACCATCCTGAGCTGCGATTTTAAAGTCGTGATGAAACACAAGTAGCAAAGATCTTTTCTTCTGTATTGTGACATTATTATCAAAATGGATTATTGGAAAATAAAAAATGTAGGGCATTTGGCTTGGTTCTTCCCATTGGTTTTTGATAGGATGGAGGAAGATCATCTTAAAGGTGCTGTATGTAATTTGTTTTACTGTATTAAAGCACAAAAATACCATAATTTGTTTGCAGAGATTTAGGAAACATTTCAAGTTCACATCCATCTAAAAATCATCACCTTCCATTGTCACTTGGGCTCGTTCCTGTTGCGTGTCATCAATCTGGCAACCATTGTGAGTCTGAGGAAGAGGGGGCAAGAGAGACAACCCTCTCCAATATTTAGAATTTGGACTGCAGTATCCCATTTTAACCACTAGTTGTCAGTAGCCACGTTTCCATTATCCTTCAAATTACGCCCAATGGAAACACATAAATTTTGCAGAAACTCCCATAAACTGCAAATAAATGTTATGCTGTCATGAGGTGGTTTTTCAGGCAATTTGAAACAGGAATATTTTGCAAAATTTCAATGGAAAAACTGCAAATGTTTTTTTGCATTTACAGGTCACCTGGCATATGTAAAAGCAAAAATCTTTATATATAGTAAGACAATGCACAGCAATTACTTATGCATAGGAGAAAGTGCAACGGCCAGTATGGCGAATAAGCCCCGCCTTCTAAATGAAAGAGCCAATTGTTGATTAGTAAAGTCATCGCGTCACTGCAGCTACTGTTAGAAGCTCCGGTCGCTATAGAAACAGGCAGTGTTCTGAGACGCACGCTTAGGACTGTGAATGCGCATTAGCTTTGTCCAGGCTAAAAAAATGCAGTTTTTGTCATGATTCAACCGTTTAGAAACAAAATTTTGCAATAGTTTTTTATCGACATTTAGAAAATATTGCAAATATTGCAGAAGCCTGGCGTACGTCATCAGAGACAAAAAAAGACTGGGGAGAAAAAAGTCAATTTAAAAAATAACTAAACAGCCAAAATTTGAGCCCATATTAAGAAATGAAAAACTTGTTCTAGATCATTGGCAACTTCATCTCTCATTGTTTATTCATATTTCATGGATTATGGTTAGAAATTAGAAACAAGTTCATCCAAGAATAAAGAAAACACTTCTTTACAAACAACCTCAATATTTAATTTTAATAAATTTGTAACCAGTAGTATTAGGTATATTAGTTGCCTATCATACCAATAAATACAAATCAATACAAATCAATCAAGTTTACTTCAGTAGCTTAATTATGTGTAAATAAATAGCACATTAAATATTTTTTATTCAAAGAAAAAAAATAAGGCATGGAGTCCATGGACAGACACACACCTCAACCTGTTAGACTTCATAGCTTCATGCTCTGCTTATGACCTTATATATACACAGTATGTAGAAAGGTTGCTAACAATAAAAAGATCTGTGTTTGTAAATGGAACAGATTGTGAAGAATGCTCTGTGGGCCGTCTGAACAATGTTATAAGACATGTCATTAAAAAAAAACAGTTTGTTTGCTATTCTTCAGCTTCTTTTTGGAGTACAGTATATTTATCAACTTCTCCTCAACTTACTGTTCTGAAGAGCAGTAGAAACTGAATGTGCTCTTGTCACATGGTTCTTTGGTGCTCATGTGAATTGCAATTTTTAAAATGTTTCTCTCATTTTTTTCCTACTGTATTTTATTTAGCATGCTGCTGATTTAGAGAAGAAACAAAATGATTCGGAGAACAAAAAGCTTCTAGGAACACAGTCATTCAGTATGGCAATGTCATCCAGGTAAATCTCACACAAACACAAATATTACTTCAAATATTTATAATATAGAACATTTATAAGTACTTTAATGTAGAAATGCTGAATATTTAGCAGTCAAATTAATTGTTTATCTGTTCACATATATTTGCAGCTTCTCCATCTGAAGAGTAATAAGTATCTGACGGTAAATAAGCGCTTACCGGCTCTTCTTGAGAAGAATGCCATGCGTGTGACGCTAGATGCTGCAGGGAATGAAGGCTCGTGGTTCTATATCCAGCCCTTCTACAAGCTTCGCTCTATAGGAGACAATGTGAGTATCTCATCAAGCAAAAACAGCTACTATAACCTTGATTATTTGGTTTGTGTAGGCCTAGTTCTTGCACTTACATAATTACAGATCGACATGTTATGTTTAATGTGTGATTCAGGTGGTCATTGGAGATAAGGTTGTGTTAAACCCTGTCAACGCCGGACAGCCGCTGCATGCCAGTAGCCATCAGCTTGTGGATAATCCAGGATGCAATGAAGTAAAACACACACACACACACACACACACACACACACACACACACATACACAGAGAGTTCAGATATCTCTTTCCAGCTATATTAAGAATGGAATACTAGTGTACTGCATACAGTACTACATCCTGCAGGGTTTTTTTTAATTAGTATGCAGTCAGTCTCAAGATTCAAGATTCAAGAGTTTTATTTGTCACATACACAGTTATATACAGAATATACAATGAAATGTGAACAGGTCCGCTCCATGGACAGTGCAAATTCACAGTTAAAAACACAAGGAGGAAATTATAATAGAAATAGGATAAAAAAGTACTATATATATATATATATATATATATATATATATATATATATATATATATATATATATATCTGTAGAATTATAAATAAATAATCAAGTCAAGTAGAAGGAGAAAAAAAAACTAAAAATAAGAATAAGAAGTGGAATAAAATAATTGAAGTAAACTGTGCAGTGAGTAAACTGTAGACTTATAAATATGTGGTTAACAAATGTATAAAGAGTATAATGTGCAAACAGGTTTATAACAGGTTGTTACACAGTAACAACGAGAACAGAAAGTGCAGTGCAATGTCAGTATGTTTATCCTGAAGTGAAGTCACGTGATGTTAAGTGACTGAGTTCAGGAGTCTGATGGCCTGGGGGAAGAAGCTCCTCCTGAGTCTCTCAGTTTTGGCCATCAGGTTTCGGAAGCACTTACCAGATGGCAGCAGCGTGAAATGAGGGTTTGCAGGGTGATTAGAGTCCTTGATGATCTTAGTAGCTCTACCTTTGCAGCGTTTGGTGTAGACGTCCTGCAGAGACGGGAGAGCTGACCCTGAGATACGCTCGGATAAGCGCACAACTCTTTGCAGGGCTTTGCGGTCATGACTGGTGCTGTTCCCATACCACGCTGTGATGCACTGAGTTAGTACACTTTCTATCACCCCTAAATAGAAAGTTTTCAGGATAGCTGGTGAAACCCTGAATTTCCTCAGCTGGCGCAGGTGGTACAGTCTTTGCCTGGCTTTTTTCACCTGTGTCTGAATGTGAGCAGTCCAGGTCAGGTCCTCGGAGATGTTTACTCCCAGGTACTTGAAGCTGCTCACTCTCTCTACTGGTGACCTGCTGATCATGAGGGGGGAGTATGTCCGTTGCTGTCTCTTCCTGAAGTCCACAATCATTTCTTTGGTCTTGCCAACATTCAGAGAGAGACAGTTGTCCTGGCACCATGATGTTAGATGCTCCACCTCGTCCAAGTATGCCGTTTCATTGTTGTTGGAAATGAGGCCCAGGACAACAGTATCATCAGCAAATTTGATGATAGAGGTGGAGCTGTGTGTGGACAAACAGTCATGTGTGTAGAGAGAGTAGAGCAGGGGACTCAGGACACAGCCCTGTGGAGCTCCCACACTCAGGGTGATGGAGGTGGAGGTGAACTGGCCTATTCTCACCACCTGAGGCCTGCCAGTGAGGAAGTCCTCAATCCAGTGGCAGAGAGAAGGATTCAGGCCGAGATCCAGGAGTTTGGAGGTTAGCTTGATGGGAACTATGGTGTTAAAGACTGAGCTATAGTCAATAAATAGCAGCCTTACGTAGTTCCCACTTTTGCTGTCGATGTGAGTGAGGGAGGAGTGGAGGACATGAGAGATGGCATCTTCAGTCGATCTATTGGGACGATAGGCAAACTGAAGAGGGTCCAAAGTGTCAGGAATGAAGGCGCAAATGGAGTCTCTCAAAGACCTTCATGACTATAGACGTGAGAGCCACTGGACGATAGTCATTTAGGCAAGAGGGCTATCGTCCGTCATGTTTAGTAACATCAGGTTATCTAAAAAATAAAACAGATATTTTGCATTTTAATTTATTTTTGGACAAAAGTGTCTTAACTCTTGATAGTTTGAGTTAAGATTTTTTTTTAATGGTGGCTGGTATTCTGCACAGTATACATACTGCATACTACTGAAATTGTACGTAGCGTCATAGTATGCTATTACAAACATAGCCTCTCTTCCAGGGTTATTATAGTTAAAGGGATAGTTCACCGAAAAATGAACATTTTATGTTTATCTGCTTACCCCCAGGGCATCCAAGATATAGGTGTGTTTGTTTCTTCAGTAGAACACAAATGAAGATTTTTAACTCCAACCGTTGCGGTCTGCCAGTCGTATAATGCATGTCAATGGTTTAATACGACTGTCAGACTGCAATGGTTGGAGTTAAAAATCTTCATAATACCTTCATAAAATAACACTGCTCTATTCCAGTGGTTTTCAACCTTTTCGACTCATTGTCCACAACAATGTCTAGAAGTAACGCTTTCAAAATTAGACTACCTCATATAAGACATTGGGAACCCTGTTTATTCAAAGAAAAGTATTAGAGTATTAAAGTATTAAAATAAAAAATATCTTGTTGTTTTAGTTTAATGCTATATTGTCTTATTTTAAAACATTTTATTTTCTCTTATGCCTCTTTGGAAGCTGAGGCCTAATAGTGGACCCCGGTTCCCAGGTTGAGAACCACCGCTTTATTCCATTATCTTTTTCTCTCAGGTGAATTCAGTGAACTGCACCACCAGTTGGAAAATCGTTCTCTTTATGAAATGGAGCGACAACCAGGAGGTTGTCTTGAAAGGAGTATGTTTCATACACATACATGATTCACACATTTTTTATGACCTATATTTTACTTTCTTGTTTTTTAATGGCCTTTTAATGAAATACATGTTATCAGGGTGATGTGGTGAGGCTTTTTCATGCGGAGCAGGAGAAGTTTCTGACGTGCGATGAACACCGAAAAAAGCAGTATGTCTTTTTGCGTACCACCGGGCGCCAGTCTGCAACCTCCGCCACTAGCAGCAAAGCACTCTGGGAGGTTGAGGTAAGTTTAGGACTTGGTGAAGTTGACCGGTTGTTTTTGTGAGTGTGATTGTTGGTTTGGGAACCTAAACAGATGTTTGCATACTTTTCAGGTGGTTCAGCATGATCCCTGCAGAGGCGGAGCCGGCTACTGGAACAGCCTCTTTAGGTTCAAACACTTGGCCACCGGCCATTACCTTGCTGCAGAGGTTAGACCGATATGTTAGCCGGAATAAGAGTTCAAACACATACACACATGCAAATAAAGAGTGTCTAGATAGATAGCTTAATGTTCGAAAGAGTAGAGTAGAACGTGACTTGCGGCATTTATCTAATTGTTTTCACCTTATTGTAATCAGGTAAATCCAGACTATGAAGAAGAATGCCTGGAGTCCCGTTCCTCTGTGAGTGTGTGCTTGAGAGTGTGTGCGACTGTGTGTGTCTGTGTTTTTTTCCCCATCCATCTTCTAAGCTTCTTCTGAATTCATAGTATAAGCAATTTGAGGGTCTCTTTACCATATTGCACTCATTTCATTTAGTTGAGTCAAAGCAGACTGTCATCTTGAATGCACCGTCACAGTTGATCGATTGTTTCTCTCACAGCTGGATTCAGAGCACGAAATGATGCGGGCACGTGCACGTAATCCTCAGGATAAGGTTATGTATACACTGGTGTCCGTTCCTGATGGCAATGACATTTCGTCAATCTTTGAGCTTGACCCCACCACTCTGAGAGGCGGAGACTCGCTTGTACCGAGGTACAGTGAGATTGTGACATCTTGTGACATTTTCAGATTAAGAAGATTATACTTATGTTAAACGTGTTTAATTTTGTATTGTGCCTGTTAGAAACTCATATGTGAGGCTCAGGCATCTCTGCACCAATACGTGGGTCCACAGCACCAACCAGCCAATAGATAAAGAGGAAGAGAAACCAGTCATGCTCAGAGTGAGTAAACTTCTGTCTATGTATGACTGTTACTTTGGTTTATGGATTCTCTGAAGTGTGTCTCCTCCACGCTATATTTGTGTCTCAGATAGGAACATCTCCTCTGAAGGAAGATAAAGAGGCTTTTGCTATAGTGCCAGTGTCTCCAGCTGAAGTTCGGGATCTGGATTTTGCTAATGATGCTAGTAAAGTGTTAGCTTCCATCGCAGCCAAACTGGAGAAGGGCACCATCACCCAAAATGAGAGGAGGTAGAGGTTACATTCATCTATTCATCCATGTGTCCATCTTTCTATCCTTCCATCTGTCCATCTATCCATCTTCATCCATTTACTCATCTTTTCATTCATTCATCCATCTGTCCATTTGACATTTTTTCATCCACCCATCCATCTGCCCTCTTGTTTTTTCTACCTTCATCCATCCATCCATTGATCCATTCATCTGTCTGTCCGTGCTTCCTTCAACTATTCCATCCATCCATCCATCCATCCATCCATCCATCCATCCATCCATCATCATCTGTCTGTCTCTGTCCTTCCATCCTTTCTTCAACCACTTATTCATCTTTTAATTCATCCTTTCATCCATCTGTCCCTTTGACTTTTCCATCCATCCATCCTGCCCATCTTTTTTTCTTTCTTCCTTCATCCATCCATCCATCCTGTCCATCTTTTTGTTCTTTCTTCCTTCATCCATCCATCCATCTGTCTATTTTGTCCATTCATTTATCCATTCATCCATCTGTCTGTCCATCTTTCCTTCCATCCTTTAACTATTTTATCTTCCCATCATCTATCCATCCATTTGTCTGTCTATCTTTCTTTCCCTCAACCATTCAGCCCAATAGTTTATCCATTCATTCATCCATCCACCTGTGCATTTGACATTTTCTATCCATCTATCTTTCTTTAGTTCTTTTATTCTTTCTTTCTTCATCCATCCATGCATCCATTAGTCTGTTAATGAATTTTGCCTTCCGCCCGTGCATCCGTCTGTCCATCTGACCATCTTTCTGACCATCTTATGTTTTTAACCAATCCATTTGTATGCCCTTTTTTGTCAAACTGGACAAATTTACAAAAACACATTGACTGCCCATCACTCTCTCACTCACAGGTCAGTGACAAAGCTACTGGAGGATCTGGTGTATTTTGTGGTAGACATTCCCAGCAGTGCTCAGGATGTGCTTGAGATCACAGTCAACAAACCCAACAGAGAGCGGCAGAAACTCATGAGAGAGCAGAACATACTCAAACAGGTACATTGTCTCACTTGTAGGGTTTTAAAACACCTCACTAATGTTTCTTTTCAATGACCTTTCAATCCATCTTGGGCTGTGATTTGGCCAGATATTCAAGCTGCTGCAGGCCCCATTCACTGACAGTGGGGATGGCCCTATGCTGCGACTTGAAGAGCTTGCAGACCAACGGCATGCACCCTTTCGTCACATCTGTCGTCTCTGCTACAGAGTCCTACGTCACTCACAGCAGGACTATCGCAAAAATCAGGTTAAACTACTGTGAAACAAAATAAATTCATTCTAAATTACACTAATGCAGCTACAAAATTAACTTACAACCCCCTTGTACTGTATATTATACTATATGAAAAAAATATCTCTTTCTCGCAATATTTGTCTTTAGGAGTACATAGCAAAGCAGTTCCGTTTCATGCAGAAGCAGATAGGATATGATGTACTTGCTGAAGACACTATCACAGCACTGCTGCACAACAACAGGAAGCTTCTGGAGAAACACATCACAGCAGCTGAGATAGACACCTTCGTCAGCCTGGTCCGCAAGAACAGAGAGCCCAGGTGTGCGAAAATAGATCTGCATAAATGTTCCTGTTCATTTACATGTATTAATTTAGCAGACCCTTTCATCTAAAGCAACAAACAAATGAGAAATGTTATGATGTAAGTGATTCATCTTAAGTACAATCCAGTACAGAGATATTAGTGAAAGTGAAATAGATACAGTACAGTAGAAGTATAGTAAATTGTGTCTTCAGATGTTTCTTAATGATTGAATGATATGAACTACATTTATAATAGTTTTGTGTCTTATACTGAATGATTGAGTTGTGTCTCTGTTTCTCTAGATTTCTGGACTACTTGTCAGATCTATGTGTGTCGATGAATAAATCCATCCCTGTCACTCAAGAACTCATCTGTAATGCTGTGCTGGACCCAGCCAATGCAGACATCCTCATCGAAACCAAGTACAACACCTACACTAAGTTATCCTATGTGCATGTTTAGAATAGTATACACTACTGTTCAAAAGTTTGGAGTCTATAAGATTTTTTTGAAATCAGAGATTTTATTTAGCAAGATGCATTTAATTGATAGACTGTTACAAAAACATTATATTTACATTTACATTTATGCATTTGGCAGACGCTTTTATTCAAAGCGACTTACATTGCATTCAAGGTACACATTTTTACATTTCAAATATTTCAAATAAGCGCTGTTATTTTGAATTTTCTATTTGTCAAAGAATCCTGAAAAAATGCATCACAGTTTCCACAAACATATTGTGGATATAAGCTTGGTTTATACTCGATGCGTCCCCATTTCACTTGGCGGTGTGCACGGTAACATTTTGTAACTTTGCTTGCGGCTCCGCATCCGAAGATGCACGAGTACGAGGTGATCTGGCCGAGCAGTACAGCTCACCAAGTTTGCACGTCTAAATTAGTTGCTTATGTTTACAAAATGAGAAAATACAGAAATAAAGAAATAAACCCTTTTAATGAAAATAAAGATCCATGTTTAATAAAAATGTTCATGAAACTAAATGAAAATGTTTAGTGAAATTAGAAAATATTTAAGAAATTGATTTAGTTTTATACATGTTCTCCTATCCTTATTTTGTTCTAATGTCACAAATAATAATCTCAAAGTTTACTAGGTTTCAAAAGATTCTTTTGCAGTGTTTTTGGTCAAGTGTACTAATATACATCGTCACGTCTGTACCTTACTACTTTTCACTGCTGTTTCCTGGTGGTTTATAGAACAATTACTCCAAGTCGCCCTCTGTTATTTCAAAGAATTGCACAACGGCAAGCGCGTCAAGTATAAACGCAAGTATAAACACCGTTTGGAGAGGAGCACACGCAGTCAGCGGAGGCTCGCGCTGTGGAGCCAGGCGAATGTATAAACAGGGCTTTAAGCAGCACAACTGTTTTCAAAATGTATAACAATAAGAAATCTTTTTTGAGCACCAATTCAGCATGTGACAATGAAGACTGGATGCTAATGGCTTCTGAAAATTCAGCTTTATACATTTTTATAAATAAATTACATTTTAAAAACATTTATTTTAAATTTCACAATATTACTGTTTTTACTGTATTTTTGATCAAATAAATGCAGCCTTTGTCAACATAAGACATGACCCCAAACTTTTAAATGGTAGTGTAGCAAAACAGTTAAAAGACTGGTTTAATTCAGTATGCACAATATCGAACAGGCAGTGCCATTATTGAGGGCAAATAAAATCATCTCATCTACACTGAATCAAACCATAAAGTGTGATGAAATAAAATAGTTACCCCATGTAGTCAATAAGAATAGAGGTCTGTGGGTGTGGTATTGAATCAGTGTGTGTGTTTGTGTGTCAGGCTTGTGTTATCAAGGTTTGAGGTGGCAGGAACTGTGCTCGGTGAGAGCGCAGAAGAGGAAGAGGAGGATGAAGAAGAGGTATGGTTGTTCTGGAAGGACAGTAGAGGAGAGGTGAAGAGTAAGAGCATCAGAGAGCTTGCACAGGATGCCAAAGAGGGACATACAGAGGATCAGGAAGTTATCAATTATTACAGGCATGCACACATACCTACATTTACATGAACATTTGATGAAAGGAAAAATACACAGAAATAAAATGATAATGTCTCTCTGTCAGGTATCAGCTGAATTTGTTTGCACGGATGTGTCTGGATCGGCAGTACCTGGCCATTAACAAGATATCGGCACAACTGGACGTGGATCTGATCTTGCGCTGCATGTCAGATGAAGACTTGCCCTTTGACCTCAGAGCCTCATTCTGCCGCATGATGCTGCACATGCATGTAGACCGTGACCCTCAGGAGCAGGTTACCCCTGTCAAATATGCTCGGCTGTGGTCTGAAATCCCTTCACAAATTGCCATTGATGAGTAAGTGGTTCACTTTAGAAACAGAAAACAGTGAAGCACTTTTAGTGAGTAGTTTGTTTATTAGCCAGTCGTTTTCCTGTTTCTGACCAGCTATGATAATGATGGGACATCTCGTGATGAGGTGAAGGAGCGCTTCTCACAGACAATGGAGTTTGTGGAGAATTACCTGCGGGATGTTGTTTGCCAGAGTTTCCCATTCTCAGACAAGGAGAAAAACAAGCTCACTTTTGAGGTGTCTTTTTTTTATTATTTCATTTTAATTATGCCAATGTATCTTATTCACTATGCATTCCCAATCTTGTTTGAACAGACGGCAAATAACGCTGTACTGTGAGAATTAAGTCATTGCCATTGTATTAAGCTTATAGCTTGCGCCACAAAACTCAACATTTTCCTGGCACAATTAACATTGTTTACAGAAAGCAGCATTTTATTTAAAAGAGAAATTATATAATAAAAAAATAAAAAAGTTTTCTTTTTAAAACAAGGACACTTATTTTCTGATGTGCTTTTCTACTTTCTATAGGTGGTGAACCTGGCAAGAAACCTGATCTATTTTGGTTTCTATAACTTCAGTGACCTGCTGAGGTTGACCAAAATCCTGTTGGCAATCCTGGATTGTGTCCATATCAGCACCCCCTTCCCCATCAAACTGGATAGAGAACCCGGCAAAGGTCAGAAACATACGGAGCCCCTAAGGGACATGGTGAACAAAAAGAAAATATGAGATGGGAGGAAAAATTATTTGGCAATGCTTTTGCGTTCTATTGCAAATGTTTTACGTTCCCTCACAAAATGTTTGCGTTACCTAGAGAAACTTTGGGTTCACTTGCAAAGAACACAAAAGTTTTGTGAGAGAAAGCAAAGGTTTTGCGAGCGAATGCAACGTTTCTCGGGGAACGCAAAAAAATTGCGAGAGATTGCAAAAACATTGACTTGTTATTTTTCCTCCCATTTCAAATTTTCTCCACCACCATGTCCCCTTAGGGGCCCTGGAGAATCACCACTAAACTATGTGCTCTAAAGAAAATGTTTAGCCTAAAAGTGCTTTATGTGGTAACATCTTATTTAATTGATTTACTCAATATAAATAATAAAAAATAATATTTTAGTAATTTAATAATATTAATAATAATATTTAAAATATGTATTAATAATAATAATAATAATAATGTAATAAGTATTTATCACTGAATCAACATAAATACATTCAGTTACACCAACAAAACTAAATTAAAGGTTATATCAGTGAGAAATAGCTCCTTGAACTAACAGTGTCCTGTTTGTGTCTGTAGGAAGTAATGTGATGCGGTCCATCCATGGGGTTGGAGAGCTGATGACACAGGTGGTGTTGAGGGGTGGGGGATTTCTGCCATCCACCGCCCACAACCCTCCCAACAGAGATGAAGTTAAAGCCCAAAATGAACCTCAGAAACAGGACATACTTGTGATGGACACCAAACTCAAGATCATTGAGATCCTGCAGGTGTTAAAACACACCCTATCCAACAACTGGATTGTGATGTTCCGTGCAATTTAATATTTGAGAAGTTAATGCCTTAAATGCCTAGGAAATGCAAAATTAGTTTTGTACAAGTACAAATACCTGTTTTTACCCTCTCATCTTCTGTGTAGTTCATTCTGAATGTGCGGTTGGACTACAGGATCTCCTGCCTGCTTTGTATCTTTAAGACAGAGTTTGATGAGAGCAACTCTCAAACAGAGCCGTCTGTAAGCCAGGACTCTACTGCCAGTGTTCAAGGTGAGATGAGCTAGTGCGTGTTTGTGTCAGTATCAGCTGGTATGGATAAAATGGTGTGTGAATAATTTCTGTCTTTGTTAGGCGCACTAGACTTTGAGCACATTGAAGAGCAGGCGGAGGGTATTTTTGGTGGAAGGTAAGAAGGCTGTGCTCACTGATAGTTTGTTTTATATTTGTGATATGTATGTATGTGTGAATATGTGCGTTTGTGTATGTAGTGAAGAGAACACCCCACTGGATCTTGATGATCATGGTGGCCGGACGTTTCTGAGGGTTCTACTGCACCTGACCATGCATGACTATCCTCCACTGGTGTCACGAGCCCTTCATCTCCTCTTCCGACACTTTAGCCAACGCCAGGAGGTTTTACAGGCCTTTAAGCAGGTAATTCATTTGTTTGTTTGTTTGTTCATCATTCGTTTGTTAATTTGTTCGTCGTTCGTTCATTCATTCATTCATTCATTCATTCATTTCTATAAGGATAGAAATTTGTATTTATACAGTCATCTTCCCATTAATAGAAATAGACATGAATTTATTGGACAAATATTTCAGTTTAATAAATATTACAATTGTTAATGGTTATTTCACAGTTTGATCATTCAGATTTGTTAAAATAATATATAAAAATTATTTTTAATTCAGATGAATGATACCATTGTAATAATGGTAATTATTATGGTATATATTGTAATCTATCCAGGTTCAGCTTCTGGTGACCAGTCAGGATGTGGATAATTACAAACAGATCAAGTCAGATCTGGACCAGCTGAGGTCTATAGTAGAGAAATCTGAACTGTGGGTGTATAAGAGACAGGGGTCAGACTCTGGACTGGACCCTGGAGAGGTCAACACTGAAGCTCACCACAAGGTCAGGACGTGCCCCTGTTAATATCTGTCCATAAAAAAATGAAGAAGCAACATAACTGATCTTTTTCAAATCCTAGTGAATTATATGATGAATTCATGTTTTTCTTCTCCAATAGGTTGTCATCAACAGATCAAACAAACCCAAAGTGGAGAGTACAAGCAGCTCAAACTACAGAGTCGTGAAAGAGGTGCAGTGTATTTTTTTATGGAGTTTGTAGGTTTTGACAAGAAAGCAGGATGTTCTGTGAAGTAAGTCTTATGTTTGGAAGTATTGTTATGTTTGTGTGTGTAGATCCTGCTGAGGCTGAGCAAATTGTGTGTCTTGGAGGGCATCTCTGGAAAGAAGAATAAGAAACAGCAGCAGCGGCTCCTCAGGAACATGGGAGCTCACAGTGTGGTCCTGGAACTGCTGCAGATCCCTTACGAGAAGGTAAGCCTTTATGTAACTGAATGGGTTAGCATTAATCATTAAACAATTGAAGTAGATTTAAATGTTTACATGTGTGTTTGTTGAAATTTTAGGGGGAGGATATTCAGATGCAGGAGATTATGACTTTAGCCCATCAGTTCCTTCAGAACTTCTGTGCTGGAAATCAACAGAACCAGGCACTTCTACACAAGCACATTAATCTGTTCCTCAACCCTGGGGTGAGAGCAATCACCAATAAACACATTTTATCTGTGCATTTCAGCTGTTCTTCATTCAGTATTCTGTCCCTCTCCTTATCTTTTTTTCTCTTTCTTTTTCTAGATTCTGGAGGCTGTGACCATGCAGCATATCTTCATGAATAATTTCCAGTTGTGCAGTGAGATTAACGAGCGAGTAGTGCAGCACTTTGTGCACTGTATCGAAACACACGGCCGCAGTGTCCACTACCTCAAGTTCCTGCAAACCATCGTCAAGGCTGAGAACAAGTTTATCAAGAAATGCCAAGACATTGTCATGGCTGAGGTCTGTGGGCTAGGCAAAAAATTGTTGAGATTAGTGTTTTTAACTACAAGCCCCACACTGCTACTTTTCTGCCCTGTTCTTCTCAAACTAGTGAAGACTGATCTTAGTTAAATTTAAATTTTTTGTATATTTGTGTAGTTGGTGACTGCAGGTGAGGATGTGCTGGTGTTTTATAATGACCGGGCATCTTTTCAATCATTGGTCCAAATGATGCGTCTTGAGAGGGAACGACTTGATGAGAGCAGTGCACTCAGGTATGGAGGTGCTTCTGTTTAATGTCCTTATATCCACTCTATTAATACTTCTAAATGTAAACACTATACAAAAAAATGGAAATGTCAGTATGCTAATATAATATAATTTGCACTTTAGTAGTATTTTTATTATATTTAATACAGTATTTAATACACTATATTGCCAAAAGTATTGGGACAGACCTCCAAATCGTTGAATTCAGGTGTTCCAATCACTTCCATGGCCACAGGTGTATAAAATCAAGCACCTAGGCATACAGACTGCTTCTACAAATATTTGTGAAAGAATGGGTCACTTTTAGGAGCTCAGTAAATTCAAGAGTGGTACAGTGATAGGTTGCCACCTGTGCAATAAGTCCATTCGTGAAATTTACTCACTACTAAATATTCTGTGGTCAACTGTTAGTGGTATTATAACAAAGTGGAAGCAATTGGGAACAACAGCAACTCAACCATGAAGTGGTAGGCCACGTAAAATCACAGACCGGGGTCAGCGCATGCACAGTGCGCAGAAGTCAGCAACTTTCTGCAGAGTCAATAGCTACAGACCTCTAAACTTCATGTGGCCTTCAGATTAGCTCAAGAACAGTGCTAGAGAGCTTCATGGAATGGGTTTCTATGGCCGAGCAGCTGCATCCAAGCCTTACATCACCAATGCAAAGCGTTGGATGCAGTGGTGTAAAACACACTGCCACTGGACTCTAGAGCAGTGGAGACGTGTTCTCTGGAGTGACGAAACACACTTCTCTGTCTGGCAATCCGATGGACGAGTCTGGATTTGGCGGTTGCCAGGAGAACAGTACTTGCCTGACTGCATTGTGCCAAGTGTAAAATTTAGTGGAGGGGGGATTATGATGTGGGGTTGTTTTTCAGGGGTTGGGATTATTCCCTTAGTTCCTGTGAAAGGAACTCTTAATGCCTCAGCATACCAAGACATTTTGGACAATTTCATGCTCCCAACTTTGTGGGAACAGTTTGGGGATGGCCCCTTCCTGTTCCAACATGACTGCGCACCAGTGCACAAAACAAGGTCCATAAAGACATGGATGAATGAGTTTGGTGTGGAGGAACCTGACTGGCCTGCACAGAGTCCTGACCTCAACCTGATAGAACACCTTTGGGATGAATTAGAGCGGAGACTGTGAGCCAGGCCTTCTCGTCCAACATCAGTGCCTGACCTCACAAATGCGCTTCTACAAGAATAGTCAAAAGTTCCCATAAACACACTCCTAAACCTTGTGGAAAGCCTTCCCAGAAGAGTTGAAGCTATTATAGCTGCAAAGCTGCAATAGGGGATTAAGAATGGGATGTCATTAAAGTTAATTTTGGCAATATAGTGTGTGTGTGTGTGTGTGTGTGTGTGTGTGTGTGTGTGTGTGTGTGTGTGTGTGTGTGTGTGTGTGTGTGTGTGTGTGTGTGTGTGTGTGTGTGTGTGTGTGTGTATATATATACACACTGGGGTGCAGAAAGCATCTGTAATTTGTGCTTTACATAATCATACAAAGTTTGTAAGCTTTTTCCTTCTTTGCCATCATAGCTATTAGATTTGTTTTCACTGACTCTTTCAGGTATCATATTCACTTAGTGGAGTTGCTGGCTGTGTGCACTGAAGGGAAGAACGTCTACACCGAGATCAAATGCAACTCCCTGCTCCCCCTCGATGATATTGTACGTGTGGTCACACATGAGGACTGCATCCCTGAGGTGTGTGTGGCAGGGAGATAGAAGTGCTAGGCTAGAAGTGTTTGTCTTTGTTGAATGTGTTGAATAATTTTATATTTAGGTTGTTAAAAACTCATTTGTAGATCTTTGTGACTTTATAAGATGTGAATATATTACTTGATATGTAGGTAAAGATGGCCTATGTGAACTTCCTGAATCACTGCTATGTGGATACGGAGGTTGAGATGAAGGAGATCTACACCAGCAATCACATGTGGAAACTTTTTGATGACTTCCTGGTGGACATCTGCAGAGTAAGACTAAACCCTCACAGATATACTCATAATGTGGTCTTGATACTCATACATTCAACATGACTTCTTGTAGGTGTGCAATAACACAAGTGACCGCAAGCATGCTGACACAGTTCTAGAGCGCTACGTTACTGAGACCATCATGAGCATCGTCACCACCTTTTTCAGCTCACCTTTCTCAGACCAGAGCACAAGTTTGCAGGTAACACAGTGTCTTCCAGCAGCCCAGTACATCTCAGCATTATTTAGACCATCTGTAAGAGTGACATCCATCGCTGTTTGTGTCTCAGACCCGGCAGCCAGTGTTTGTGCAGCTACTGCAAGGAGTTTTCCGAGTGTATCACTGCAACTGGCTGCTCCCAGGTCAGAAGGGGAATGTGGAAGCCTGCATCAAAGTGCTGAGTGACGTGGGTAAGAGCATCAATTCCACCAGCTGTCTGAAAAAATTAAAATCCTTAAAAAAAGTCTTTAAATTGTATTATTGCGTAGTATCATATGATTATAATTAGTGCAAAAACATTTCTAGAACAGTGGACCTCAACCTTTTTGACTCAAATATCCCCTGTTGTCCAACACAATATTCAAAGTCTTCCCATATAGGTTTCCTTTTTCTGTTGTAATTATGACAGAGCTGCTTGGTTTCAAACTTCAAACAAAAACTGGGAGTATTGATATATTAAATTAATTTACCACAATTTGTTTTGTGAGTTCAGAAGTTTCAAGAACTGTTTTTCAATTAAAATATTTAAAAATTTACATACATTTTTTTATTATTATATTAGAAATAAATTTCAGTTCACATCTTGATTTTGTGTTTTTAGTATTTTAATATAGATTACAGTTTGATTATTTTAACATATTAATAATAATAATTAATTAATTTGAATACTTTTTTAGTCATCTTGGAAGTTTGCTAAAGCTCCTACTGGGCCCCAGCCCGCTGGTTAAGAACCACTGTTCTAGAAAGTTTTATGGTGCTGAACTAGTGCCACCAAACAGAATAGTTCCGAAAACAGGGAAAAATTTCAATAAATATGTGTTTGTGTTGGAACTCCTTGTTTTTTCATGTATGACCCTGAATGTGCGTGTCTTTTACCGTTTTGTATTGTGCAGCCAAAGGCAGAGCCATAGCCATTCCTGTGGATCTGGACTGTCAGGTGAATAATCTGTTCATGAAGTCCAACAACATAGTGCAGAAAACAGCCCTCAGCTGGAGACTGTCCGTCCGTAATGCTACGCGAAGAGATTCCGTTCTGACCACCTCCCGAGACTACCGCAACATCATTGAAAGACTCCAGGTGAATGACTGATATTGCATCTGTTTTCAGCACCTAATAAGCTGCTTGTGAAGACAGCATAATTTTAGGCATATTCTATGTATATTCTTTCAGTCCCAGAATGCATTGTAATGAGGTACAGAGATAATAAATGTTAATAGATTATTAATAAACATGCATTTTATTCAATACTAAAATGTACTGATAATCCATTAAAAATTGTTTACTTGTGAATTTCAATAATGGTTAGAATGCTCAGATGGATGATGCCTAGGTAGACAGTAACTCAGCTCATTAGGTTTCAGAACAGAGCTATGATGCCTGTTTGTCTTGTCAATGATTACCCATGTCTCTCGGTTGATTCCTATTAAACCTGCATTCAATTGTTTTGCCTCAGTGCCTTACTTTGTTAGCGTGTGTGGTGAATGTGTGCTTTTGTGTGTATTTGTGTGTGTGAATGTGTCTCTAGGATATTGTGTCTGCCTTGGAGGAGCGGTTGAGGCCTTTGGTTCAGGCTGAGTTGTCTGTACTGGTGGATGTTCTCCATCGTCCAGAACTGCTGTTCCCAGAGCACACTGAAGCCCACCGCAAGTGTGAGAGTGGAGGCTTCATTTGCAAGTATGATAAGCTTTTGTTGCAATATCTTCAATGTAATACCTTATATACATAACATAATAATAAAATACTATATTACTTATTTTAGGTTAATATGCATTTGTAAATTGTGTTACTATTTTATTATATTGTCATTGCTTGTATGTTTTAATTACATAGGCACTCTTTTATCTGCTTTTTGTACAGATTGATAAAACATACCAAGCAACTTCTAGAGGAAAATGAGGAGAGGCTTTGTATCAAAGTCTTGCAGACACTCCGAGAGATGATGACCAAGGACAGAGGATATGGAGAGAAGGTATTTAACACAACAAAGAGTAATAAAAGGACTAAGAGAAGTGTTTTTAAAAAAACTATGTTATCTTAAGATAATACAGATGTGATAGCAAAACATCTTAAGTGTTGTGAGAGGTTGATGGTATTGTCCTCTACTGTCTTCATTTGTAGTGTCTGCATGTGTGATCTTAATGACAAATGCAAGTCCTGTTAGAGCATGTTTACTTGAGTTAGAGTTGATGATCACATCTCCTCTGTTATGTTCTTCTGTTACCACTCATGTCACTAATAGTTACTGGCTTAATTTGAAGAATGTCCACCCTTTCATTAACCCTGTCCTTCACTCCTCTTTTTCAGCTACTGGGATTTGATGATGAGATGGATGTCACTGAGGTTGTCCCCTTTTTGTCATTCATCCCATCTTCCCCTTGTTCATTTATCATCTGTTTATCTTATTTCTTTTTTCCATCCTTGAGCGTATACACATAATTTGTTAGATGTGGCATGGATGTTGATCTGTTGTGGTTCATTGTGTCCCTAAAACCATTTGTTGCCAAATAAAAAGTAGCAAAACATGATTTTGCCAAGCTGCCTTGTAAGAGAAAAGGACAAGCTTTTTAATGCACAAGCCCCACTCTAACTTCCTTTTTCAATAAGAAATACGAAAAAAAATCTTCAAACCCAGTTTGATGTAATAGTAAAATTAGTAATTGATCTTAAATATTTAAAATAAATCTTTCTCTGCTTAACTTAATATTTGGGTAATAACTGAATATTTGGACAGTTTGGATATTAAGTTTTATGTAACAGACATTTTATTAATCTCTCCACTGACTTTTCTACTCTTTTATATTCTGTTCTATATTATGCTAATGTAACTCTTAAATCGCTTGAATATCATAACAAACTAGTTTACTATGAGCTGACTATATACTTTTGGTCATTATTATAACACACAAGCATGCTGCTAGAATAGATCTGGAGATTGCTGCATGATGATACACTACTAACTCGGTGTTAGTGTTCTGTTGTCCACTCTGCTCACTCACTCAGGTGGTGGATGTCAGTCTGCCACCCAAACAGCTGGAGGATCGGAGGAGGGTAGGTCACTAACATCACCTAACCCTGCTCTTTAACCACACACCTTTACCTCTCAGCTGCCCCAGATTAACAACTATTTCTTTAATAGTAATCCTATTTATTTGTATAGCGCTTATGAGAAAGAATGTGAAGGCCAAGTATGGTAACCCATTCTTGAAATTTGTCCTCTGCATTTAACCCACCCAAGTTAGTGTACACAAATTAGGACTATTAAGTAGTGGACACACACACCTGCAGCAGTGGGCGAGCGATTGGGGGTTAGGGTCCTTAATCCAGGGCACCTCAGTCATTTCCAGAGAATCAAACCCGCATCATTTGGCTTACCAGTCTGACTCTCTAACAATTAGGCCACCACTGCCCTAAACAATATGTAATTTATTACATACTGTTATAATACATATTGTTACAAAAAAATTGTTTTACAGCCTTGCGGCGAGCAAGCTAATGCAACAATGGCAATGAAAAAATTCCTAAAAATAAGATGCACACTTAAACATACACTCTCACACTCATCACAGGGGGAGGCCCTTCGGCAGCTGCTCGTCAATCGTTACTATGGCTTCAGGAGTGGTGGGCGGAGAGAGAGTCTGACCTCCTTCAGCAACTCTGCCCTGACACCAGTAGGACCAATCAAGAGCCAGTCAGGTGAGTTCATTTTTCATTGTACCTTCTGGGAACGTTTGTAATATACTTTACCATATGTTGTATGACTTCAGGGGGGTTGAGCAGGGCGGAGATGTCACTGATGGAGGTGCAGTGCCATCTGGACCGTGAAGGGGCGTCCGACCTTGTCATTGATCTCATCATGAATACTACAAGTGACCGTGTCTTCCACGAAAGCATCCTATTGGCCATCGCACTGTTGGAGGGAGGGAACACCATCATACAGGTCAGATAGGCCTGTCAGTGAAACGATAAAGTGATAAAATATATCTATTAGTTTAAAAGTTTAGTAGGACTTTATTTTTTAATGCTTTTATTCTGCGAGGATGCATTAAATTAATAATAACTGAGTGTATAATGTTACAGTATATTTCAATTTAAAATAAAAGATGTTCTTTTGAACTTCGAAAAAATCATTTAAAAAATATAATCAAATTATCAACATTGATAATAATAAATGCTTCTTGAGCACCAAATCAACATATTAGAATGCATTCTGAAGGATAATGTGACAGCTGTGCTATCACCTGAATAAAATATATAAAAATAGAAAACAGTTACTTTAAATTGTAATTATATTTCACAATGTTACTGTTTTTACTGTATTTCTGATCAAATAAATGCAGCCTTGGTGAGCATAAGAGACTTCTCTCAAAAACAAAAAAATATTGCAGACACTAAACTTCTGAGTTACATTTTAAGTTTTCTATAATGATGTATTTATGTTTGGACTTTTATCTCGTTGCAGCATTCCTTCTTCAAACGTTTAACAGAAGACAAAAATTCCGAAAAGTTTTTCAGGGTGTTCTATGATCGAATGAAGGCGGCTCAGCTTGAGATAAAAGCCACAGTTACCGTCAACACCAGTGACCTGGGCAACAAACGGCGTGATGACAACACTCCAGACAAAGATACCCCACAACGCCGGAGAGGTCTGGGCTGTCAATACTTTGTTATCCAAGTTCATATGCTATCTTTTTTTTTAATTATTGCCACTTGGTTTGATATTTTGTTTTCTAAAACAGTGACATTCATCATTTAGTGTCCAAATACTTGTTGAAGTATGTTGCTTTTAAATCTGATACAGCAGTTAATGAGAAGATCTGTAATTTATGATGAGAGTCAAAGCCTCTTTTTTCTCTCCAGGAAAAGATTCAGGCATTGTGGTGACTGATGATGCTCGTGAGCAGTTGTTGGAGGCATCTGCTGTGACTAAGAAGGCTTTCGGTTCGTATAGACGAGATGCTGATCCTGAGGAGGCGTATGGTACTGCTGATGGAGACAAAGGGAGTGGAGATAAAGGAACAGAGCAGGGCGAGATGAGCCCTGTCATTCTAATAATGCAACCAATCCTACGCTTCCTGCAGCTGCTGTGCGAGAATCACAATCGAGACTTGCAGGTGTGTGTGTGTGTGTGTGTGTGTGTGTGTGTGTGTGTGTGTGTGTGTGTGTGTGTGTGTGTGATTGTCTGCTTCTCCTGTCACATTTACGTCTCTTTTTATTGTTCTGGCCTGATTAGAGGTCCACTGCCAGATCTGATCCTGAACTTTGACAGTATCAGTATTGTGTTAGGTCATAGGGTCTTGGTTATGGACTGTGCGTTTTTGTATGTTTTTTTTTTTTATATATTGGTTTGGTCCAGTTCTGTCTTCATCATATATGTTTAGAGCTTTCTTTTTTTTCCTGCAGAATTTTTTGCGCTGTCAGAACAACAAGAACAATTATAACCTGGTATGTGAGACCCTGCAGTTCCTGGACTGTATCTGTGGCAGCACAACAGGAGGCCTGGGGTTGTTAGGACTCTATATCAACCAGCATAATGTGGCTCTCATTAATCAGACTGTAGAGAGCCTCACTGAATACTGTCAAGGGCCCTGCCATGATAACCAGGCATGTACACAAACATTAACACAATCATAAAATATTATCTTTCCATCACTCATAAACAAACTTGCTGATATATTGAATGTTTTCCGTTAAATGCATTTTTTTGCAGAATTGCATTGCCACCCATGAGTCTAATGGCATCGACATCATCATTGCATTGATTCTGAATGATATTAATCCACTAGGCAGAAAAAGAATGGATCTGGTTCTAGAATTAAAGGTACATCACAATAAACTTGATTGACAAAATAACAACTTTCTCATCTCTTGGTAACATCAAATTTAACTATTCAAAAAAGTCCTATAAAGCAGTTCTTTTCAACCCTTTTGACTTCAAAAGACAATATTTGAAGGCCCCCAAACTATTGTTGGTACTTCTGATGTAATTGAATAACAAAATAAAAGAATTATAAATAATTAAATTAAACAACTGAATGTTTTAGGTTTAATCTTTTGATTACCAATAAATGTACATGATTGTCCTTTTTCTTAGAATAATGCATCTAAGCTACTGCTGGCCATCATGGAGAGCCGTCACGACAGTGAGAACGCAGAAAGAATCCTGTACAACATGAGACCAAAAGAACTAGTGAGTTTGTTAGTTATTATGTCAGAATATCCTGCTTTAACTATATTTTGAAGTCATTCTATGTAGACAGATAGTTAGATTTTCTGTATTTGGCTGAGCAGTTGTTTGGGTGGCTCGCCAATGTATTCGATTTCTCTAATACATAAAATAAGTAAGCTTGACCAGAGTTTTTGTGGGGAGAATAATTTATTAAAAGTAGTAGTGTAGCACAGTTCTTCAGAAGCGATGTTAGCGTGTCGACCTTCAAACAATCTTAACCCAAAGTTATGTCTATCGAACAGAATTTACAAACTGCTACAAACAATAGAGACAATCAGGGCTTGATATTAACTTTTTTGCTCACCAGACACTGTGGCTAGTTACGAGCCAATCTGCATATTCACTGGCCACAATTTTGTATCGATATGTATTGAAAAATCTATATTTTTGACAATACTACATTGCACTTGGTTTATTATTTCAGATGCCTTTTTTTAAAGACTACAATTGAAAAATGTATTATATAAAGTTCAATGTTAATGTTAAGCCCTGGATTTGCTCAAACCCGGCTGTGTGTGTTCATGTTCAAGGTGGAGGTGATGAAAATGGCCTACCAGCAGGGGGAGACAGAGTTTGAGGATGAGGAACAGGAGAATGGAGAGGACCATGCTGCTTCCCCACGTAATGTTGGACACAACATCTATATCCTTGCACATCAGGTACACACACACTCACACATTACTGTACATATGAACAAAATTAACTTTTGCTACATCTGCAAGTGTAGGGTATAAAGAGAATATTTTCTGACCATAAATATTTCCAGCTGTGAAACTATTTTGCTATAATGGTACATTGTTTACTGGCAAAAGACGCATGTATAGTTTGAATTACACGCCACTTCCATCAGCGAGAGTTAGATTCTGTTTATTCCACCATAAAGTTACTAACTGACAAGCATTTTTTTATTTGGTGCTGTATTTACTATACCAAAGCCAATTTTTACTTTTGTCAGTTGGGAAGTGTCAGTGTGGGGTCTTGCATAAGAACAGTTCAATTTTGATTAATTAGAAAATTACATATGTGCATTTGAAGGCAAAAAAATGGATAACAATATCTTTAAAACCATGTTAGTGGGCAGAAGCATGAATTATTTGTCAAGCTATCAGATTCTTAAACATGCGAATCAGGTTAAATGTTGGAATGAATGATCCACACTACAAACTGGAAAAACAGAAGATGCTCGTTTATGGATATTTTTGACAATACACATATTCCAAACAGGAATGGCCTTAAATATTAAATGTTTCAATTCCTGCTCTTCCACTATCATCTCTATCTCTATGTCCTTCTCTTTTTCTTTTTCTTTTGATGTCCTTATCTTGCCCTTTATCTCTTCTCTTTGATTTGATTGGTCATTTTTAAATTTTGACATTGTGAGCGATGTTAGACTGCTGAGGCAGCCCAGATGAGAAGTGCATTGCAGACTCAAAGTAGAGTTGATATTAGGCAATTATTTCAAAACCTTAATTATATACACGTCTGAAAAAAAAGAGGTCCGGACCGCAGGACCTCAATTGTGGGTACGGCCCTGCCCATAATTCCAAATGGCATATCTCTTTTTCTAAGAGCACTTTATTAGATCACTAGTGTGATCTGATTAACCTGCCATTTCAGCTGTCGCGTCACAATAAGGAGTTGCAAATACTACTGAAACCAGGTGGGGAGGACCAGGCCCTGGAGTATTACACGAAACACACCTCACAGATAGAGGTAAAACACTCAGATGCTTTTAACATAAAATCTTGATATGCATGTTGTTTATAGTTTTTAAAGTTTTGTCTTTGCATGTGCTCTTTTATGTGTTAATATACACAGATAGTCCGCCAGGATCGCACTATGGAACAGATTGTGTTTCCCGTACCGAATATCTGCTCTTTTCTGACAAATGAATCCAAGCTGCGTGTGTACTATGGTACAGAGAGAGACGAACAGGGCAGTAAAATAAATGACTTCTTCTTGCATGCTGACGACCTCTTCAATGAAATGAGGTGGCAGAAAAAACTAAGAGGTAAAAGTGTGTTTGTATGGTTTTGTTTGCATTTCATTCTCTGGTGTTTGATTTTTGTGTTAGAAAATGGTTTAATTCAGCCCCTTCTCCATTTATATGTGTTAGATATACTTTCACTTTAACCATTCTTAGATGCAAAATTGGTAGCATTTTACAATAAGGTTCCATTGTTAGTTAACATGGACTAACATCAGTAGTGTGGAAATTTTTAATATTAATGTTATTTTGATTGTTTTATCTTTTTGTCAAAATTATGAAAAAACTTTAAATTATGTTGTACACTAAGCCATTCTGAACAAATTGTTGTTTAATTGTACCTAAGGAGATTTCTATATCATAATTTCTGAGATATATTCCTTTCATTTTGTTTTTAGCACAGCCAGTTTTGTACTGGTGTAGCCGGAACATGTCGTTCTGGAGTAATGTGTCTTTTAACCTGGCTGTTCTCATTAATCTGTTGGTGGCGTTCTTCTACCCTCTGGACGGAATGAACGAAAGTGAGCTCCGTTTATGCTGTCCTCACGATTCAACCTTTCTTTCCACAATATCCCTGACCTGTGTTTGAACATTTACACCTTCCATGTGGTGTTTGTGTGTTTCAGGTTCACTGGATCCTTCTCTTTCTCTGTTGCTGTGGGTGTGTTTGTTGGGCTCATTGAGTTTTGTGTTGATGTCCCCGAGGCCGAATGCAGTACGAGTCCTGGTTATCTCCACTGTTTTGCAGCTGGGGTTCTCAGTGGGGCTGCAGCATATGCTGACACTCCTGGGAGCTTTTAATGTAAGATCACAAACACACAGGTTTTATTTTGAGTGCGTATAGAAGTTCATATATACATTCATACACCGTATACACAGTTTCTTTAAAAATTGTAATTACAGTCTTACATGGTGTCAGTCTTTATTGACACTCTGATCTCATTTGGTGTCTGCACAGGTTTGTAATAAGATAGTGTTCATGCTAAGCTTTGTGGGAAACCGCGGGACATTTACCCGTGGTTATCATGTGATGGTGATGGATAGAGAGTTCCTGTTTCATCTGTTGTACCTTCTTATCTGCACTCTGGGCCTTTTTGGACACGTCTTCTTTTACAGTCTACTGGTCTGTCTGAAAACCTTCTTACATTGTTTAATATTAACAGCGTTTTTGGTCCCACTTTATATTAAGTGTCTTTAACTACTATGTATTAACGTTTAACTTAATCATTTGATACAATGCTCTTATCATATACACAAGTATTACATTGTACTTATATTTAAAAAATACATGCATAAAATTATTATTCCTAACCTTACATCCCACCTCGATAATACCAAAAACACACAAAAGAACATTTGTACCTAGCAATTACTATTTTTGATGCAAGTACATAGTAGTTAAATACGCCTAATATGAAGTGTGATATCTTATATATAATGTATAAATAAATAATATTATGTTTTTTTAATTTTTAAGCAATTTAATTATATATATACAGGTCCTGGTCATATAATTAGAATATCATCAAAGTTGATTTATTTCACTAATTCCATTCAAAAAGTGAAACTTGTATATTATATTCATTCATATTATATTCATCAAGGGAAGGAAAAGATGTGGTAGAAAAAAGTGTACAAGCAATAGGGATAACCGCACCCTGGAGAGGATTGTGAAACAAAACCCATTCAAAAATGTGGGGGAGATTCACAAAGAGTGGACTGCAGCTGGAGTCAGTGCTTCAAGAACACACAGACGTATGCAAGACATGGCTTTCAGCTGTCGCATTCCTTGTGTCAAGCCACTCTTGCACAACAGACAGCATCAGAAGCGTCTCGCCTGGGCTAAAGACAAAAAGGACTGGACTGCTGCCGAGTGGTCCAAAGTTATGTTCTCTGATGAAAGTACATTTTGCATTTCCTTTGGAAATCAGTGTCCCAGAGTCTGGAGGAAGAGAGGAGAGGCACACAATCCACGTTGCTTGAGGTCCAGTGTGAAGTTTCCACAGTCAGTGATGGTTTGGGGTGCCATGTCATCTGCTGGTGTTGGTCCACTGTGTTTTCTGAGGTCCAAGGTCAACGCAGCCGTATACCAGGAAGTTTTAGAGCACTTCATGCTTCCTGCTGCTGACCAACTTTATGGAGATGCAGATTTCAGTTTCCAATAGGACTTGGCACCTGCACACAGTGCCAAAGCAACCAGTACCTGGTTTAAGGACCATGGTATCCCTGTTCTTAATTGGCCAGCAAACTCGCCTGACCTTAACCCCATAGAAAATCTATGGGGTATTGTGAAGAGGAAGATGTGATATGCCAGATCCAACAATGCAGAAGAGCTGAAGGCCACTATCAGAGCAACCTGGGCTCTCATAACACCTGAGCAGTGCCACAGACTGATCGACTCCATGCCACGCCGCATTGCTGCAGTAATTCAAGCAAAAGGAGCCCCAACTAAGTATTGAGTGCTGTACATGCTCATACTTTTCATGTTCATACTTTTCAGTTGGCCAAGATTTCTAAAAATCCTTTCTTTGTATTGGTCTTTAGTAATATTCTAATTTTCTGAAATACTGAATTTGGGATTTTCCTTAGTTGTCAGTTATAATCATCAAAATTAAAAGAAATAAATATTTGAAATATATCAGTCTGTGTGTAATGAATGAATATAATATATAAGTTTCACTTTTTGAATGGAATTAGTGAAATAAATCAACTTTTTGATGATATTCTAATTATATGACCAGCACCTGTATATATATATGTATATACATCGATCAGGCATAACATTATGACAGGTGAAGTGAATAACACGGATTATCTCTTCATCACGGCACCTGTTTGTGGGTGGGATATATTAGGCAGCAAGTGAATATTTTGTGCAAAATGAGCAAACGTAAGGATTTGAGTGAGTTTAACAAGGGCCAAATTGTGATTGCTAGACGACTGGGTCAGAGCATCTCCAAAACTGCAGCTCTTGTGGGGTGTTCCCAGTCTGTAGTGGTCAGGATCTATCAAAAGTGGTTCAAGGAAGGAACAGTAGTGAACCGGCGACAGGGTCATGGGCGGCCAAGGCTCATTGATGCACGTGGGGAATGAAGGCTGGCCCATGTGGTCTGATCAAACAGACGAGCTACTGTAGCTCAAACTGCGCAAAAAGTTAAAGTTAATGGACCCCTGTTCACTGCCTAATCTGTGGGCACTTGAGCATCAGAACTGGACCACAGAGCAATGGAAGAAGGTGGTTTAGTCTGATGAATCACGTTTTCTTTTACATCACGTGGATGGCCAGGTGCGTGTGAGTCGCTTACCTGGGGAACACATGGCACCGGGATGCACTATGGGAAGAAGGCAAGCCGGCGGAGACAGTGTGATGTGATGCTTTGGGCAATGTTCTGCTGGGAAACCTTGGGTCCTGCCATCCATGTGGATGTTACTTTGACACATGCCCACCTACCTAAGTATTGTTGCAGACCATGTACACCCTTTCAATGACATGGTATTCCCTGGTGGCTGTGGCCTCTTTCAGCAGGATAATGCGCCCTGCCACAAACCAAAAATTGTTCAGGAATGGTTTGAGGAGCACAACAATGAGTTTGAGGTGTTGACTTGGCCTCCAAATTCCCCAGATCTCAGTCCAATCCAGCATCTGTGGGATGTGCTGAACAAACAAGTCCAATCTATGGAGGCCCCACCTGACAACTTACAGGACCTAAAGGATCTGCTGCTAACATTTTGGTGGCAGATACCACAGCACACCTTCATGGGTCTAGTGGAGTCCATGCCTCGATGGGTCAGGGCTGTTATGGCAGCAAAAAGGGGGACCCACGCAATATTAGGAAGTCATATGGTCATAATGTTATGCCTGATTTGTGTGTGTGTGTATGTGTATGTATATATATATATATATATATATATATATATATATACACTCACCTAAAGAATTATTAGGAACACCTGTTCAATTCCTCATTAATGCAATTATCTAATCAACCAATCACATGGCAGTTGCTTCAATGCATTTAGGGGTGTGGTCCTGGTCAAGACAATCTCCTGAACTCTAAACTGAATGTCAGAATGGGAAAGAAAGGTGATTTAAGCAATTTTGAGCGTGGCATGGTTGTTGGTGCCAGACGGGCCTGTCTGAGTATTTCACAATCTGCTCAGTTACTGGGATTTTCACGCACAACCATTTCTAGGGTTTACAAAGAATGGTG
Source organism: Paracanthobrama guichenoti (assembly GCA_018749465.1). Lineage (NCBI taxonomy): Eukaryota > Metazoa > Chordata > Actinopteri > Cypriniformes > Gobionidae > Paracanthobrama > Paracanthobrama guichenoti. The sequence continues at coordinate 26,113,361 of CM031948.1, forward strand.
TGAAAAGGGTAAAACATCCAGTATGCGGCAGTCCTGTGGGTGAAAATGCCTTGTTGATGCTAGAGGTCAGAGGAGAATGGGCCGACTGATTCAAGCTGATAGAAGAGCAACTTTGACTGAAATAACCACTCGTTACAACCGAGGTATGCAGCAAAGCATTTGTGAAGCCACAACACGCACAACCTTGAGGCGGATGGGCTACAACAGCAGAAGACCCCATCGGATACCACTCATCTCCACTACAAATAGGAAAAAGAGGCTACAATTTGCATGAGCTCACCAAAATTGGACAGTTGAAGACTGGAAAAATGTTGCCTGGTCTGATGAGTCTCGATTTCTGTTGAGACATTCAGATGGTAGAGTCAGAATTTGGCGTAACCAGAATGAGAACATGGATCCATCATGCCTTGTTACCACTGTGCAGGCTGGTGGTGGTGTAATGGTGTGGGGGATGTTTTCTTGGCACACTTTAGACCCCTTAGTACCAATTGGGCATCGTTTAAATGCCACGGCCTACCTGAGCATTGTTTCTGACCATGTCCATCCCTTTATGACCACCATGTACCCATTCTCTGATGGCTACTTCCAGCAGGATAATGCACCATGTCACAAAGCTTGAATCATTTCAAATTGGTTTCTTGAACATGACAATGAGTTCACTGTACTAAAATGGCCCCCACAGTCACCAGATCTCAACCAATAGAGCATCTTTGGGATGTGGTGGAACGGGAGCTTCGTGCCCTGGATGTGCATCCCACAAATCTCCATCAACTACAAAACGCTATCCTATCAATATGGGCCAACATTTCTAAAGAATGCTTTCAGCACCTTGTTGAATCAATGCCACGTAGAATTAAGGCAGTTCTGAAGGCGAAAGGGGGTCAAACACAGTATTAGTATGGTGTTCCTAATAATCCTTTAGGTGAGTGTATATATATATATATATATAGAACTGAAAAGTGACCTATTTTCATTATGCATTTAATCATTTAGTTCAGAATCAAGTCATTGTCAAATGAAATATGTACTTCACTAATGTTAATTAATTGTACTTCTGTGTGTGTAGTTGTTTGACCTAGTGAACAGGGAAGAGACTCTTTTGAACGTAATCAAGAGTGTGACACGAAATGGCCGCTCTATTGTCCTGACAGCTGTTCTGGGTCTGATCCTGGTCTACCTCTTCTCCATTGTTGGATATATGTTCTTTAAGGATGACTTCATCCTGGAGGTGAACCGCATCCACAACGGCACTCTGGGTAACACATTCTCTCACACCCACACACACACACACATGTTGTGTTTTCATGTTTTATGGGGACATTCCATAGGCATAATGGTTTTTATACTGTGCAAACCGTATTTTCTATCCCCCTACACTGCCCCTACCCCTAAACTTACCCATCACAGGAAACATTCTGCATTCTTACATTTTCAAAAAACATCACTTAGTATGATTTATAAGATGTTTTCCTCATGGGGACCAAAAAATGTCCCCACAAGGATTTCAGATATTGCCATCTTTGTGGGGACATTTAGGTAGGGTTTACCAGAACACACACACACACACACACACACACACACACCCAAGCAAATCGCAAAGTAATGTTCATACGGGTGGTTTTGAAAATCTTTTCTGTTGTGTTTGAATGTGGGTGTGCCAGAGGAGGGAGTAAATTTGGCTGCTGGTTTCCAGTCTGAGGGGGTCTGCAATGTAAAAAATGGCTCCTGTCTGCCTGCGGATGTGGACGAGGGTGAGCAGTGAAATTCATCCAAACTAGGGCAGTCAATTGGTTAAAATGTTTAATTCTGTTAATTGCATGGTATGCTGATTAATTCATCAAATTAATCACATAAATTAATCACAAAAGTTTGGAAACTGTACTATTTTGATTGTTTTTGAAAGAAGTCTCTTCTGCTCACCAAGGCTGCATTTATTTGATTCAAAATACAGCAAAAACAGTATTATTGTGAAATATTTTTATAATTTGAAACTTTTTCTATTTGAATATATTTTAAAATGCAATTTATTTCTGTGATTCAAAGCTGAATTTTCAGCATCATTACTCCAGTCTTCAGTGTCACATGATCTTTCAGAAATTATTATAATATGACGATTTGCTGCTCAAGAAACATTTATTATTATTATTATCAATGTTAAAAACAGTTGTGTAAAAAAATGTCAGGATTATTTAATGAATAGAAAGTTCAACAGAACTGCATTTATCTGAAATATAAAGCTTTTGCAACATTATAAATGTCTATACTGTCACTTGATCGATTTAAAGCGTGCTTCGCTGAATAAATGTATTAATTTAAGTCACGGAGTAATGTTGAAAATTCAGCTTTGCATCACAGGAATAAATTATATTTTAAAATATATTCAAATAGAAAACAGTTTACATTTTAATAATATTTCACAATATTACATATATTACAATATTTCACAATTTGTATTTTTAATAACATAAATGCAGCCTTGGCAAGTAGAAGAGACTTCTTTCAAAAACAATCAAAATAGTACAGTTTCCAAACTTTTGACTGGTAGTGTATATCAATACTCCCCAAATTAAAATATTACGAGCATAATTTGAAGACATTATTATACTAGACATGTAAAACCTTAAATATGTTTTAGTAAAAATAAATAAAATCTGTTTTGTTTTAATTAAAATGTATAAAATATTTATATTATTATTAATTATAATATTTATTATTAACTAAAATAACAGTAATTATTATTAATTTTAATATTAAAATTACAAATATTAAAATTGACAGCTCTAATCCAGTTATTTCAATCATATTATCCAATCATTTAAATATTAAATGATCCCTTTTAGTCAATGTAGTCAATGTTTTGTGCATCAGTCACACACTGGAAACTGTCAACAGTGAAACATCAGTGGAAACAGTGCCTTTACAGTGTGTATTTTGTGTGTTTATAGATGATGTAGAGCGAGCATGTGACTCTCTGTGGATGTGTATGATCACTGTACTGAGTCATGGTCTCAGGAGTGGTGGTGGAGTTGGAGATGTTCTGCGCAAGCCATCCAAAGAGGTACGCACAAATATATATTTACAATAATAGTTAATTTCTCCTGATAACATCCTCAATCAAAACGTATGTGTGTGCTTCCAGGAACATCTGTTTGCTGCACGTGTTGTGTATGATCTTCTGTTCTTCTTCCTGGTGATCATCATCGTGTTGAATCTCATCTTTGGTGTCATCATTGACACGTTTGCCGACCTGAGAAGTGAGAAGCAGAGAAAAGAGGAGATCCTCAAGACCACATGTTTCATCTGTGGTGAGATAAAATTCACATCCTCTCAACAATCAGTTATAATTAAACATATATGTGCCTTTACATGTGATTGGTCATTTTCTTGTTCACCCACAGGTCTGGAGAGAGATAAGTTTGATAATAAAACAGTGACGTTTGAGGAGCACATAAAGGAAGAGCACAACCTGTGGCATTACCTGTTCTTTATTGTGCTGGTGCGGGTCAAGGACTCCACTGAATACACAGGCCCTGAGAGCTACGTCGCTCAGATGATCAAGGTGAGAGCATCCATGGTGACGACTGTCTACTTTGAAATTATCATGAGGCTTTTTTACGAGAAAACATTTAAATATTTTTGTGTGTAATCTGATACTAATCAAGCTGAAGCTCAATGAAGCTCAAAGTAGTTTTTTTTTTTGGCATGTGAAATGTCCAGAACACATACAGGCCATATTTCACATCCAAAAAATTGACCGCTTTGGCTAATCGATCTGTTTGTTCTGTCTACGTATTTATTATTATTTATTTCCATCCTGAACCAACTTTCCTAGACCTTCACCTTCCCCAGCACCACCTGCCTAGATCTGCTAGGGGGTTCTCCCTATTTTCCTTGCAGCAGCTCACATTCTATTCACCATGTTTATTTGCACGTTTCACCAGTAGCCTTCATGCATACAGCAGCAGTGTAGCAGATCTAGTCCGCCTTAGTCTAGACTAAGCCTATGTATATTCCATTCTTATCAATAAATGTTGTTTAAATTTATTCAGAGTTGTCATGATTGAAATATATATATATATATATATATACACTATATTGCCAAAAGTTTTGAGACGCCTGCCTTTACATGTACATGAACTTTAATGACATCCCATTCTTAATCCTTAGGGTTTAATATGGAATTGGCCCCTATTGCAGCTTTGCAGCTATAACAGCTTCAACTCTTCTGGGAAGGCTTTCCACAAGGTTTAGGAGTGTGTTTATGGGAACTTTTGACCATTCTTCTAGAAGCGCATTTGTGAGGTCAGGCACTGATGTTGGACGAGAAGGCCTGGCTCACAGTCTCCGCTCTAATTCATCCCAAAGGTGTTCTATCAGGTTGAGGTCAGGACTCTGTGCAGGCCAGTCAGGTTCCTCCACACCAAATTCGCTCATCCATGTCTTTATGGACCTTGTTTTGTGCACTGGTGTGCAGTCATGTTGGAACAGGAAGGGGCCATTCCCAAACTGTTCCAACAAAGTTGGGAGCATGAAATTGTCAAAAATGTCTTGGTATGCTGAGGCATTAAGAGTTCCTTTCACTGGAACTAAGGGGCCAAGCCCAACCCCTGAAAAACAACCCCACAACATAATACCCCCCCTCCACTAAATTTTACACTTGGCACAATGCAGTCAGGCAAGTACTGTTCTCGTGGCAACCGCCAAACCCAGACTCGTCCATCGGATTGCCAGACAGAGAAGCGTGATTCGTCACTCCAGAGAACACGTCTCCACTGCTCTAGAGTCCAGTGGCAGTGTGCTTTACACCACTGCATCCAACGCTTTGCATTGGTGATGTAAGGCTTGGATGCAGCTGCTCGGCCATGGAAACCCATTCCATGAAGCTCTCTACACACTGTTTTTGAGCTAATCTGAAGGCCACATGAAGTTTGGAGGTCTGTAGCTATTGACTCTTCAGAAACAATTGGCGACTTCTGCGCACTGTGTGCCTCAGCATGCGCTGACCCCACTCTGTGATTTTACGTAACCTACCACTTCATGGCTGAGTTGCTGTTGTTCCACTTTGTTATAATACCACTAACAGTTGACCGCAGAATATTTAGTAAAGGAAATTTCACTAATGGACTTATGGCACAGGTGGCAACCTATCACGGTACCACACTTGAATTCACTGAGCTCCTGAGAGCGACCCATTCTTACACAAGTCTGCATGCCTAGGTGCTTGATTTTATACACCTGTGGTCATGAAAGTGATTGGAACACCTGAATTCAACGATTTGGAGGTCTGTCCCAATACTTTTGGCAATATAGTGTATATATAGAACCATGACAATGAAGACACATACCCTTATAGCGCTCATTAAACTACTGTAATGTGAAAAAATATATTATTATTATTAGTAGAATTTATATATCATGGTAGTTCTGGTGTTTGTTGTATGAATTTAGTTTTATGCTGATTTGAATTACAAAATCATATCTGGTCAGTATGATTTTTATGATGTTTTTTACATTGATAAGAATCATGAATGATGATTAAAAATTACTGCAAAAATACTGCATTGATATAATGAGGATAATATTAATTTTCACATTACAGAAATGGGGACTAGAAGATGAAGCAAGTTTATTGGACCATCAAAATTTTTGTTATAAAAATATTAACTTAAACTCTATTATATAAGTATATTCAATTTTAAGTAAATATAATTTTTACATTTGAATGTGTGTATAATTGTAATAATGTATTATATTAACTTAAACCACACACATATAGCTAAATAAAACCATAAATTGTTTATTGTTTATCAGCTAGCATGACCTCTTTAACCCCCATTCAGGAACACAATTTGGACTGGTTTCCTCGTATGAGAGCCATGTCACTGGTCAGCAGTGATGGAGAGGGTGAACAGAATGAACTACGCAGTCTGCAGGAGAAACTAGAGTGCACAATGAGGTTGGTCTCCAACCTGACCAATCAGCTCACAGAGCTCAAAGAGCAGGTGCGTGTGTGACTTGTTTAATAAAGGTGTGCGAGTACACACTATAAGTTCTTCCAAAGTTTTTTTGTTAGTACAAAAAGCCTGTACTACACCCAAATGATATAAACTGACTGTGGTGTGAGGTGTGTTTATCTAACATAGTTTTGTTTGAACTCATCCTTATGTGTCAATCTTCAGATGACTGAGCAGAGGAAACACAAGCAGCGGATTGGTCTGCTGGGAAACCCCGCCCACCTCAATATCAACCCACAGCAGCCCGCATGAAAGGCGGGGCCTGAGGTCGGCCCGACATGATGGGAGCACCAGTCAAGCAGCACAATATGTGCTCAGTGTCGCAGCCTTGAAAGCGTGTTATATTGTCTTAGTATGGACTCTAACATGGTCATGAGGTCATGTCTGGTCATACTTGGATCTGTACACTCACTCAAGGGCTTGAATCATGATATTTTGGCCCTCATTGCTGTATGAGGTGCTCTATAATTTTTTTTTTTTAAGCACTGGCCTGATCACAAGAATCTTTGCACTGTGTACAAGTATAGTATTATAGGATACTATCATAGAGTGGTTCTCAGAATTATGTCCCTCTGGTTTTCTTAGCACCTTTTTATCAAAATGGATTATGTTTGAAATAATATAATGTGTGAAATTGTTTTCCCTGTGTATATTTATTTTGGTTTTGATATTTCTCTCTTTGAGAATTTCTGTTACTGTGATTGCCATCCATATGGAAAGTTTAATAAACATCTACACTGACTTCATGGACAAGTTTAGTAAATAACAGCTAACAATGAACAAGACTAAATTGGCTTTAAAAGTTGGGTTCATTTTTATAGGAACAATAATACGTAAATAAGTCAGCAGAACTTGGAGACAATATTACATGACAGAATGATTTAATGTGAAAATGTGACCATGTGAACCATGAGCTTCAAACACAGCATATTCAGCCTTCCGATCACAGCGACCTGCAGATTAAATCACAGATTCACAGAGCTCTTCACACTCGGTTCTCAGAAGTGCTCTTCAAATAATAGGAAGGAAAAAAAAAAAACAGTCCTGATAGTAAGCATGACAATATTTGAGATGAAAACTTTTCACTTTATCTCCATAAACACTATAGAGTAAAAAGAAAGGAAAATATATATTTAAGCACAAATCAATTTCAAATTTACAGTTGCAAAGAAATGGACTCAAAAAGTAAAGAAAATAGTATGCTTAATGTGCAAAAAAAACTAAACAAAAATCAGCCTACTATTGTAACAAGGCTTTAATAATGTAAACATATTTTGCTTTTGCAGAAATGCAACAGAGGTAATATAATCAAAAATGTCTTGCTACATTGAGCATTTTTAAAACACTCACGTGTCAAGTCTGAGAGGAGCTGCAACATACCGCTGGTTTCAACACTGTACATAGTAAAGGTTATGTGCGCTGATACATATGCAATCTTTTAATTTTTTTAAACCAAGTCATGTATTCTGTTTTTATGAATAGCATTTAGTGTTAAATAACAGCCAAAACACTTAATTTAAACTCCAGTGTGTGAATGACTGAGATGTAAAGTATTGCTTGAATTGTGAAGCCAGAAAGTAAATCAAAAAACAAAAACATTATGTGAAGACAGACAGACAGACACACACACAATTTAGTCCCACATACAAAACGTTAATGATTCTAGCAAAAATCTTAAGCAGAAATTTAGAAAGAATAATTGCATCTCATTCAAATCTGTTCTGAGCCAGTCTCAAATGCAAGCACAGACCTACACGTGTGAATGCACACTCACACCCCAACACTAGGGTTATTAAAATCAATAACTGGATTCCAGTCACCTGTGGCAATTGAGAAGAGAGAAAATACAAATCTAAGGCCTAAAGTTGCTCATTTTCAGGACTCAAAATTGACTTTCTGCCCAATGATTTTGAACACACAGAAACCAATAAGAGAAGTCACATAAAAAGGATGGAACAGCCTGATGGAGTGTCGCTGATGAGCAGGATGTGATGTCATAGGTCAGTAGTGGGCCGGAACAGTGAGAAGAGCCTCTTCTGCCAGACGGGAGATGTCCACATTCTGTCACCGTCGAAGAATGTATTTTTAGTTATGTTCAAAATACCAACAGAATTAATATTTATATAGGTAAAATGACTGCCTGGTTTTCTTACCTCAGGTCTGTCTCTGTGAGTGTTCACTGCTTCTACATTAAGATAGATTGACTCCACTTTACAGCCTAGAGCAGGAGAGAATCTAGGTTACATTCAAGTACATTTCAAGAGGTCATGTATCCAGGTAATTAAAAGAGCTCTTCAACAAATAAAACACCAGGGAGAAATGCTCCCTCAAGGATTCTGCTCATTTCTCAGTGTGTCTTTGGTCTTGTTTAATAAATCACTGCGGTTACAGTAAAATCCTCTAGAATACATTTTAGCTACATATGGCTCTTCTCATTCTTTTCTTAGTGTTAAACTGCTCAATAGTTATTGCTATCACAGAACAAAACACAGAAGAGTCACCTCTGGAGAGGCAAGGTGGTCTTAAATGTACAGTAACCCAAAATGTAATATCTTAATTTTGGACTGTTCCTCACATAGAGCTATTATATTGATCCAGCTCAAGTAATTCTGCAGATTTTTTTGTCTCATGAAAGAAATATAATACAGGTTAATATTGATGTATGTGGAGCCTCACACAACTTTCAGGAAAGAAGATAATGGACACAAATGGAGATTTACAAATGCAATATTTGTGAATTTTTTGTTTTTTGTTTTTATTCGTTAGACTTTTTAAATTAACATTACCAATCATTAACATTACTATTCTGAAACAAGTGCCGTGCCTACATAAGCTACCAGTCGAAATAAAAGAATAGGGCGTTTGCGATAGTTCCCGATTTACATTTACACAACGAAATTACATTTGGATTTACTGTATGTGTGTTGGATGAAGGCGGCTTTCTGCTCATGCTTGCAAAGGGACTCTTGAGGAGACTGTGGATTCATTTGTTGCCCTGATTGCACTCGCAATGCGCAAATACACCGCAGGCTCGTATCCAAGGTAAATCATCGACACCATCATCCCTTATATGCGTTTTATTGAACTAAATGCATTATAATTGGCTAAAACAAATGCGCAGGTTACTTTTCTGAACAAGAGCGCTCCAGAGTCTGCATTTCTCACAATGTTCACGCGAATCGCGGCACAATTCGAGTGCAACCAAACTCGGAGCACCTCCTCCGGGTAGTATCGGGTTCGGTAGCCTGGTGCGCTCCCAGCTTTCACATTACCAACTTTTCATGCAAACCGTGCCCTGTTCTAAACTAAACTGCCAGTGTAAAAACGCCCTATTTCTATTTTTAAAATGAGAGAAATCACTGCTTATTCTGAATTTTTATAGAATGCAGGTTCACTTTTTCCCATCTGCAGCACAAAACGAATAGCCTAAAACAGTTAACTTGTGAATTGATACAAAAGAAACATCAAAAAGACTGTGTTTGATAAAATTACAAGAATGATGTTTGACAGGGAACGCATCTCTTCAGCATAAATCACCTGCGCCAGTCGCAAACATTAAACGTTTAATAAAATCTGTGTGAGAACGACTGGCAACAGCTGGTTCTTACATTCAAAGACTAGAATCTTTAGATAAGCCTACAGCACACTGCATGATTTCACACTGACTGTAGCCTAAACACAGACTGAACGCAACCGTCTCTGATTCAGCGCTTTGAGCATGATCAGTAAATTCCATTCATATTCGGCCTAACAATCGTTACACCTAACAGGTGTGCCCCCCGGCTTTTTTTTTTAATATATATATTTTTGTAATGAGGAGGGGGAAAAAAACAACAAACCAAAAAAAAAAAAAACACATTTTAGAACATTTAAAATATTTTAATTATTTAGCCTAGCCATACCGCTACGGCCCACCAGGGGAAGCAGTGGTCTAGAAGAACACAGATAAACCATATATTGTCACGATCGTATGTTTATCATCTTTGTGTTCCATAAATATCTCTATCTGCATGTTATTCTGCAGCAATCTCTGGATGCCTTTGTCCCTATAAGGGATTTCCAGGAATGTCATACGTTTTATGACCTTATGAGTCTCACTTGTGGCCTTACGGAGCGTGGGCACCCTCCGGCTACAAGTATGAATGAAACATACATTACATTATATGCGTGTCCTCACTAATACCTTATTTTGGGTAAATATATTGTAAATAGGGTTGGGTATTGTTTGGGTTTTTTTACGATACCAGTGCCAAACCGGTACCGGTGCCTAAACCGATACTTTTAATAAAATGGTGGATGACAATAAAGAATGGCTTTTTTTTATACTTAAATATATAAATAAATACAAAACAACAAATTCACTTAAATCTAACCCAACTACAATAGGCCTAATTTAACACTAAACAACAGTAACAGCACTAATAACAGCAAAGTATTCTTGGTTTGCTACAAACCATCTTCAAGGTTCAGCATTATTTTGCAAAAATATGACCATATTCTCTGGCCAAATATTTTAGAACGCGTCGCCTTATTGTTTCCATGGCGACGCGTCATTCAGTGGCACTGAAATGAGGCAACAAAATCAGCGTTCTGATTCGGTCCGGTACATACCGGTTATATAGGTACCATATTGGCACCGGGTTTCGGTACCCAACCCTAATTGTAAATAACTTTTTTTTTGTCGCTCAGTGGATGCATAAGGGATGGGATATGGGATACTGAGATCATAACTGATCTCAAATTTAATTTTTGGGTAAAGATACAAGAACATGCTGTGCACATGCACAGTAAATGTCTATGTGCATCTGTGTGTGAGAGAGAAGAGCTTCTCACCGTAAGCCACAGGAGTAAGCTTCAGGACTGTGTGTAGAGGACATTTCAAATACGGAAGCTCTTCTGGAAGGCAAATAAAATGGATCATAATATGGAAATATTTAATTGACCACAACAAGTTCCCATCTACACACCTGCACTCTTGTCTAGGAAGTAAGCAAGCAGACAACGCATAACAGCCTGATGACAAATAACCAGAACATTCTCCTGACGTTCAAGCTCCATTATGACAGGCTCCAACCTCTGGACCAGATCCTCATAAGACTGTAAAGAGACAGAATGTTACATTTTCTCAGATTTAATGGGGATTTTTTTTCTAATTGACTGTAAATATAGCTTTTCAACACACCTCTCCTTTAGGGTAGCGGTATCGATATTTATCTTGGTCTCTGAGGGCGAATTCCAGAGGATAATGTTCCTGGATCTCCTCATAACTCATCTCCTCACACACGCCCTGCACACAAACTGAAAATCACTGACTTGGTACTTTTATATGAAATAACAAAGAGAACCTCATTGTATAACACTTACAGCATCAATCTCATTGAGCGCTTTCCATTGTTCATAGGGTACACCTAATGCTTCAGCGGTCTGAATGGTCCGCTTCATCTGACTCGTCCACACCTTGAGATCCTTTATATTCTGATCCTGAATAAACCTCCCTAGACCCTGAGCAAACTGAGACATACAAGAAACAGAAAGAGAGAGATGGTGAATCCAAATGACCAATCCTGAAGACAATTTTTCAGACACATGCAGCATAACGCACCTCTTTACCACGGGGCGATAGTCCTGAATCCCCTCCGATGCGACCTCTGACGTTAAGGTCACTCTCTCCATGGCGACAGAGGTAGATGGAGCGTGGCGTGATGTGGATGTTCATCAGATAATAAACGATTCTGCTCTGAATGTGGTCGAGTACGCGGTTCACCAAATACCGCTGACCCACGTCCATTATCTTAATGTATGAACACTCTCTGTAAGGAAATACACAACATTAAAGAAACAGAATACAAACGGCATTAATAATAAGATGCGGTACACGTTCACATTCTCAGAAAGAGGGAACAAATGAAATTGAATTTCTGACCGGTCTAGGTTTTCATCCAGTGGCTGGTAACTGTTTTCATAGCATTTGATCCTCTTCATAAAGTCCTGGATGGCTTCTTCAGTGTTACGGTCAGTGTAGTCGGGACTTCCTAACTTTACCTGCTGTTCTCCAAAGAAAAATGAATGCTGGGATATTTTAATTTATATTGTGGATAAATGCTGGAGATTTGTTTTGTTTTTTGGGGGGGATAAAATCATCCAATACTGATTAGAATTACTGATTAAAATATTAGAAATCACTTGAATATTACAACTTTGAAACATTTTGTCAGCATTTAATCACTGCCTTACCACAATGTTCTCTGCAATAACTTTGGGGTCTTCACACAAAGACTCCACAAAAAATACCTAAGAAAAAAGAAAAAACAGTGAACAATTGAAGATAAAGAGAATAAAACAGTGAAGAAACTACACTGTGATTTAGCCTTCACAAAATAAAGGTTTATGAATTTCACATGACTGCATAACATTACCTTATAGCCATTTTGTTCTGCAAATCTCATGATGGTGACCCTCCGTTCTCTGGTTGTGTTTGTGGCATCAAACACCTGAAAAATCAGCACACTTATAAATAAGACATTTGTAATGTTCTTAAAAAAAAAAAAAAAAACCTTATGCTCACCAAGGCTGCATTTATTTGATCAAAACCATAATACTTTGTAGTAGCATTACAATTCAAAAATAACTTTTCTATTTTAAAATAATTTAGAAAGTAATTTATACATGTGATGGAAAAGCTGAATTTTCAGCAGGCATTACTCCAGTCTTCAGTGTCACACAAAAAAAAAAAAATCATTCTAATATGCTGATTTGCTGCTCAAGTAGCATTTCGAATTATCACTGTTGTGATACAGATTATTTAATGAATAAAAAGCTCAAAATAACAGCATTTATTTAAAGTACAAGTAATTGCACTTAACATTATAAATGTTGTATGGTCACGTTTGATCAAATTGAATGTGTCCTTGCTGAATAAATGTATTCATTTCATTAAAAAAAAATAAAATAAATCTACTCACAGCAACCTGGCCACCCTCAACACTGAGGTACTGTCTGACATCATTGAGTGCTGCCAAAGCACACTGCCTGAAAAAAAAAAAAAAAAAAAAAAAAAAAAAGAAATCATATGACAACACAAAATGCACAACAACAGCAAAAATATAAAAACAAGCATCCACAAACAAAACATACTAAAACATGCTGAATCTTACTTTCTTATCTTCAGCCCTTCCTCATTATCAGGACGGAAGAATTCAAAGCTCTTGTAGATTTTCACACATTCCCTCCTATACTGTCCCACATTGAATTCTGGAAAAACAATAATCATTTAAAAAAAAAAAATGCACAGGTTTATTAGCTGTAGACTGACCGTTTAATTGGTCATAAGTATGTTAGGATTCTGCATCATTATCGTACCTTTTGTTGGTACACCAATCCAGTTGAGGTAGCGTGTGAGTTTTTTAGAGATGTAGGTTTTTCCTCTCGCTGGCAAGCCCACCGTCACAATGAGAGTGGGACAGTTGGTCATGCAAACTGCCAAGAGACAGAGACAGAGAATAAAAATGTGTCTGTAAACATCAACTGTTCTGTGTACAGCAGAAAGGAGAGTGAATTCTGTTAGTATAAAAAAAAAAAAAAAAAACTGCAGACAGAAACTATTGTTGGTCAGAGTAATAGACGTGCAAACATTTTTATTTGTTCATGGTCTGATGTTAATTAATTTATTCTGGTTATTGAGAAATATTATGAAATAATCATTTGAAACATTGGTTTCATTGACTTTTTACTTTTTACCTTAACCAAATTCAACAAAAATATTGACAAATTATTTCTGTAGAATTATATCCATTTATGGATATAAATCTTTTGATACAACAAATCTTGTGAATTACAGTACTGTGCAAAAGTCTCGCTAGTATTTTTACACACAAAAAGTGAGTTTAAGCCAGTTATTTATATCTTTTGCTGTATTGTGTCAGTAGGAAATATCAGTTTACATTTATAAATCCAGTGAGATTTTTGTACACATAAAGAGTCTGACAATAGTCGGTATGCTCCACATGGAGATCTGATCTCATCTTCATCGAGTCTGTCTGTGATTACATGAAGAAACAGAAAAAACTGAGATGGACTAAATCCAGAAGAACTGTGGCAACATCTCCCAAGACCTTCCTGCAAAACTACATGAAGTATTAAACGCAAAGGGTGCTCACCCCAAATATCCATTTGATTTAGTTAATAGAAGTTAATTGATAAATAAAAGCTATTTATGTTATTATTTTTGACAGCATTCTCACTATAAAGCATTCTGACATGTGCCTAAACTTTTCACAGTGCTGTAGTTTTGCCGGTAGGTTTCCTCGAGTGTCTGGGAGACGTTGCCTCAGTTTTTCTGGATTTAGTCCGTCTCAGTTTTTTCTGTTTCTTCATGTAATCACAGACAGACTCGATGATGGTGAGATCAGATCATACCGGCTGCTGTCAGACTTCTTGTGCATAAAAAAGGAAAAACATCTCACTAGATTATTACAATTAATTGCAAAATGAATGTTTGGAAATGTAAACTGATATTTCCTACTGACACACTGCAGTAAAGGATATAAATAACTGGCTTAAAAACATTTTACGTGTGAAAATACCAACGTGCCTAAGACTTTTGCACAGCACTGCATAACTCAAATTCTACCTCTTTTTAATACATTTACTTATTTGATTTATAAGATTTTATTCTCTGTACTTCACTAAATAAAATTCATCATCAAGCTCTTCTCAATGTCTGCTGATTCCTCCTGAATCCTCAGATACTGAGAGATCATGTGCGCGGTGTACTTTATTCTCTGCTGACTAGTTGAATAGGAATCCTACTGAAACTGTTCAGCATCAGCTCATTCAACTTCAGGTTCACGGAGTCCAAAACAAATCTGCCAATTAGATGAAACCAGCATATAATTAAGTAAATCCATACAGTGTAAACCGTCTTTGATGAACAGCCTCGCTCAGCAAACCTGCTCTTTAAAAGGCTATAAACTTCCTCTTAAAATCCTGTATGGCAGCAGCTTTGGAGCCACGGTGATCTGGAAAAAAACTCAACTGTTGCACACTTACTTTTTGCCCATTTAAATGCAACAGACCCCAAGGAATTTAAAAGGACTACGATCTAAAGTCAGACCACAATCCTGATATCCCACCCACAGCCACACTTTTCTTTACAGAATGAATGCAACCACAACGCCACTTTCACCTAATTAGAAAAAGATAGCACAGGATGGGATTTAAAAGATTAAAATAGAAAATCAGAATGCACAATTGGAATACGGACAAGGCTTAAGCTAGTCACAGACTAAAATGCATGTTTGAGCGGTTTTAACTTGAGGCAATTTGCACTGGCATATCTTAAAAAAAATAAACTAAGATTTTTTTTTTCTAAGACATGTTCATAAAAGCTACTTAAAAGGCTAATTCTGGCTTAGTCTAAGCACTGTCTGTGAAACCAGGCCATAAAAATATAGTCGAATCTTAAATATTATAAAATATACAATTATATCCTAGAGGTATTGTGAACTTTTCTGTTGCCAAGAAAACTATCATGAAAATTCTGTCAAAACATGAACTAAATGACAAACACTACATCACATTATCTGTTGATGTTTTCAGTGGGACAATGAGTTGATCATAATGAGCTTTAGAGCATCAGAGATCAGCAGCTGTTCAGTTCACATGCTGCACTCATGGGCAGCGAATGTTGATGCGCCATTGACCAATCAGAGACCGTCTACTACAGTCAGGGTTCAGCCAATAGAACACCAGCGACGCAAAACAATGCGTGCAACTACTGTACCGGTGCTAAGAACATGCTCGCGTTGTGCTTGTACCTCACAGTACAGAAAACTGCTAAATGCTATAGAGCTTAGATTGGGGCTTCGAGGTAGCTTACTGTACTTTATCTAACCGGCAGGTTTTGGTGCATCCTGCTTGCATCATTCCCGTCTTATTATGCTGCGCCTACTTAGCCAGGGTTCACTTACAGTTCATCTTTAAATGCAATGCTATGTGCAATCGTATTATCCGAGAAAAAAGAAAAGAAATACATGATAAATAAAACGAGATAACAAACAAGCACATTTGGTTTGAATTTTCCTTAATACAGAACATGCACCATTACTTCCGCACCCGGGCATTTTATTACTCAACTCCAGATGCTAACTAAAAAGATACACAAATGAACCCCGAAAAATGTGTGCTTAACCCAAAAGGTAAAATATAACATATGCGCGTGCAATGCACGTATCGTAGATTACGCAGGAATTTGTAAAAAAAATAATAAAAATAAGGGCGTTTGGGACAATTACGTTACATATAAAGTGAACACATACACATAAACACATTGTATCTGATCATTTAACGTTAGTCGTGAAACGCTGGTATTTGCAGCTAACATACCTCTCTTTTGAGAAATGTGTTTTTCCGGCAGCCCGTTCTTGCATGGCATCCATATTTTCCGCAGTGGATTTTGTGTGAGCTCTCTGGGAATCGCCATGATAATATCTTCGGTTGAACTCATCCTGGCTGTGTTACCATGACCCGGTTCTTCTGTTCAACGCCTGGTCTCTGTTACTGAGTGGACTGAGCTGCTCACGCCACGGTGGGCTGTATGTCATATCGGCCGAGCGTTATCAATGACCGACTGTACCGTAATACCAACAGAAAATGCGCACTTGATACAAAATTTTTTTTTAATAATCAGGGCAGGCAGTGACTAGTTGCATAATAAACACAGCCACTTAATCATCGGTTAAAAAGTAACGTTAGATAAATTTACGTTTTATATATCTGACTTTTAAAAAGTTATCACCAGTTAAACAATAAATAAAAATGAAACGACTAGCTTGTAAGACTAATCTACATCGTAGCAACTGGTCACATATATGAATAAAACAGCTGAAAATGTCACTGCATACTCAGTGAAAACGTGCCTGATAACTTTAACATGACTTTTTTCGCTAAATAACGCAGTTCATTACATGCAAAAAAAAAAAAAAAAAAAAAAAAACCTTTAGGTGGTGGTTGGTGGTTATCTAGTAGGTAACATGCGCTGAAAATTACACAATTTACACCACAAATAACACAATGTATCTCGTGTGTTAAAATCTACCGTAAAACTACTTAATGGTGTGACTAAACAAAGAAAAAAAAGGAAGGCAAACAAGAAGTTATCACAGAAGTTTGATGGAAAACAGCTCTGCTGCTGTTCACATGAATAGCACATGGGTCGTGAATGATGATGTGTCTTTGTCCAATCAAAGCCCCTCGACAGAAAGGAATTGACCAATAGAATACCAAAACACTGCACGAGGAGGCGTGCGCTGTGAGGGGCTCAGTATGGTAAATAACTTACAAGACTTGAACATTCTGTTCTTTTTCGACACCAAACCCTTAAATAATATTACTAAGAACTATAAATGTATACACAGAAAGTACAGGTTCATCATTGGAAGCAGAAATATTGTGGAAAATAATGCTTTTTATGGTCTTCCCTGCTGTAAAACAACAATAACAACAACAACAGCTAAAGCCAGCCTAAGCTGGTTGGCTGGTGTTAGCTGGTGTTTCGGCCTGGTCATAGCTGGTTTAACAGATGAATAAGGGGAATAAGAATAAGAGCTCCTTCCTCTATTTAAAAGCTTATTTTTTTGCATAGTTTTGAGAAATATTGTAGTTTCAAGTACGGAAACTAATCTTAGGCCACCATAAGCAATATTTCTGGCACATTAGCAGTATCAGTTTATATAGGTAGAAATAATTACATACTGAAATATTAGCTAATATGCATACAAATTTATAATACAATGAAATTAGCTAATGTACACTACCAGTCAGTCAAATAATAGCCTAGTAAGTCATCAAAATAATGCAACAACACAAGTTAAAGTATTTAGTGACCAAAAAAAGCTAAACAAATCAAAACTATCTTATTTTAATAGCCAGCCAATCAACCAACCAGCTTTTGCTTTTTAAAGTTGTTTGTCTGCTTTTCCTTTATTATCCAATCCAACTCATCCATTACAAATTAGTTTCAACCATTTAAGTATAAGCCTGTACATCAAAAGGTCAGATGTGTCCAAACTTAGACTAGTAGTAGTGTAGCCTATTTCTTTTAAGTGGGTTTTGCAGATGTTGCAAATATGAGGTCTCTGCGGAGCAAAAGTGGGCGTTTCTAAATTTGTGGGTGTTTATAAATCACGCAATGAAAATGATCCCCTTCACCCAACCCCACCTCTAAACCCTACCCACACAGTGACGTGAGCAAATCAGGTAACACAGTGGAAAACGGCCCTCTGTTTATGGCCACGCCCACTGATCTGGTAACTCCTATTACTAACCTGCAGAGACCTATACTTGCAAGGGGATATCCCGCGGATATACTTCAACAGAAAATGGTTCAACAAAACAGCAGGATAGTGGGGCCACCTTGTGGTTGAATGATGAATCACACTTGCGTAAAAGATGTATGTCGTTAAAGTGAATTCAAGATTTTTCTAAAATATATATAGGCTACAATTTGTCTTAATCATTCTTAAAAAAAAAAAAAAAACTTTCAACAGAAAAGGTAGGTGATGAAGAGAGGGAAGGGAAAAAACGTGAGTGTCCAGTCAGCGGGTCAGGAGGACTAATCTCCTTAGACAGGCAGGACAACAGCAAGTGGCTCAGGTACTCAACCACTAATATAGCCTTCTGTCCACCTGAGATCTGTGTGGTTATCGAAGACAATTTTTTAGAATTAACCTCTTAAACTCTGCAGACCTTGTACAGGATCTGCAATGACATCAAGTATATACTTTAAATTTGAAATGTCTGTGGAGGAGCTCTGACCTCATACCTCAGGGGCAAAACTGCAGACAGTTTTGGATGTTTCCACTAGATTCCAGAAAATACTGGAAAAAAGATTTTTGTCTGGATCGTGTATGCAAGATTTATTCAAATGGATCTGAATGGAGGAATATTACCTTTTTTATGTACCTTCAGAACACAATTTTTGGAGTGGGTGGGGGTGGTGGGGGGTTATTACAGCTCAGACAACATATGTTTATCACTTTTAGCAGTGTTTTATGTAGCTTCAAAGGGTTTCCTTTAAAAATGACCAAAATTGTGTATTTAGACCACTGTATGTGGGTATGGGAAGCTTTTCAATTTGGGTAGGCCAAATCCAGGCGGAAATTTAGTATTTTTATTTAGAATTTTGAGCATTTTTAGACTTTCTATGTGTACTGAAGCATTTCTCGCATTCCATTAATTCCTAAGGGGGTCAAATTGACCCATGAGGGAAGGATTTGTTACTTTTTAAGTTTCAGCCACAAAACTCCTCGAATCCAGTCAAATTTGTTTGTTTGTTTGTTTTTGTGTGTGTGTGTGTGTGTGTGTGTGTGTGTGTGTGTGTGTGTGTGTGTGTGTGTGTGTGTGTGTGTGTGTGTGTGTGTGTGTGTGTGTGTGTGTGTGTGTGTGTGTGTGTGGTTCAAGTACAACAAAAGTCCTAAGGTCTTGGACCACTCCAATGAACACTCATTATTTTATTTTATTTTTATTTTTTTTATGAGTTCCGGGTCAAAATGACCCGAAGAAAGGACGAGGGTTAAAAAACAACCTATTCTATCACAATCCCTGCCTGTTCATTTTGAGTTTATTAAACGAGCATTGTGCATTTGTTTTTCAAAAATAGAAAAAAAAATTGTCTTTCCCTTTCCGTTTCCTCGAGATGTCAACCGCCCACATAGCAGCCTGTGACATCAGAGCCTTTTAAACTCAGAAACAGATGAGAGCATTCTGTGTATGTGAGTGGGCTGAAACTGCATTAGGTATGTATGCAGCCAGTGATTCAGCAGACTTTGCACATATAACATAACATTCAACAGACATGGAAAAAAAGACACATACACAAACGGCAGACACAAAACCATGTTAGCCCAGAATCCTTAAATGGGATTGGAGGAATTGAGCTGAACTTTCACACAGATAACCAGAAAGGGAGAGGGAGCAAGACAGAGACGGAGAGTGTGCCACATGCACAAGAAATAAACAACACAAGGAGAAAGAAAACAGAAAAAGCACAGAAGGAACAACTCTCTGTGGATATAGAGCACAAAAAAAGTATAGAAGGAAAACAGGAACAGATACGAGGATGTAGATACCTCAGGAAAGAAAAGATAAACAAAGAAAGAGATAAATTATAACACGGGTCAAGGACCACAGAAAGATTTATTAGCTCTTACACAAAGGCCTGAAATATTTTGCTAGGGTTTGTTAATCCACCCATCAATAGGGCTCACTGCTGACACACCCTAATCAGATCTGCTCTGAAAACCTGCCTTTATCCCAAACCAGCACACTATAACACATTATATTGGACAGTACAATTGCACAGTACAAAGAAACATCTGTATCATGGTTTGGTTTTATCTTGGGTGATGGAGCAGTTGCAATTCTGACTAAGCTAAGGGGCGTACCATGCAATTGGATCTAAGAAAGTGATATATATATATATATATATATATATATATATATATATATATATATATATATATATATATATATATATATATATATAGTAAAAACAAATCCCAAAAATGTCTCCTAACATCTATCACTCTGACAAATTTGTCTTGCATGCATGCCAGCTGTCTTATCCTAGTAACACAAATTATAAAAGTAATTATACAAGTAATAAATGTGTAGACAAAATTCTCAGCAAGTTAATATAAAGTTTGTTTACTGACCATTAGAAGTCTTGCCCATACATTACAACAAATCAATGAAGTGAACAGCAACAGCCCTGCTTTCAGCTACTGATTTTGTGCATAGTGTGTGTTCACAAAATTATTTGTTGTCTTATTTTTGTCAGTTGCCAACAAACCACTTACAAAATCCCATACTATTACCATTATTAGAATTGCATTGTTAAACCGTTCACAGTTCCAAGAGTTTCGTATACAGTAGTCCTGATGCCAAACACAACTGACCCGCGCACACGGTTGCTGCAGGGAAGATACCGTGTCTTACCTGTCCCGTCGTGGGTTTGTCCGTTTTGGATGCGGCTAGAATTCCTCATCATCCAGGTTATAATAAAGAACAGCGAGCGGCTAATGTGTTCAGGCACGGGCTTTTGTGGAAGAGCTTGTGCTTGTCCCCGTTGGTTCGCTGAAACATTGTTTAGAAGCGCACCGGTACACGGTGCTTTTAAATACAGGATTTGTGTGCGCGTTTAGATAACAGACGCGCGTCTAAAAACAGCCACATGGGAAACCCAGACTTCAGGGAAACAGATTGAGGGCAGAGTAACGCCTGTAACACTCACACTCATTATGTAATACCAGATGATTTGCTTTTCAATGGATTAATTAAAATGAGCAGTAGATAATGAAGAAATACAGTGACAACATGTCTCTCTCACTCTGTCCCTACCTATTCTAATCCACTTACTGTACTGTACATACTGTTCATCTTTTAAACACACATTGATTAACAGTAATGCACACATGCAGTGGGTGGATCAACTTAAAATCAAGAACCCAAAGGCAGACTGTGATGATAACTGGAAGAAATCTCAAAGCTGTTCATTTATCAGTCACTAACTATCACACAGAACATTATACATTGTGTGCTTTCATTGACTAACGCTGTCATCATAGCTCTAACAAAACACTTTATTGATTGTACTTACGTAAATGAAGTAAATTCACTATGATAAATAAGTATTTGGATAGTTAAGCTACACCTTAAATGTATGAATGTTATACACACCATCCAAAAATTTTAATTCTGTCATATGGAAAGTCATATGGTTTTGGAACAGCACTGTAAATGGTGACAGAATTTTCTTTCTTTTTGGGGGTGGAGTATATCTTTATATCATATAACACACAAGTAAACATTTCAAGCCAAATGTTTCACAAAAATGTATTCATTTAGGTTTTAAATTCTAAAACAATGGACAAAATTAAGATAAAGTATTTTGACATTTTATAGTTGTCTTTATTTCAGAAACTGTTCGATTTGATTACTTCATTGCATCATTTTCATAAAAACAGAACCACAGTTGGGCTGCAGAGATTCCTATATGAAGATAGATATTCAATGTGCAAGTTCTTGGAGGGAATAGTGGGATAACATGACCAGATCCTACTTTTGCTGTCATTAAGTCCCATTTAATGGAGAGGATGGTGGTTTTAAAGGTAATCATCATAGCCAGATTCATCCTCGATGCTAGCTGCAAATATAGAAACATGTCTTCCATATTTAGTAGTTCTTAAGGAGAAAACGGAGTCAAACTAATTAGATTTAGACAGAGGAGTTACCATTATAATGAAAAGGTTGCTTCATTCCAGCTGAGGAGTGATCTTTAACCTACAACAAACACATTTTGATATAAAGATTATATGAAACAGATATTTACAAACATTTCTGTATTTCATTCAGTATATGAGCAATATGATCACATACTTACAGGTGAACTTAGAGGAGTCGTGGGGGCATGGTAAGACGGAGGGGGTGGAACCCATGATGGAGCAGAAACAGTGGAGTCAAAGTTTTGCATGCTAGCACTACGATTCAGTTTCAGCATGGCTGCCCTGGCATGAAGGGGAAGAGGTGGGAGTGGCCCTTTCCTCTTGGCGAGCGAGATAGACTCTTCATCAACGCTGGAGAGAGTCTGCGATGAGTCATTTATTTGGCTGGACTTGCGCTCTGGAAATGTTGCATCTGAATCAAGATGGTGTTGAACTCTGGATGCACTTCTAAGAGAAAAACTACGACAAGGATTCAACCCATATTGGAAAAACACAAAAAATCAGAACCCAAATATTTTACACTGAAAAACAATTAATGAAGGAATTCTCAGAAATTGCTAGTAAATTTCACAATTACAAAGAAACACTAAGTATACAACACTAACATATTGAATTAAACATGAAATGTTTAAAAATAGAAAGACTGAAATAGTATTTTCTTGCAAAACATACTCCAATCATCTTTTTTATAACATCAATACATTTTTTACAGTGTATATGATGTAGATTTTAGCCTGAGTGTCCCAGGCTGTGTCTGTTTTATTTCTCACCTTTTTTGCACTTCATGTCCTCTTAGACAATTGTCAAGCTTGTCTTTCCAATTAGAAACAGCCCCAACACTGTATCTGCGTGTAAGTGCAGAGTGAGATGCTGGAGAAGAGAGAAACAGCATGTGTGCTGCACATTGAATACACATTGTTCTTCATTTTATGTGATTTACGTGGAGTGTTCAGAGTGTCAGACCTTTGTTGTCACTGATCTGCTTCTGCACAGCAATGTAGAACTGCTTGGCTTCATCTTCATCCGCAAAGTTTATTCCTGTCTGACACTTCTACATGAACACACACGTTTGGGTTCCATCATGATGAAGACTTTCCATTGACTTCTATTGTTGAGCTAACAATATTTCAAATACCCTATGCCCTAAACCTGAATGTTATTTACAACTTTTAGCATTTTTTTTATCATGATTAAGACATTTAATTTGCTTGGTTGGTCTCCATAGTCAAAACCTGATCCACACACACACAAACGCACACACAAATAGATGTACGGATGCATATAAACACGCTACTGTGTATAGAGAGATACTCTGAACAGTCTTAAGGTGATGATACACGGGGCAACTTTTTGAGTAATGTTGCCGTCAACGGGCAACCAGGTGAGACACAGGGCCCAAGACCGTTCTAAAGTATCCAGATAGAAATTTGTTGCCCATTCTCAATGGGAACATGCCCAAGTAACATTGCCCAAAAAAGTTTAACCCATGTATCATCACCTTTAGAATTGGACTTGGAATTTAAAAGCAATGATTTTGTCACTCACATCACCCGGAAAGGTGTGGAAATAAGGACAAGTTTCTGAGTACTCAAATGGTGTATACAGCTCCTGTTCCCATTGCAGCTTGACCTTCTGCAGAGAGAAAGAGGAAAATCACGGTCACACGGAACCTGAGAGACAAGGTACCAAAAAAGTAGTAGCATCTCAAGAAAGAAGAAATGGGCAAAAATCTAATGTCGAAGCATTGCACAATGAATGAGTGGTGGAAATGGGGCAAACAACCAATAAAGAGATTTCTGAAAAGTGCAGAATGAATGAATGAATAAATAAATAATGCAAGCAAGCAAGCCTGTGGAGCAGAATCAGTACAAGCATGTTCCATAAAAGGTTCGTTATAGTGGAAAAAGATTTAGGATTTTAAAATGTTCTGCCTACATTTTAAAATCTTGCTTATTACTTACAAAGCACTAAATGTTTTAAATGGTTTTCCTATTTAGCGCCTAAACTCTGGAAGTCTTCCTAGCATTGTTCGGGAAGCAGACACACTCTGTCAGTTTAAATCTAGACTAAAAACACATCTCTTTACTATGGAATACACATCATTACCAATTTATATTATTCAAATCAGTTAAATGATTGTTAGGCTGCATTAACTAGGTCAGCCGGAACTGGGAACACTTCCCATAACACCTGATGTACTCATTACATCATAAGAAGAATGGCATCTACACTAATGTTAGTCTCTCTGTTTATCCCGAGGTTTACTGCAGTCAGCCGGATCCGGGCCGTATCCAGACCAGATGGTGAGCCTGCGCCTGGACATGACCAACGCATCCCTGAAGTGTCTGCAGAGAGCGTGTCGATTAAACTCCCCCTGTAAATGCCGCATTAAACCGGTCTCCGGCGTGACGACTCCAATCTTATGAATAATCTTACGAATATCTATTTACCTAATATGACTTCTGATCTGTAATGTTGCCAGAATCATAATCATACACTATTTGTTCGTTGGCCAGAGGAGAGCTGGCACCCTGACTTGAGCCTGGTTTCTCCCAAGGTTTTTTTCTCCATTCTGACCCTGAAGGAGTTTTGGTTCCTTGCCACCGTTGCCTTTGGCTTTTGGATTGCTCAGTTGGGGACACTTAAATTTCAACTATATTACTGATCTGCCCACATTGATATGATAATTGAAATTAGCCGGATAACATAATTTTAACAGCATTATTTTCCTATTAACATGGTGAAGCTGCTTTGAAACAATTGGTATTGTAAAAAGCGCTATATAAATAAAGCTGACTTGACTTCACACTAAGGAAAAATGGTTCTTTAAGAACTGTTCATTGAAAGGTTCTTTGAGGAACCAAAAAAAAAGACATTCTATAGCATCGCTGTGAAAACCCCCTTTTGGAACCTTTATTTATAAGAGTGTATTATATATAATAATGTTAGGGTTATGACATTTGTGAAAATGATGTGATGCATTGAATGCATCAGTGTGAAATATATATAAACACATTCCATGGCATCTGTTGAACATTTATAGAGAAATGCACACAAAATCGCCAATTAATTTAAAATCCCCTGTAGTCAAAATATTTATAAAAAATGTATTCATGCCTTAAAATAGCTTGAATGTAACTCTACACCCTTGCTTTATTTAGTATATGCGGATCTATGAATATGCTAATTAGCCCTGCCTCCACTCACTCAGCTCAGAGATCCACTCCGTCAACTTACTGAGGTAAACGCTGCACAATGGTATTGCTCTTTACAACGTCGGACACAAAGGTAATTAATATGGTTATCCTTTTGCTTGACCAGCTAATAATGTGTTGCTAATGTTACACAAACCATATTCCCGTTCGCCAATTGAACCAGACAGCTGTCTTCTAACAATCGGCTTTGAACAACTTCAGTGGAAAGGCATATAGTTAATCATAACATCGTAATATGCATCATACTCCCGCTATATTGCTAAATCTACCCAATTTTTCATATCAACAGAAAAAATATACCGGGATAACCTGGCTGCTCTTGAGACTCCACTGCTTCAGAGAATAGTTAATGATATGCTAATGATAATGATAAGCCCGCCGGCATGTTGACGTGATTGGTTACAAGGTAGCTTGTGATGTCAAAAACACCAGCGATCTCAAACCGAGAAAGTCTTTGGTTCACTGCAGTTTTAAAGAGAAAATACCCAGCAATGGTGTTGAATTATGAATTTGCCCATGGTTTGCCTTAAAGCATATTAAAATCACTGTATAGACATATAAAGTAACATAAAAAACTTTTCACCACGGGTCCTTTAATATTTAAATTTTCTGAAAAGTTTTCAACTGTTGATTCCCATAACATTTTTAGAAATAATTATTTTACCATTTAAGATAAACACACTGAGTGGGTGAATGCTCTCTGTGTAATATCTGTTAGCCTCACCTTAAGACAGTAGAGTCTCATGAATGTTGAATGCATGGATTTATCTTGCACCAGACATAAAACTCCAAAACTGTGACTTTTCCACTCCCTTTTCTCTGCAATTACCAGCTGGACAATACCACATGCTAAAACCTGTAATGTACACAAAGAAACACATAAACATAAATACATATAGAGTGTGTCTCTGAATGTGCATGCTGAGTGTAGGCTATATACAGTGCATATTCACAGACACACAATATCATGTTTTTAAAAATACATTCAACCACAAATATCCAGAAAGATCCAGATCCGCAGTGTAGTCAGCTGTAGTTGTGCCTTGTCATTTTGTCAGTACAAATACGAAAATGCTGTTTGCATAAGTTTGCATAGTTGAAAAACAATTGTACTCGGCTGTCCTGGCTTCTACGGCTCTATTTGTAAATCATATAGTGTTCTGTCTACAAACCAGAAAAACCAGTGGTCAGTGATTAGGATCATGTTGTGTAAGGATAGCAGTAAAACATTATGAGCATTATGTGAAAGTTCCAGATAAAGTGAAACAAATGCATAAAAAGAGCATGGAACACCAGCCAAGTGTTTTGATGTCTCAGTGGGGACTGTGGAGTTGGAATTAGAAACTTTAGAATAAGAAACGCTCACTGGAAAACGTATACAACACACACATAAACATAATAATGAGATGGGACATACAGAACTGAAATTGCTTCTTATATATTCTGAATCTTACCTGAAAATGATTTATCTTGACTTACATTTCAAACAACACACACTATAACAGTGAATTATGGGAATGCAATAACAGTAATTACTGAACACTGTATGGTTTCTTTTAGAAATATACTATAGTATTTTGATCAGTTGATGTATAACAAAATAACTATGCAAAAAATGGAAGAGGAAAGAAAAAACTGAACTCACACTGCATTCATGACTTAGTAAACTGTAGAGAAGGCCATTCTCACGAGTCGACAGGAGCGGACTCAAAATTAGTGACATCTCTTCGTCCTCTGTCTTTGACGTATGGTTTCTACAGTTTGCTGTGTCTGTTTTCTAAATTCACAGGTGTCCTGATCTATATCAAACAAATCACTCTGCTTAATGCAAATATCCTGATACCAGGAAAAACAACACTGCTCTATTCACGTAACACACGCACACAAGTTATTTGTATGTTCATAATGCATAACGTACATGAAAAAAAAAAAAAGATTATGGAGAGAAGATTTTACATTTTAGTATTTATTTGATCAAATATGGCTACTTATTCCAATTTGCATCACATATGAGAATATGTTGGCTGAATCGGAAATCACCTCCTAAACCCTCAATCACTATTCCCTACATTAGTCCACTAATACAGCTGAAGGAGTGAGTGAAAACGAGTGAGTGAATTCGGACAGCTGTTGAGTGTACACTCGGCTGTACACTCATTATTGCGGTGCAATGTGGGATAGAATGAGTGCACTCGATTACGTCCACTATGGTTTCGGACACCACTACAAATGGCTGTCCCTTCAAATAATGCCCTATATGAGGATATAGGGGCAATTTTGGATTCAGCCATTGAGTGACAAAACAAAGCTAAAAACAGCAGGACATCCTACAGTAGAATTTGAGTTTTTGCGTGCCACCAACTAATGGTGGAAATTGGCATTTTAGAAAGTCAAAACAATGTCTTTTTAAAAGTCAATTCTTTATTATAAATGATTTATCCCGTCACAACTTCCGTTTCATGCTGACTTTAATGTAGACAGTCAAAAATGTTCTAGAGTGTGTACATCTTGCGAGCTTCTATATCTCCAGAGGTTGAATAGCCTAAGTGATTTACAGGCCAGTGTCCGGGACTTGGAGCAACAGTACGTTCAATACGCTGAAATAAAACCATTGCAGGAGAGCTTGTCAATACAGGCAGAAACAAGCGCACATGATCTTCCCTTCCAGGCCAGAAAGCATTAGGGTCCGCCCAGCGAATTGACTGCTTCTTCCTACAACACATGTACAGATGTCACTAAATACAAACCCTCTTATTTAAGACATACACTACTGTTCAAAAGGTTGGGGTCGGTAAGATTTTTTAATGTTTTAAAAAGAAGTTTCTTATGGCGGCATTTATTTGATAAAAAACACTGTGAAACAGTAATAAATGTAAAATATTATTACAATTTAAAATACCTGTTTACTATTTTAATCTCTTGTTGGCAAAGCTGAATATTCAGCAGTCATTACTCCAGAGTCACATGATCCTTCAGAAATCATTCTAATATGCTGATTTGGTGCTTAAGTAACATTTCTTATTATTATCAATGCTGAAAACAGTTTTGCTGCTTAATATTTTTGTGGAAACTTTTTTTTTTTTTTTTGTCAGAGTGACTTACATCGCTTTGTGGTCCTCATTTGCTCCACCTTCAACTCTGAGTGTTTTTGGTGTCCTGAGGGATGTCAGGCCTTGTTCTCGTCCACCACAGCCTGACAAGTGACCTTTCCCTCCCAATTTGGAGCTGCTAGACATGCTCATGTCACCAGGGTGCAACAGGACTAGAGAAAGAGACATTGTCAGGATGCATTTGTATTCTGCAGGCTTTTTACAATGGTTTAAAACGCCATGTCTATATGTGCAATTTTATATAAAACATACCTTTCTGTAGAGTGGCCTGCCTCACATTAAGCCTCTGTCGTTCGCATTGCTCTATAGATTTTAGGTATTCTCTAAAACAAAGTCTCCTGAAACGATCCACTTCTTTACCCATATTGCCACTCAGAGAAGAAGGACAAGAGGTCATGGTGGCTGCCAAAACTCTCCTCATGATCACTAACACCTCCGCATCCTGCATGCCCATCTACAAACATGAACATTCAAAGAGCTCTATTACAGACGTAACATAACTTAGTGGACATAATTGAATGCTGTAATTAATATTCATTGAAAACAAAAACTAATAGTCATAATTATAAATTTGTGATCCCAATTATAGTTTTAATTGCTGTGGTGGGAACACAGTACTATAATGGTATCTGGTGACAATACAATGGTACTTTGATATTTAATCAAATGTATATGGTATTACATGCAAATGTATATGGTAATACATGATTACCATATACATTTCCCTTGTACCCTGCCTACTCCAAAGTATGTCAATATAAACCATTTAATTATCATCTTTTGTTGGTGTTGTATGTTTTTTTTTTTTTTTTGTAATCATAATCTTAACAAAAACAGTCTGCGATTGTTTTATATGTTTATGTGTTGCTGTACCAACCTCGTCATCTTTCTCCTCTAGTGTGATTCCATGTGCTGAACGATGGTGTCTTTTCCCAATCTCTTTCTCACGGTCTGCGTTCCAATAACCTAAACATAAATACACAACACCTTATGTTGTTACACACTGAAGGAGGTGATGTTCATAAAAAAGAACTATTTTGTTCCTCTCTTTATCCCTAGACCAATACCAGCGTTTAATTTTTGTTCTTCCCTTCCATGATGCTTTCCGCTCCAGGCCTGGATTCCAGCAGCCAGGTCTTCCACAGTTACAGAGTTTCCATCCCTACTATTTAAAGAGGACATCAGCACGTTCATCCGCTCAGGCTGTATGAAGAAGCCATCCTACAAACCAAAACACACTTTTTTTCTACAATGCTCTTAAATTTGTGCAAAATGAAGAATACATTTAATGCCAAAGCTATATATATATGCATTGTATACCTTCTTAAACAGAGCATAGAGGTCTACACGCTTTAATTGACCAGTCCCATACCAGTCCAAGAATTTGGAGAGGTTGCAGGCTTCGCGAGAGCGCAGAAAGCTCTTCACTTCTTCAACCTCACGCCTGAGCGCGCGCGGAGACTGTGATATAAAGACAAATTTGACAAAAAAAAAAAAAAAAAAAAAAGTTAAAAAAATAAATAATATTTAGAAAAAATATTTAGTTTACTAATTTTTCTAATGCAATTAAAAAAAAATGTAATATTTTCTATATCCACTGTTCTAGTTTGTATCAGTGTTAAAATTGTTCCTACAGTTGTATTTATTGGTGGTGGAAAAAGATTTGTTTTTGAAGGGGGTGATGACATCCGTTTATCTCGTCTCTCTCGTTCCGTGATGAGAACCTCCAGGTCGGTGAGAATCGGTTTATTATGGAGCCATCTGCGCAGATCTCCCATACTGTCAAGCGCTTGTCTGAACGCTTTCCTGTCGCTGATCCAGTCCGGGTGTTCCGCGGGCTTGTCTCCAGGGAAACGCGTGTAGAACTCAGCAGCGCCTCTGAGGTCAGATGTAGGTATAGGTCGAGCGTCAAGGTGTTTCGGCTGTGGACGAGTCGCGGGAGAGGTTTTTATCTTATCCATTATATGCTTCCTAAAGGCACCATCACTACATTTTTGAGGGCTAAACGAACCGCATGCTATTTGAAATAGGTAATTCTCTGTCAAATCACGTTTTTTTAACCGCCTGAATTCCTCTTCCAGCGTCGGATCACCCAGTAAGCACTCCGTCCCCAGGGCCATTATTGCAGTTTTGCCACTGTGTAAAAAAAATCCCAAAGCTATTCAAATAAAGAGGAAGCTAAATTGTAACATGCCATGATTTTTTTTTAACACCACTAACTTCTATAGGTACATGTAGCTGAGAAGTAACTAAAGTCCATAGGTGGCATGTTTGCATTTGTATCCATGACAACCATTCTTCTTACTCAAAGGTCAAACCTTCTCTTTTTGACTCAAGACAGTAAAAAATACTTTACTGAAGCATCTTTTAGTTTAATTAAATTATATTAGATACTAATACACAAGAGCAAATTGGTCAGTGTTGCATCTGAATTTAATAATACTATTTGTAGCATGATACTACCACAATACCATTTAACATGTACTAACCTTAGCTATTACAATAGTGCCAAAAATGTACTTATAAAATTTGGCCCCTTGTGATTAATTTTCAGGACCATTTGTACTTTTATGGGAGCTTATTATTTTATAACCATATAAAATACACATCAGGCACCTCAAATACTTAATTTAAATCAATTAACTGAAGTACATTTTCAAAATGTTTTCATTTATGACTTAAAATACAAAAGTATCTGTAAATAATGTAATAGGGTAATCTTGAACTTTGCTGTATTTGACTGTGTAGAATTTTAATATTACAGTCTATATAACCATTCCATTGTCCGCTTTTTCCTGAGTGAATAGAATAGTACTTGTGAACTGTTTTTTTTTTCTTTCTTTCTTTTTCTGGTAAGACAAGGTAAAAAGCGCAAAAACCTTCTGTTGCACATTAATGCATAATTTCATATTTAAATGCAGAGTTTAGCCTATCCCTGCAGTGCATGGTCCAGAATGTGTTCTTCCTGTACTGGGTTGGGCATTGTAACTCTCAGCTGGCGCTGATCCTCCATGGTGTGTTGAATCGTCTCATAAGCATTAGTGTTGCCTGACCAGCATCTCCGTGCCACCTAGTGACATACACATCAGTATTAAATATAACAGTATAATCAGTATGTAAGTATGTATTTATATGAACACAGACACACAGACACACACACACACACACACACACACACACACACACACACACACACACACACACACACACACACATAAAGATACTCACCCCATTAGAGACATCCCAGTTCAACATTAGTCTAGCTCTCTGCCCTGCCTCTTCAGAACCATCCAGAACCAATCCAAAACCACCATTTATCACTTCTCCCCTAAAAAAAAAAAAATAAGTCATATAATTGTCAATAATTAAAGCACTAATGATAACTAATATATTTTTATTCCAAAAACCCTTTTTCCCCCTCCCAATCAATAATACAAAATAGCAGGCAACCAGTAACACTTTTAATCTAGAAAATAATTAATAAATACATTTTCATAAATAATCAAATATCTCCTTACCATCCAACTCCGCCTCCATTGTGCAAAGCAACCCATGTGGCACCACGGAATGCATCACCAACAAAATTCTGCACTGCCATGTCTATAAGAGACATAAATCTATTAAATAGGCTCTCTAGAAAACGTAATTCTGATCAGTCAATCACAGCATTCTGTAGTCGGATATTTTGTATAATGACAGCATAAATAACTATTTCAACATAAATCATGGTCACTTATTTTTTGTTCTCTAAGTACCCATATAATAAGCAATCACACAATAAACCCCTTTCAGGATAACACAACACCTGCTCCTTATTCAGGTGTTCCAATCACTTCCATGGCCACAGGTGTATAAAATCAAGGACCTAGGCATGCAGACTGCTTCTACAAACATTTGTGTAAGAATGGGTCGCTCTCAGGAGCTCAGTGAATTCAAGCGTGGTACAGTGATAGGTTGCCACCTGTGCAGTAAGTCCATTCATTAAATTTTCTCATTACTAAATATTCTACAGTCAACTGTTAGTGGTATTATAAAAAAGTGGAAGCAATTGGGAACAACAGAAACTCAGCTACGAAATGGTAGGACATGTAAAATCACACAGCGGGGTCAGCGCATGCTGAGGCACACAGTGCGCAGAAGTCGCCAACTTTCTGTAGAGTCAATATCTACAGACCTCCAATTTCGTGTGGCCTTCAAATTAGCTCAAGAACAGTGCGTAGAGAGCTTCATGGAATGGGTTTCCATGGCAGAGCAGCTGCATCCAAGCCTTACATCACCAAGTGCAATGCAAAGCGTTGGATGCAGTGGTGTAAAGCATGCCGCCACTGGACTCTAGAGCAGTGGAGACGTGTTCTCTGGAGTGACGAATCATGCTTCTCTGTCTGGAAATCCGATGGACGAGTCTGGGTTTGGCGGTTGCCAGGAGAACGGTATTGTGCCAAGTGTAAAGTTTGGTGGAAGGGGGATTATGGTGTGGGGTTGTTTTTCAGGGGTTGGACTTGGCCCCTTAGTTCCTGTGAAAGGAACTCTTAATGCTTCAGCATACCAAGATATTTTGACAAATTCATGCTCCCAACTTTGTGGGAGCAGTTTGGGGAAAAAGTTCCATAAACACAACCTTTCCAGAATAGTTGAAGCTGTTATAGCTGCAAAGGGTTGGCCAACTCCATATTAAACCCAATGGATTAAGAATGGGATTTCATTAAAGTTCCTGTGCATGTAAAGGCAGGCATCCCAAAACTTTTGGAAATATAGTGCATGTACATGTATCCCTTACTTAGTACAGTTAGTATAGGGAGTACGAGTTCACTTGTATAATTAGATGTGTTTTTGTGTACCTGCGCAGAAGGCAGAGCCATCATAAACATTAGAGGTCTCCCTGAAGGGGCTGTCTGTCCCACTGACATCATGGTGGTCTCTACTGATGACTACTGGAGCCTAAGCGGGGAAAAGAGACAGTTGCACTGGTATGTTACAAAGTGTGTACTAATGAACCATAGTTAAATTATTTTGGTAATATGCATTGCACACTTATTATACACAAATAGCTTTACCGAGACTTTGCCCTTGGCAATGGCTTGGTTTATTGCCAAGGCGATGGATACTCTTCCTTTCTGGTCTGAATAGAGAATACGGGCCTGTGAACCCACAACCTAAACACAAAAGAAACCAGATAAAGCACAAATTGCATGTTGTGATGTGACTTTTTTTATTTAGAGTTGTAAACTTTACATAAATGGGTGTCTGTGAGAGTGTGAGCCACACCATACCATCTTATGTTTCCCAGCTTCACGAATCCAGTGGATGTTGTCACTGTATTGCTGTCGGACACGTTCAGTTACTGTGGAACTTATCTGTTCAAGTACAGTAGTGGCGATTGCATCAGTCTCAGCCAGGTCAGCAGGGTCACCAGAGGTACAGACCCAACGAAATGGCCCAAAACCCAGTGAAAAAATATCCCTACAGAAAAGGGCAAAGATTAAAACTAGTCTGTGAGCGAGTGTTCTTATGTGTGTTGGCCGGTGGATGTTCACTTACCCCATTATGTGTTGGACATATGAGGGATATTTAAACTCAGTAGCCCCTCCCCCTTTCTTCTCTACCTCCGCACCTTGAAGAGACAGAAGAACACTTTATTTTACAATGTCCTTGTTACATTACATGAAGTTACTATACGAATAACTATAAAGTATGCATAATTACATGCAACTTGTAAGTATATGTAGTGAATTAAATGTAACTTAAATGTATAATTACACTGTAACAAGGACACTTTAAAACACAGTGTAACCGAACACTTTTATCATGTATACTTTGATGCTAGTCTCATTACACTGTGGAATACTTGATTCTGACTGGCTAATCTTGGCATTTTGTGGTCAAATATATTTGTATTATGACGATTCAATTTGAATGGACTTTTTCCTTTTGCCACATAGATATTACAGTACCAGTCAAAAGTTTGGAAACATTACTTTTTAATGTTTTTGAAAGAAGTCTCTTATGCTCATCAAGCCTGCTTTTATTTGATCAAAAATACAGAAAAAAATTATACAATTTAAAATAATAGTTTTCTATTTTAATATACTTTAAAATATAATTTATATCTGTGATGCAAAGCTGAATTTTCATCATTACTTCAGGCTTCAGTGTCACATGATCCTCCAGAAATAATTTTAATATGTTTAGATTTTTTTATCAATGTTGGAAACTGCTTCGCTGCTTAATTTTTTTTTTTATACTTCAAGTACTTTTATTTTTCTTCAGGACTCTTTGATGAATAAAAAAAAAAAAAAAAAAAAGAACTGCATTTATATAAAATATAAATCTTTTGTAACAACGTTTGGGGTCAGTCATTTTTTTCTTTCTTTCTTTGAAATAATTTGTTAATGTGTTAAATTGATAAAAAGTGATAGTAAAGAAGATTTATATTGTTAGAAAATATTTCTATTTTGAATAAACACTTTTCTTACTTACTGTACTAACTTTTTATTCATCAGTGAAAGTATCACAGGCTCCAAAAAATATTAAGCAGCACAACTGTTTCCAACATTGATAATAACTGAGTATTAAATCATCATATTAGAATGATTTCTGAAGGATCATGTGACACTGAATACTGGAGTAATTGCTCCAAAAAATTCAGCCATAAACTGTAATAAATAATATTTTTTTCTGTATTTATGATCAAATACGCAGGCTTGATGAGCACAAGAGACTTCTTTCAAAAACATTAAAAATAGTAATGTTTCCAAACTTTTAACCAGTACTGTAGTTTCACATCTCTCAAATCACCTCGTGGTCTCTTTCTTCTCACTGAATAAAACAATGAACTATTTAATGCTCATTCTTTTAGTATTTGGATCATGTACAGTCTGGTGGTTTATCTCAAAATAAACTCTGTCAGAGTAATACCTGATCACTGTGTCACGCTTTATTTTGTGATAATGACTCTTTACTTGCCTGCTCTCTGGGCCTCTAAGAGAAAAGCGTTGCCATAGTCCCAGAAGAACATGCCTGCATCTGACAATTTATTGATGGCCTCCACCTGCCTGCAAAGACTACACAAGGGAGTTTTAAGCTTATGTAGTTTTAAATCACTTTTAGTTATTTGTGGCATTAAGATAGCTGTGTTTTGTTTGTACCTCTCATGTACTAGGGTTTTGAAGCGCTGTGGGTCAGTGTTCATGAGCTGATTGGCTTGTTTGATGGTGAGTTGCACTGGGTAATATCCTCCACTGAATGGATTGTGAAGTGATGTCTGATCAGAACCCAAATCAACCAACAACTCTCCTGTCTTCTTATACTCCTGGTAGAGGTACTCCCTGAAACATATTGCACTTATAATTTACTAAAAAAATACTTTCAAACTATGGCAAATAGAATATGAAGTACACAACTTGCCAGAGATCCACAATGTTGCCATGGTATCCTAAACTCAAGGCTGCTTTTGCTTTTCTGGCCTCCCTATAAGATTAAGTATTAGAAGTTTAAGATCTGTCTGTATGTCTCAATATATTTCTGTATATGTTTTCTTGCATACTGTACCTGATGCGTTGGATGCAGTGGCTCAAATCACTAGTGACCTCCATCAGCCAGCCCTGCTCATGCCTTTTCTTTAGGGGAGCTTCATCAACCTGCAGAGGTCAGTTATGATAGTGAACTTAGGGCTTTGTACACATGGATCGTTTCAGGGGTCTGAGGGTGGTTTGTAATTTCGATTTAAAAGTGCAGTGTGTAATATTATAATATAGGATCTATTGACAGAAATGCAATATAATATACATAACTATGTTTTCAGTGGTGTATAAAGACCTTACATAATGAACTGTTATGTTTTTATTACCTTAGAATGAGTCATTTCTATCTACACACACCGCGGGTCCCCTTACAGTAAAGTCACCATTTTGCACCGTCATGTCCTAAACAGACAATCTGCTCTATAGAGCACTAGCTCCTCTCTGCTGTCTTAGACGATGACATTTTTGTCCTGTGTCGGCCACCATAGCTTCTCTACGTGCTTCGAAAGGGAGGGCGGTTGCAATTCACAACCTCACCGCTAGATGCCGCTAAAATTTACACAGTGCACCTTTATATGTGAAGATTTTTTTATTTAGTCATTTATTGCAACTAACGTGGCCCAAAAGGAGACCTGGGCCCACTTCTATGGCCAGGAAAAGTGTGAATGCAAAAACAAATGGGTTCACATTTTGGTCCATTGAGTTGTTTAAAATACCAAAAACACGCTTGAATGGTCTGTCATCATTTACCCTCATATAAGTCCAAACCTGTATGACTAACTTTCTTCTGTGGAGAACAAAATAAAATATTTTTAAGAATCCAACCAAACAGTTTTGGTTCCTTTGACTTCCATTGTATTTTTTGTCCATACTATGGGTCAAAAAGAAACTGAACCTGCTTGGTTACCAACATTCTTCAAAATATATTATTTTGTGTTCCACAGAAGATAGAAATTCAAACAGGTTTGAAATGGCATCAGGATGAGTAAATGATGACAGAATTTTAATTTTTGGGTGGACTGGACTATCCCTTCAAATTAGAGTATTTTCTCTTTAATTGAATCTGAGCTGTAACACATTGACTGATGATGAAATTTGCTTTTAACTAGAAACTGAGTGTAATGATAGGCCAGAAGTATTCAATGAGATGATTAGGTAATAGCATAAATTTCAACCATCATCTAACCTCGGCAATGACCCCAACACAGCCAGCAATGACCGCTGCCTTTGCTTGGGCTCCGCTCATGCCACCCAGACCAGATGTCACATACACACGACCGCTCAGGTCACCTGAGCCCAAGTATCGCCGACCTGCATTGAGCACTGTCAACTAAATAGGCAGAGGGAATATTTTTTTAGATCATTTTTGTAAGTTCTGGACAGCACATTTTTATTAGTTCTGTATGTTCTTCTTACCATGGTGCCATGAACGATACCCTGAGGGCCAATGTAACAGTAACTTCCAGCTGTCATCTGTCCATACCTGACCATACACACAGAGAAACAAACACACTACTAGACTATGCACAGTATCCTATCACCCAGTTCTATAATGTTGGCTCACAGATAGAGAACAGTCTAAAATGTCACCACAGCAAATTTGGAGTCTCTAACTCAATCCCTCTGGCACCACCAACTGTCCAAAGTTGCACTTACACGTTTGTGCTAATAACTTTTGAACCGTAAGGGCTAGAAACAAATTTCCTCTGAATCCATGGCTCAAGACGATTGCATTTGAAGTCATTTTCTGTAGTGCCAATTTTCCCGCCAAATATACCCACCAAAAACCTATTTTTTTTCGAGCTCCTCCTAGACGGTTTATTTGATTTGCATGAAAATGGAACCAGATCATCTTCAGACAATGGCAACAAAAAATTATGGAATTCAAGGCGATTCATCAAAGTGATTTTGAATAACACACAAATGAATTTTACGTAGCGGTTGCAAAAATAGCTGTATAAGGCTGTATCTATGCAACGCTTCTTCATATTCTGACCAAACTTGGTACTGATCATCACAAGCATGACCTGAGGCTACATGCTGCATTTCGGTGCAGTGCCACCTACTGGTCCGGAGATACGAAAAATGGCTATTTTTGCTTATAACTTCTGAACAGTTTGCCCAAAAAAAATCATAAAAGTGGTTTCGTTAGATTCGGGACGGCATGCCAAATTGAACGATATCCAATTTTTCCATATCGGCAATTTTGAATTCTGTGGTAAAATGCTGTATTTTATGAACGCATTAGCGCATCGCTACAACACTGGATATGAGTCATCAGTACAATGCCCTGAAGAGTCATATCCTTAGATTCCTGAATCCTTGCCGAGTCCAAAGATACCAAACATGTTAGGTTTTTCCTTATGCTTTGTTGAACGTTGTGATTTAGCGCTTAAACAACTTTCACGAATATCAAAGCTATATTTATTACTGTTTTACTCTATTTTTGATCAAATAAATGCAGCCTTGGTGAGCATAAAAGACTTTCAAAAATATTACTGACCCCAAACTTTTGAATGGTAATGTACATATGCACATTTTCTAAAAGAACTTTGTTAGATTGGTATTAGGTATTGGTGAAATCTCACATGGTAATGCCCATAGCAAACATCTTCTCATATTCCTCTCTGGAAGAATAGTTTGGAATAACCTGAAACCACACAAGAAGAAAAAGAGGAAACAGCTATTTTCCTTCCCTTACTTATATCCCATACTCAATGCAGAATGGCCTGTGTGTATCTTACCATGCCATTCGTGATAACACATCGTGGAGAAGAGGGGAGGCTGGGAAAGAGACCTAATGGATGACCACTGTACATCACAAGCGTCTGGTCTTCAGTCATGCTGCTCAGATAGTGAAATGCCAGCCAGAACTACATATACAAACACACACAAACACAGTGGACATAAATGGCCAATTGAATTGCTGAGCCCAACACTTTCACTTGGTTTTCTCTGTTTAACCCTTAACTGTCACCGTCCCGCTAGCAGGACGCTTGGCGCTCTTTTTTTATCTTTTAGTAATCGATTCAAAAGCTTACGAACTCAAAATTAATCCTGTAAAAAACGTTTTGAAAATGGACATTGCGTCACCATGGAAACAGTACTCTAAATAGGGGCTCCTCCCATAGTGGGTAGTGTCATGTTTCATTGCAACATCTATTTAAACTACTTTATAACTAAAACCTTTTCTAATCTTGACAAAACAAATATCGTCGGAAATGTCTGAGTCTCAAGGTTCCATATTTGGTAACTGTTTTGTGATAGAAGTGATATTTGGACAGAAATGTGTTAATTTGTTACAGGGGAATGCATAAAAAAATCTATGGAATGTGGATGACACCCGGTGGCATTTTCACATCTATTCTCAAAAAGGGATACAGTTAAGGGGTTAAAAAGAAACTAAAAGTATTTACTACATATCAACTGTAATGTGCTACAAGTGTATAATGTATAATGTGCTACATGGGACATGAGGATAGATTAAAATTCCTGAATAAACAGGAGAAACGGAGACGTGACATCACTCGTCACATCCTTGTGGATGGATAAGTACAAGACTTAAAAACAAATGTTACATCCACTTACATAATAACAATTACCTCAATTTGATATATTTTAATATAACACAAAGGGATATAACTGTAATATAAAAATAATATATGAATATATTTAAAATCTCACACTTTACCTGCGCCCAGTTGCTGAACACCTGCCCGTTTCCTCCATATGTTACAAGCTCTTGAGGGAACTGAGAGTATTAAAATGAGAGCTTAATGCAATTCTGGAGATCATTGCACCATCAAATATTATCTTGAAGTCAGCCTAAAGGAACAGACCCCCTTGCTGATACTGCATTGAACCTGCACTAATTTCTTGACTATTATATATTACATCAAAACATCATACAAAATGTGAAAATGTACCTGTGCTACAGCGGGGTCCAGATTGTTCATAATCATAAGCATGATGGAAGCAGCTTGTTTTGTTCTGCATGGGTACTGGTCAATAGGATAGGCTCTATAACACACATGTAGTCATGGATGTAGTGTGAACTGCTATATAGTCAAGACATACCAAATGAATACAGTTGTCTAAATATAAATATGCTGTGCAATTGCTTATGTTGTACCTCATCCGCAGTGCAGGACAGAAGCGGTACATGTATATGTGTCCGTACTGCCTGAGCTCCTGCGCAAACTCTGCAGCCAGAGCCGCATGCAGATTAGGAGGAAAGTATCTCAAAGCATTCCTCAAAGCCAGCTAGAGAAACAGAGACAGAGAGACACTATGACAGAGACACAGAACAGGTCCAGTAAAGATTAACTGAAGAGAGAGAATGAGTGATCATGATGCAATCAATTTACTAAATGTTTTGGTCTCTGTCCCTCACCCCCTCTTGTACTGAGCATTCTTCCCTTTCTCTGTTCAAAATTCAGACTCTTGTCTTTAATGATTGACTGGACTCACAGTGTGGAAAGATTTTTTACCGTTGCTGACCACTGACCATTTGAACAAATCCCAATTTGTTTAAATTCCTCAACATTTCAAAAGTTCTGGGTCGGCAAGTCTCTTTTGCTCACCAAGTCTGCATTTATTTAATTTAAAATACAGTAAAAACTGTAATATTGCTAAATATTGTTACAAATTAAAATAACTTTTTTTCTATTTTAATATATTGTAAAATGTAATTACTCCAATCTTTAGGGTCACATGATCCTTCATAAATCATTTGAATATGCTAATTTCTTCTTATTATTATGTTGAAAACCGTTGTGCTGCTTAGTATTTGTGTTAACTAAAATGTTTTCTGTATTCTATAGATCATTTTTGTAACAATGTAAAAGTCTTTACTGTCACTTTTGATCAATGTATGCTTACTGAATAAAAGTATTAAAAAAAAAAAATCTTACTGACCCCAAACTTATACTGTATATTACAACATAATATTTTTATACATTTTTGGGGAGGTTGTAAACAGCCGTGCTTTTGAGTGCACAACTACAAATCTGCTATGTGATTTGTCAGTAAATCAATAATTTGTTAAAAATATTATTTTATCAAGAACAAAGCTGTTAAGACAGGATTTTCACTGAATAACAACTGAAATCTCAGTCTGTTCCCAACACAAAGTTATCACATGGCTTCTCACGCAAGTCATATGCAGTATACATTTATGGTGCTTTATTATTTTTGTCCTTGTTGGTCCCCATCTACTTTCATTGTATGCAAGAAAGCAGACATTCTGCTATTTTTTTATTTGTTTATTATACATTTTCATTTATAATGAATCACCAAATAACCGAGCATAGGTGTGAGAGATATGTTGACCCACCCGTTCTTCTGCTGGGTTGAGGTTTGGCGTTCGGACAGGTGCATGAGGTACATTGGGGTCTCTCCCACGGTTTGGAGGAAGAGGATCGAGAGGCAGTCCCGTACAGATCTCCTTTAGACTGGACATCGCTCCTGCATTCAGAGAGGAGATATAAAGAAATTAAAACAGCAGAAATAAATTTAAAAGATATCTCTGTGAGCTGAGGCTTATACTTACACGTTCTCACTGGATTAGTCTGAATTTTTTAGGGAGAATTACAGAGGTTCATATGAACACTGCCCTGATGACCCTCTAACCTCCTCCCCATCACTCCATTGGTCAGTTTACTTGGTTTTCTATCTAGTACTATCCAATAAGAAACTTCGGATCTCTTTCAGCTAATCATTGAATGAGCCAGACATGATGTGGCAATCTCCCAAAAAACAAACCCAAGCTCAGAAACATGACGAATTTCATTTTACTGACCTTGGATGATTGATTTAAGCCATTTCTTCCACCATGTTCAACACAGGCTGTCAAAATATATAAATTTCAGAAGCCTCACTCGTTCATTCTTTCTTTTATTTATACACATTCAAATATCAGTAGAGACTTGCCCAACAGATTTTGCTAGAACCCTTTAAGGGTTAGTTCACCCAAAAAAAGACAATTCTGTCATCTTTTACTCACCCCCATGTCATTCTAAACCTGTATGGCTCTCCTTACTCATGTGGAACACAAAATATGTTAGGCATTATGTTTTGAGTCCCATATTTTCTCAAACAAAATGTAATGTCAAACCTTTGGACCCACTATGAATGTTGATTCATTAACTTTTCTTTACTATTACTTGATACCATTTACATTTGACTAAATAAGCACAGTTGTAAATTCTTAAATGGGCAAAATATAATTTATGTCTATAATCTTAAACCAAAATATGATTTCACATTTTACACATAAACCACGTTTGACACGGCCTCAGTAGATTTAAAATCACACACTATCACACATAAGTGTCAATATGTAACAAAGTTACACTTGGATTAAGATGTTTATTGGAACAGAATAGAAATGAAAGAAAAATAATCTTCACAGAATTCAAACCATGTTTGGTTTATAAATATCAGGACAATATTTCCCAGAACACACACACACACACACACACACAAAAATCCTTTATTTTTCTGGACCTCTCTCTTTTTTTTTTTCTTTTTAATAACACAAACATTTTGAAAAAAAATATTGTGTCTGTAATGTAACTTTCTACATTTATGTAAACATTGCCCTCGTCTCCCTTTTAATGTCTCATCTTAAATAAAAGATATAAATATATTTTAGTAAAAATAATCTGTGGAATATGAGATGGTTGCTCTACAGTTTTAAGTAGCTATGGGCAACTGGGAAGGCAGAGGGTCAGACTCTTCACTTGTGCTGAAGTCAGAGATAGAAGGGGAATCTTTTTGCTGTGAGTCTGGTTCAGGATTTGCAGTTTGAAGATCATCTTCCTGAGGGAACAGTTCAGGATGTTGACGAAAACACTCCTGCATGCTTCTGAACGGCTCCAGACAGTCCGAGCCCTTCACTTCTTCTTGACTGAAGTGGAAGCAGGTGAATGCTGTCTTAAACTGCTCTCCACATACTCCACTTGCCATCCCC
This sequence comes from Paracanthobrama guichenoti, assembly GCA_018749465.1. Taxonomy (NCBI): domain Eukaryota; kingdom Metazoa; phylum Chordata; class Actinopteri; order Cypriniformes; family Gobionidae; genus Paracanthobrama; species Paracanthobrama guichenoti. The sequence continues at coordinate 26,156,473 of CM031948.1, forward strand.
CCTAAACACGGACAATCCCAATTTATCTCACCACTCGGCAAGATGAGACCTAAATTCACAGAGATAGTGAGGTAGATATCAAGTTACAAGGTTGTACAGTTTTAAACTGAATCTCAAGGTGGAAGTATTTCTTTCTATCAAATATAATTTGCATATTAACTAACTGTTTTCTCGCTCACCTTTTTCTTCATTGTCCCCATTTGCATCCTCCTCAACCAGTTTCACAGTGCTAGGAATTTCATGCTCTTCCTTGGTAACAAATATGATTTGGTCCTTCCCTGTAAAGAGTTAATAAAGACAATTAATAGTTAGTTAATAAGTAAGTAATAAACAATATGTTTTTGTTGTTTTTTGAAAATTAAAGTTCCTACTTCCAAGGTCAAGTCAGATGTACACATGGCGACTTTCCCCACACAAAATTTAAGTCTAAAATTTAAGTTTTAAAATGTGCATATAAATCTGTGTAATGTTAATGTTATTTCTGTCTAAAAAGAGATGATTTTCCTAGAATAGATACCTTTTAAGAAAATCTTTCAGTTTATCTCGTCAGTTTTTTTATATTGACAGGAGTACAGCCCTTGATTCTTAAACTAAAATACTAGAAATAAAAATAATAAAATGTATTTTTAAGTGTGGCGTCAGTGAGGTGAAGAGAAGATAATCGCACGTCAAAGTATTCACTCTATTATGAGGTCATCGCTGTCAGTCAAGTCTTATGGCTAGATTCATGTTTCATTAATATTACTGAAACTCGATGAGAAAACAGACAACAGAAAAAAAAAAACACATTTCAGGATTTTACTCTGTATTACCTTCTCCGTTGATTGCAGTCATTTCTTTTTACATATAAATTGTAAAGGACATTTAGCAGAAATACCGATAATGCAGTGCTTGCGCTGATTTTACGGTGCTGTTATCAATGTATACGGTACACCAGAAATTATCAACCGCTATCTATCCGAAAGGGACTTCAATCTATCCGTCCTCCTGTCAATCTTTCCCACATGCCGCTTTCAACCCAGGTCGTCAAATCAAATGTCATGACGTCATAAAGTGTAGACGAGGGCCCCAAATTTTTGCCTTTCAGAATGCCTGCAAATAAAGAATAGACCCACTCTTTTGAGTGTGCGTTTTTAAAAAGTATTTTACTATAATTGTGAAATTGTTGAGCCTAGGAAACAAATAGTACTCTTAAATATGATTAAACAACAGAAGTCATTAACACAAACTCTGAATTCCATCAGCTCGACCTAATTTCAGAAAAGGAAAAAGCCATCAACAATATTATTATTGAGTTTCCTAAAATATGGCATTTCTCTTTCAGTTAAATATAGCTAACACAATCTGGAGGGCTTGTGAGGTACTTTAGACATTTTACAAAGACCTGCACAATTAAAAGGCTAATGTCCAAAGCAAGAAGAAAGAATCTGAGCCATGTTTAATAATTCTCATAGTCACAAAGAAAACACAATCTTATCTCCCAAAAAAATGAGTTTTTATTGAGAATTATCAGCCTTTGCTGAATATATTTGTTCGGAACATATCTTTTTACAGTCAGAAAAGAAAAAGTGTCTATTTTACATTGTTGCACACTGCATTAAAATGTCATATATACAGACACCCAATGATACAGTAAAAAGGGCTTCATTTTTAAAGTAAACAGACTTATGGTGTAACCAGTCCTGTCTGCCAATTAAGCTCTCACTGATGTATTCTATACAAAAGGATTCCAGCATGAAATGCATACACACACCAAAAAAAAAACAAAAAAACTGTGTATTCCACACTGTGTATTGCATTTCCTCAGTTGTAATGCTGCCTTGTTTAGAATTGACAAGCTATTCTGCTGACTGGAACCCAAAGCACCTCTGTTTGGTTCTCAGGTCTCTAGCTAAAACTAAACATCACAATTTGTATGATTAAATATGGTATGAGGAGTTTTAATGAGCCTTACACTAAACAATAGCTATTATGGACAACAAAAAAAAAAAAGCCTGTGTTAGCTTCACATAAGACTGAGAAGATGGACAAACAGCCGCAACAGAAGTTTGTGTGTGGGGAGACAAAATTGGCAGCGTTGAGTAAATCACTCACCCAACATTAGCAATACTTTCTGGAAGATCCTTTTACCAGGCATAACTAGGTTCAGACAGGAAATAAAGAAAAGGGTGAATGAGGGATTTAGAGATAAATGGAGATGGAGGAAGGACAGACTAAGGAGAAGGGAAAATTCCTGAATATTCCTAGTCAGAGCTCACAGAGTCCATCTTTACTGTCCCATCACTGAATTTTAGAAATGCTTTGCCACTTCTGACAAATAGAAGAACAAACTCAGCCTGAGCTAGAGGCTAAGGACACGTTCTCCCAAGACAGCACTCGCCACAGACCATTTTGAATGCTCAAATCACACCAAAATAAAAATGACAACAATCATAAAAATAATAAGTGTTTTATAAGATGTCAGCAAGTATGTGTGTGATTTGTAAGTGTCCTTGTTTAGAAGAGTAGTGCTCCCATGCTGCCAACTTCACTCTGTTCCTTAACAAATATCTCAAAGTACTGATAGATGATGGTAACAGCCAATAGGATTCCTGTTCCAGAACCAATGGCACCCAGGAAGTCAGCCATTACTGAAAGGCCTCCGATACACAGTCCACCAAATGCAGCTGCTGTGGGGATGTACCTGAATAACAGAAATAGAAAGTATGAGGTTAATGAAGATTCTGAGAATCAAGTATTTACATGCTAAGCTTACAGAGCAAGCATGTTTGCGCCTCACCTGTTGAGTTCATGAACCATGGAGGTCTCTCTGTGTCCCCTCATTACCATCTGCTGTTCTTTCAGCTGCTTGGCCACCTAAAACACACACCCCCATTATCACACACCCCCCAGCTCCATGTCTGCAAAAATACAGTGTTGATAAATGAACTAGAGCTAGTGACTCACATCTTTGGCAGATGATCCAGAAACTTCAATCCAGGTCTTAGAAAAGAAGGCACAGGATCCCAGCATGAATACAATGTAGATCACTGCATGGACTGGGTCATCAAGCACAGAACCAAATGACTCCGGAGGAGACAGATAGTAACACAGACCGCCTACAGGGTAGGCACGAGCTGGACCACCTGATGTAGCATCCTACAACAAAAAAAATGTATATGCTATTAGTTATGCTAATTAGTTTTTGGACTGTATCGTATAAACATACTCTGGATTTGCAATATAAATAGTGTCAAGTGCAATATATGGTACACTACCAAAAAACAAACAAAAACAATATTGGTGACACTTACAGACCAAGTTCCCAGGAGGTTGACCAGGAAGTTCCCGCTGAAGCGGGTGGAGAGCATCTGAGAGATGACGTAAAGGTTAGAAACCAGAGCAGACTGCAGGATGATGGGAATATTGGAGGTGTAGAACAGCTTGATGGGATATGTGTTGTACTGGCCACGGTAGCGTGCAGACTTGATGGGCAGGTCGACTCTGAAGCCCTGTACAAAACAATTTCAATCAATTTTTATTTTCAATTCTAAAGTACTTCATTGGCACAATTGTGTTTATGTACATTATTGCAAAAAAAGCATTATACAAGACATTTATCAAGAAATGATGAACTCATATATATATATATATATATATATATATATATTTTATTTTATTATATGGTGTGGAACTGAAATTGAACTGCTGCAATTAAATGCAAACTCACTTCATCATTAAATAAAAGTCTTTACATATTATGCATATTTGAAACAACAAAAAAAAAAAAACTAACCTGGAAGTATATGACAACAGCAAAGACGAAGACTGTTGCAATGAGGTTCATGAGGTTAGGCAGGTTCTGTCTGTAGAAGGCCTCTCTCAGAGCCCGTACTTTATCAGTACGAGTGGCCAACAGGTGGAACAGAGCAATAATGGCTCCTTCAAACTCAGTACCTGAATATAAATAAATTAAATTCAGTCGACAGCACCAAAGAAATAAGAATGCTCTAAAACAAGATGTGGTGTCCTGAACTCATACCTCTGCCAGTGTTGACTGTGGTTGGGCTGAATGCCTTCCATACGATTGTCTCACAGATGTTTGTGGCGATGAAGAGCGAGATACCAGAGCCCAAACCGTAACCTTTCTGCAGCAACTCATCCAGCAGCAACACGATCAGACCGGCCACAAACAACTACAGGAAGAGTACTCAGATGTAATCAAGTCTCTTACTCTAAAAAAATCACAAATTACATAGATCAATGGCCCAAGATAAGCCTCTCCATATGACATGAAATACACATCATTTTGCATGTTTTTTTTACCTGAATGATGATCAGCAGACAGATGCCAGCACCCATCTCTGAAGGGTCTCCATACATTCCAGTCATGACATACACAATAGCCTGACCAATGGTGATGATCATACCGAACACTGAAAAACATTAAAATAACTGTCATTACCATCATAATAATGACAACAACTGTAGTGCATAACTCAATATTTAACTCCATTTAAATGCAAAACACACACACAAAAAAAAACAAAAAACATACATTTCTGAGCTCCATTGAAGAGCGCTCTGTCTTTAGGTGTGTCTCCGACCTCAATGATTTTAGCTCCAGCCAGCAGCTGCATGATCAGACCAGAGGTCACAATGGGAGAGATACCCAACTCCATCAGAGTTCCTGAAATATATGATCATTAATAAAATAGACAACACCCAAGACAACACCACAGAACCAACAAAACATCCATTCTATTCACAAATTATAGGTCAAGTAAAGTTTTAACCATTTTAAATGGTTTTGAAAGAATTCTCCTATGCTTCTATTTCTGTGATGGCAAAGCTACATTTTCAGCATCATTACTCCAGTCTCACATGATCTTTCAGAAATCATTCTAACATGCTGTTTTTCTGCTGAAGAAGCATTTCTTATCATCACTGTTGAAAACAGTTGTGACGATTAATATTTTTGTGGAAATGTTTTTTTTTTTTCAGGATTGTTTGATGAATTAAAAGAAAAGCATGCATTTTAAATATAAATCTTTTGTAACATTGCAAAAGTCTTCACTGACACTTTTGATCAATGAATGCATCCTTGCTAAATAAAAGTATTAATTTGTCAAAAAAAAAAAAAAACTAGACTAGACTCCAAACATTTAAACTAGCTATGAACATTATTATGTGGTAGTGTAGAGCAATAATATCAGCTGTGAATTGAACACTGCAAACTACCATAAAACCATAATCTTACATGTACAGAAACAGACTTACCTCTGTTGGAGGCCAAGATGACTCTCATCCAGTAGAATGGATCTGCTGAGTCTGAAGACATGATCCCAAACAGCGGGATCTGAGAGATGAAGAAAAACAGTACTTTACATGAGCTCTTAACTTTTTTTACACCGAACATATCTGGAGCACTAAACCATGAGTCAGTGCTTAAGTGCATTTTTCCTACATTGAGAAATCAAACTTACCTGGCAGCAAACAAGAAAGATGAACAATGTGATGGCGGTCCATAGCACCTTTTCTCTGAACTGGATCTGATAGACAAGCATAAGTAAAGTGGGTTTAAAATGCAGGTGTTTACATGTGTAACCAATTTTTTTTTTTTATCCACATGATACAATGATATACCTTTCTTTCTGGTTTCTGGATTTCCGGCAAAACCGCACAAAAGGGTTTTATTACCTCCAAGAACTTAACTAGAAAGGGAAGAACATGAAAAATGTTACACAAGACATGCATTTGGTACCACAAAATGAAACAAATTATAATTTCACTAATTGCAAGTTAACATCTACTGAATCATATTCCTAGATTACATCTTAACACCTCAATATCTACTTAGGACAACAGTAGGGAGATGCCATTCAATCTAAAGCGTCGTCATCATTTAAACGGACAGGCTAAACACTTTATACAATGTAATACTTAAAGTCTCTCATAGGAGACCAAACCTAATAACACAACAACCTCTCAGAATGTGTGTAATGTGTATCCAAGAAATGCCAATTAATTATCAAGTTAAACACAATTAGAATCAATTAACCATCATTGTTTACTAGCCTAGGTAATATCTGACCGCTCCCCTCTGTCTGGGCTGGCAATCCAACAAATATCTAAATAAGTTAGTATCCCAATATTAGTCGTTAAATGTCTTTTAATAAATATCTGAAGGTGTTCTTTACAATTCTGTAGTAATACAAAGCCATGCAGATGTGTAAAGAAAATAGCTAACAGGCTAACACTAGCTGTCCGCAACCATTCAATCACTACAAGGAGAATATAAATGTTACTTCACATACTAATCACAACCAAACAAAGATGAATTGAGAGGCATTTTACTTGCAGTAAAATATAGGTATAAATAAACATAAAAAAGTAAACAAATCTGATACCAATCTCTCAGGTCCCAATCAAAGAAAGCGGTCGGGCTAGCATGCTAATGATGCTAACAGAACTTGGGTGCGATATAACACCAGAATTACATTAATTAACTCTTTTAAACATACAAGAAACGCTTCAAAACCCTCTACTCACTCGCCATGGTGACGGTCCCCTGAAATCACGGTCACTATCTGAAGTCCCAGTGAGCTGTAAACGGATAGTCCAGCGCTGCCGGTGCGCTTCGCCGCCCGGGTGAGAGAGAAAGACAGAAGCGAGAGAGCAGAAGGGAGGAGAGCGCTTTAGAGACACGTCAACACTACACAGACTCTACTACACGTCAGATGAACCGCGCATTGATCTTCTGTTTCACGTCCTGTGATCTTGTAAAGTGGCCGCTTTGTGTCTGTTTGTAGAAGAATTTCACTTCGATTTTTGACTGTTATGTAGGGTTAACAAAGTAAAGAAAATAGAATTAATAGAGTTAATTTAGCTAACTGTTAAAGTGGTTTAAATTAGTATTTAAAGTGTATGTTTTTATTTAACGTAAATTAACTGAATTGGTCTAAGTTTAAATAGACTACATTATTTAAATAACTAGTATCTCATTAATAATATATATAACGTTAGTTATGACAAAAATGGACTGTACGTTTTATGAAGAAAGTTGAAAAGGGGGGACGCTAAACAATAAATTAAATTACCATGTACTTCCGGTTAAAAAGGCTTGATCCTTTAATGTATCCAGAGTAAATGGACGGCCACTTGAGACATTTTAATTATTTGTATTGTTATAGATACATTAGTTCCCACTTAAGTAATTGTACAATCAAATTCTGCTCTTATGCTACTGATTATAGTGAAGCTTATTGACTGTCTTCAAGTCTTGTTTTCAGATGTTAGACTTTGTGTAATTTATTATATAGTGGAAGCTAAAGCACTCACTCAGCAGAATTTACTAATTATCTTTAACCAAAATAAAATAAAAAAACAAATAACTTTCAGAGACTTACAGCAGGTAAAGCCTTCCTTATTTTCATAGGCCAAAGTGGAAGAATTCTGAGTCAGTCTTTTAAATGATGTTCAGTGAAATCCAATCCAGTCAAATCAATTCAATTAAACGAGCAATTTTCACTTTCGATCAGTGGGTGTCATAGAACCGTTAGTTTATAGTTAAAATAAATTAATGTTCCTCTTTTCCACAATTTATTTCTCTAACCAACAGAGGGCTCCATTTACTCATTAAAATAGATTTTTGTCTATGGCTAGTATTTTCTATCATTGCAAGAGTTGGGTATGTATTTTATGGAGGATTTATTTATTTATTTGCATATCAATCATTTAAGTCAAATCAACTGAATCAAACAAACAAACAAACAAACAAAAAAGCAAAAACATCAAATTAGTGTTGTCTAATTATACAGCTACTGATGTCTACAGAGGAGCTAAACTCAGTGATGAATATTAAAAACATAATTCTATGAAATATTACAACTTGATGAGCAGGGTTTTTGTCTATTTTGTAACTGCAACACTCCAATTCTGCACTGCTTTGGCTGCATTTTGGCTGTCACTACACACAGTGACTACTGAACAGTGGACAGTTTTGTCCATTGCGGTTACGCAACTAAATTTGCCCACAGAGGACAACATCACAAGGTATCTCTGTCATTTCTACATCCCTCTTCCCTCTATTTCTTCTTTCACACAATCAGACTCAGCCTATCACATTCCAGATATTGACAAATTAAATCACAATTTAATTAAACTTCCAGACAATATTGGACTTTATTTGGTCAGACCTACTGTCTTAAAATGTCAAAGGTCACTGACTGATGTTGTCAACAGTATAGTCTCAGTCTTAACTTCTCCATGGCTTCTCTAAACCATTTATGTGTTACATGCATTTGTGAATATGAGTTTCGTAGGAGAGGAGAGATCAGGGGCGTGGGAAGATGTTTTAGGTTACATTTACATTTAGTCATTTAGCAGACGCTTTTATCCAAAGCGACTTACAAATGAGAGCAATGGAAGCAACTAAAAACAGTCAAGGGCAACAATATGGAAGTGCTGTAACAAGTCTCAGTTAATCTAGTACAGAACACATAGGACAGAATATTATATATATATATATATATATATATATATATATATATATATATATATATATATATATATATATATATATATATATATATATATATATATATATATATATATATATATATATACACACACACTCACCTAAAGGATTATTAGGAACACCATACTAATACTGTGTTTGACCCCCTTTCGCCTTCAGAACTGCCTTAATTCTACGTGGCATTGATTCAACAAGGTGCTGAAAGCATTCTTTAGAAATGTTGGCCCATATTGATAGGATAGCATCTTGCAGTTGATGGAGATTTATGGATGCACATCCAGGGCACAAACTCCCGTTCCACCACATCCCAAAGATGCTCTATTGGGTTGAGATCTGGTGACTGTGGGGGCCATTTTAGTACAGTGAACTCATTGTCATGTTCAAGAAACCAATTTGAAATGATTCAAGCTTTGTGACATGGTGCATTATCCTGCTGGAAGTAGCCATCAGAGAATGGGTACATGGTGGTCATAAAGGGATGGACATGGTCAGAACCAATGCTCAGGTAGGCCGTGGCATTTAAACGATGCCCAATTGCCACTAAGGGGCCTAAAGTGTGCCAAGAAAACATCCCCCACACCATTACACCACCACCACCAGCCTGCACAGTGGTAACAAGGCATGATGGATCCATGTTCTCATTCTGTTTACGCCAAATTCTGACTCTACCATCTGAATGTCTCAACAGAAATCGAGACTCATCAGACCAGGCAACATTTTTCAGTCTTCAACTGTCCAATTTTGGTGAGCTTGTGCAAATTGTAGCCTCTTTTTCCTATTTGTAGTGGAGATGAGTGGTACCCGGTGGGGTCTTCTGCTGTTGTAGCCCATCCGCCTCAAGGTTGTGCGTGTTGTGACTTCACAAATGCTTTGCTGCATACCTCGGTTGTAACGAGTGGTTATTTCAGTCAAAGTTGCTCTTCTATCAGCTTGAATCAGTCGGCCCATTCTCCTCTGACCTCTAGCATCAACAAGGCATTTTCGCCCACAGGACTGCCACATACTGGATGTTTTTCCCTTTTCACGCCATTCTTTGTAAACCCTAGAAATGGTTGTGCGTGAAAATCCCAGTAACTGAGCAGATTGTGAAATACTCAGACCGGTCCGTCTTGCACCAACAACCATGCCACGCTCAAAATTGCTTAAATCACCTTTCTTTCCCATTCTGACATTCAGTTTGGAGTTCAGGAGATTGTCTTGACCAGGAAATAAGAATGAATGCAAAAAAACTGCCTACCTCACCAGAGCATGTGAGTGAAGCGGAGCTCCGTTTATGAACTGCGCACCGGTAAAACCATGTGCGCTCAAATCACGCTCCGACATGAAATTTCTCTGTACCGCCGCCTACAATACTTGTTGTAGCCATTAAAACACGTAGGCCTATTTAGTTTCATATGTTTTCATTTCATTTACGATGATTATGAAAAGTGAACAGGACACATAAGACGCGCAATATGTTAGAAGAGGTCAGAAATTATTTTGACCACTTGAACTTAAGTTTTGTTTTTGTTGAAAGTGAATTTCGTTTTGTATAAATACTATCTTTATTTTAATCAATGTTTTATCAACCAGTTGTCTGGATTTAATAAATAATAAGCAAATATAGCAGACAATGACATGGAGGCGCCGCCGCGTCAACAACGGCTTAAATGCGTTAACAACGGCTAAACTACTAGACAAAACTTAAGTTGGGGCAGCCCTACTTATTTCAGATAGGCCTATATTCGAACCAGCATGTCATAAAGGGCGGTCTGGGTTCGGAATCTTCAGAAAGGCGCTCTGTAGGAGTGCCTATTAGCGTTCAATGTGACAATAATGAGAACACTGCATCAACAAAAATGCTTATAATAAACGGTTATCTCTCAACCTCTAACTGACTCTCTTATCCATAACTCATTACAATAAGAGCATGGCCTGTGTGAGACACAATAAACTGTCATAAATTATGTAAGACATTGATTTGATCACTGTATTCCAATCATAATTTTGATATTTTATATTTTTGTGTCTGTGTAAGTCATTAAGTCACTTCACTTGAATGGGACAATTTCCAAATGAATGGATTTATGAATGATTTTACATACGATTTACACAAATTTCCATATATAAGTCTCACTTTCTCTTTAAGGAATGTGTGGTCACACCCTTTCCTTTTCCAGGGTGTGTGTGTTTTGAAAATAGGGAAAGGGTGTAACCATCACACACCACATGCCAACACAACCATGTTATTCTCAGAAAGATTTCCAGTTTGGATTTAATCATACTCTGTCTCCTCAAATAAGTGGGAAGGCTGCGACGTCATGGGAGTTTTGATGTCATGTAATTAACAGTGATGACATCAGTGTCATGTGAGAGGTAGTTGAGTATAGATCCTGTAAACGCCTACACATGTGACCTATAGTGCGTTGTAAATGATCCACATGACACAGGCTACCGTTAATGACTGTATTTTGTGTAAAGAAAAGCACATACAGAACAGAATGGCGCAGCATATATTCGCCTCCGCTCGGGGAAACACCAAACATGGGTCTTAAAGTAACATACACTCAGACCATTACAACCTATACATATATTCATATAAACACAAATCAAGAAGATTCTGGAAAACACAAAAGTACTCAATATCATGAGTCAGCTTCTTTAGGAGCCTCTGTTTTAAAGTGAAAAACATATCATAACAATTCAGAAGGAGACCCTAATTGTCTTGCGCCACTAGTTCTATTGGGAACATCGGTAGTAAACAGATTTGGATTATACCAGATTATGGGCCGCCATAGCCTCTGCTGTTTTACATAGCACACACATGGTTCAGCTCTCTGTGGGACTTGATGTGTGTGATGATTCATTAGTGGAACATTTTGATGCCATTTTGAGATTGTAAATTGTGTTAGTCATAAATCAAAACTTTAAATCATGGTTTCATTTAAATAGTGTAGATCTTCATTTATGGCAAAAGGGTACATATTCAGTTCTGCACATTATGAAAGTTAACATACACAGCCCTAAATAACCTCAATCTCAGACTAATTGGTCATTAAAAAAAAAAAAAAAAAAAAGGAAAATATTTGCCATGGTCATCTGAAACATCAGGGATTGAATATCATCCTAACAACAACAAACACATACTAATATAAATGAATGTGTGTTCTCTGCTCTGTTAGTGATGTTGTATACTTTGCCCATAATGTTTGTCAGCAGTTTAATGAACTTTGCACAGAACTGAATGTTCATCACAGTCAGATTAAATAACTCTCTCTTCTACTGTATATGCCTCTTTGTCTCCCTCCCAATTCATTTATTATCATGCTATCATTCCGTCTTTACACATCTTTATTATTTTATTCAGATTAGTGGAATGGATATAGGCAATAAACACCTGTTTGCTGTTCTGTGCTCGGTTTAATCATTACATCAGTGTCCAGCTAAATGTACTGTGAATAAAGTGCTTACATACATTCTTAAAGTCTTAGTACCAAAGTACATATAAAGAACAAGTTAAAAATACAACCTTATCTGGGACATAGACAATGAGAGTTTGTAGGACAGAAGTCTGGCTTAAAGTTAAAGTGCTTCACTGTTCAAGGCAATTAATTAGATTATCAGATAATGAACATATTATGTAAGCATTGCAATAGCACATAACAAGGTCTCAAAAGAATGAGAGGAAACGGCTGCATGTCTGACTCCACGTACATTTAACATTTCAGCCTAATGAGGTTTCATTATGTCAAATGAATAGTACACCCGAAATTAATGCCATTATTTACTCGTTCCAAACCTGTGGGATGTGATGTTTTTCTATGGCATACAAGTCATGGACTTTTATGGTGATAGATGTGTGTGTGCTCTTTAGTATTACATAACAGGGAAGATATGGCCTCTATTGTCTAGTCTATTTGTGCTTTTTTTTTTTCAGCGTATGCCCCGTAACATTTTCTGGGTTTTTGTGCCAAATACCGTTCTTTCCCTCCACTATGCATCTAGCTAAAAATACAGAGATGGTTGCCATAGTAATCCACCGTTTTTACAAAAACCCATGCTCCCAGCAACAGAAGAGGAGAAAGGATGTCATTGGGAGCTGTAAAAAGATAATATTCATGCAGATAGCACACAAACGTTCCACACAACCACATTAGTCACAGCCAACATAACATAACAATTGTCAGCAATTGCAACTAGACTAAATTATACTGAAAGTGCATAACTTCCATAACTCAATACTTCTAGAGGGTTTCAATTACATTTATGTGAAGAATAAACATGGAGAAAAGCGAATCATACTATTTAAGGCATTCAAAGTAATCCGAGTAATCAGATGTTTCCTGTCTTGAGGGGAAAATGTAGCAATCGCATGACGTTTTCAGCTATTTGGTATTTTTCGCCCACACGCTGTCTTTGTGTGACTCTTGTACAGCATTCCATGTCTATTTTCCACTTAGTGTTTGTTACTTGGCAAGGTTTTCAGTTTTCAAACTAATTGCTCTCTTCCAGAAAGCATTCACATGCTGACCTGATTCGAAACGTGGCTATGGTGTTTCCCAATTTGCGAGTAGTTTCCCGGCATTTAGAATGTAATCCAGAGCTTTACTCAGGAATGTGAGAGCTAGAACAGCTGAGACAGTCACAGACGGCGTCAAGGCCACAAGAGGATAGACATACATGGTGAATGACCCGCAAAACACGGTATCTATTTAGGCATATTCCACAAACATACACAGCGTGCATACACAAAATCCTTACTCAAGAGGGGTTACATGAGGAAACGCACAAACATGTCTGCATGTACGCAGTTCTAACATACAATCCAGCCCAAATCCCCCCACACTCCTGCGCAAATAACAGGCTTAGAGAGTGCTTGCGGAAAGCTTTTAGTGAAAGGTTTAGCAAACCGGTAATATGCCTTTAAAGCAGCAGCGAGTTGTACATCTGGTGTCTGAATCCAGTGCTCTCTGTCAAATAAAAGCGATGTTGCTTATTTATAGTTTAGAAAGCCTTTCACTGCGTTGTATCTCATATCAAGACCATACGGCCTACATTTTAGCCATGTTCACTGACCAGGGTCTGAACCTACTGTACAAGTACACTGCTGTTTACACATTAGTAGCCACAGTCTTCGACCAAATGTAGTCTGCCTTTGGAGGACTTGCTGCTTGGCTATTTGTTTTAAGTAAACAAACATTTGCGCTAACCGAAGAGCTAATATTAGTTGGTACTTTGTAGTTGTTTAATGGCAAATGTCAAATAGGCTGTAATCTTAATTTATGCAAAACAAATACAGAGAAATAATAGGCTTCAAAATGTACCACAACAAAACAGATTTCTCTTTATTTTGTTTCATCATGTCAAAACAGAGAAAACCATGACATAAAAATCATTTCTCTACCTATATCACTTATAACATACGGTAGAACTAAAGGATGGAATGTCACATTTCCATTCACGTTTGATAGAAATATTCTTATAAATAAATAGGTTTCTCTTTAAAGTCTCTGGAGTGAGGATGCTAATCTTCAACACATGGCTATGGAATGAAGAGGATCTAAGACACTGAAATATATTAAAATGTCCAAGAGAAAAAGTCTTTTATGATAAGGAATGTGGAAAGGACTATGCAAATTCCCTTTTCCACAAACCCATCATTCCCTACAAGTACAGAGTAAGTACTCTTCCCTTGAGTCCTGCAGGTTCCTGCTAAGTGTTTCTAAAGCACCTTCATGTATGTTGCTAAGTTGCTTGTCATATCAATTTATGATTGTGCTATGGTTGCTACAAACCCACCTCTCTTCAAAGGTGGGTAGAACATCAGTTTTTGCAAATGTCTTTGTATAAACGTCTCTTTTAATGCAAGCGGCAGCTTATTTCTCTTATCTTTGATAGATGAAGGAACAAATAAAGATACAGAGCAGATAAGACTCATCTACTGCCGCCCATCTGTGATTCAGGGCAAGCAGAAACAACAGGCGTGGAGAGGGACTGCACCTCAGTGAGAAATTACAAAACAGTTCAGTCCATTCAGCTCCGGAAGGATTCTAGGAATTCAGGATTTTCCTTTGACCCTTGCCTACGTAACTGCTCCCCGGCTTTGAAAAAGCAGAGCGGGGCGAGCTAAGCGTGAACTTTAATCCCTGATGGCATGTTCAGGGTGCCCACGGTAAGCCTGGCATGGCAGATGCACGGTAAGATGTCACACAAGCGTTTAATCGTTGCTGTGCTCCTCAAGCTGTGACAGAATGCTGATGAGATTCTGCAGGCCGAAGATGTAGCCGCTATCTCCGCCCTCATGAACGATTCCATCCTCTCCGTAATCACGACACGTTGTGTGGGCGAAATCGATCATTCGAACATCCACCGTTGGCGAACTGCTGCTGGAGTGATCGTGACGGCCTCCATAGGCTCCCTCTTCATCATCGTCCTCATCTTCGTCATCATCCTCCTCATCTTCCTCCTCTCCTCCACGAGAGGGCCGCGATCTAGATGGGGCGGGGGGTGGAGCCCCGTCGTAGATGACGAGAAGAGAGGAAGAGAAGAAACGATAGCTCTCGCAGGCCTCCAGCACTGCTCTCATTTCTCTCAGTCTTTGCAACACTGGGGTCAGAAGTTCTCTGCGCAGAACTCGGCCGTCACTAAAGAACTGGCACAGAGCCTCTTTGAACCCGGCCAGACTCAACTTACGCCCGTGATACTTATTCATGAATATCAGCTGTCCTGTAGCGTTGTGATACACCTATTAGGAAAAATAAAGATCGGAATCAGACTTAGGGTTGTACTAATAACAAAATTATTAAAAAGAACACATTGAATAAATAAGATATAATGTATAATAAGCTGGTCATTATAGCAAAATAATCTCTGACAGGGTGATTAGGGCTATTAGGTTTTGTATCACCCTGAAAATGTTTAGTTGGCGATAATGACGAGCTGACTGTACATTTTCATTCTCATTACACAGCTGACTTGAAATAATTTTATAATGTGAAATAAAAGACTACAGTGATACTAGGGATGCACCAACATTAAAATATACTAAATACAAACTGTAATAATTAAGAGATTCTGTAAAATTACAGAAATAAAAAATTATTTACAATTTTCAGAAGTTATAACAATTCTAAACTTTTGTATAATTATTAATTATAATCGTTTTAAATGCTAAAAGTGAATTTAGGCACATTATAATGTAAATTATTTTAAAAACAATATTAATTGGTATTAATTTACCAATGTAATTAAATTATTAGTGTTTTATCTTTATTTAACTTTAAATGAGCATTAGATGACGACAAAGGTAATATAATATGTAAATTAAATTAATTATTTACAATTAAATCAATTCAAAATCTGACAAGATACTGTAAATCCAACATAGGCCAAAAATCTAAATAGTACTTCAATATTTTGCATCCCTACTACAACCATTAAACCAGCATGGCTATATATAAAATCAGTTGCCTGAACAACAGTGAATTATACCATTTAAAAATTACTATACATATTTTGTGTATCCCTCAAAATATTTTTGGTGTGCACATATTCAGAAGATGTGTATTTACCTGCATGCCACAGAGGCGTACTCCAATAGAAGAGGAAGTGCTTTGTTGGCATTTACGAATCTGATTTGCTTTCTTCTCTTCAGAGGCATCGTCCCCATGCTGACGTGTTCCCATTTTCAGATCGAGAACGCATGGAACCCGGTACCGCCACGTTAGATTCTCCAGCAGAATAAATTCTAAGAGGGGTCATGAGTCAAGGAAAAACTCCTACATGGTTGAATATCTGATTGTATAAATGTGTTTGCATGATTTTGTGCTGCTTTTCTCATCGGATCATTATACAGTGGTAATTAAATCGTTAAAAGGATACTGTGCTGGTTTCTGTGTTTGGAGTTCTCCTTCATCCTCTGTAGGTGTTGCTGGTGACACTGCAGACTCCAAGGGTTGTGTTTGATCTGAGGAGCCACATTTCCTTTTTCCAGGCTGTAGTACAAAACCTCGGCCTTATCATCCCGATTACTGCAGAGATAAGAGGGGAAAGGGTTAACAAATTACAATCACCGTGTGTTTTTGTGTGTGATAAATATTGAATTACATAAGGATGTTCACAATGATCACAAACACAATTGTTGTTTTTGAAAGAAGTCCCTTATGCTCACCCAGGCTGTATTCATTTAATCAAAAATACTTTAAAAACAGTAATATTGTGAAATATTATTACAATTGAAAATAACTGTTTTCTATTTCAATGTATGTTAAAATATAATTTATTCCTGTGATGGCAAAGCTGAATTTTCTGCAGCCATTACTCCAGTCTTTAGGGTCACATGATCCTAATATGCTGAGTTATCATCATCATCAATGTTTAAAACATTTGTACTGCTTAATGTTTTTGTTGAATCAGTAATATATTTTAAAAATAAATATACATTTTGAAACAAGGTAAAAGTTCTTTTTAAAAATCATACTGATGCCAGATTTTTAAATGACCTCACCTTTTGCCCTTCTCCTCTTTGCGGCTCTGTCTGGCTCTTTCGTTTTCCGGGAGCAGGCTTGATGGTTTCTTCTTCCCCCACTTAACAAGCTTATTCTTGGGCTCGCCGTCTGCAGAGGGCTCCTTGTTTTCCAAATCAGCTGGATCACTGAGCAGCGGGTATGCTATCAAACACAGATTCCCCTCCTCATCTTCCTCAAAACTCACCGACACCACACCTGAGGAAAGCACGAGGCAAAGAAAGAGATAAAGAGAGACAATGAGTACATGTGGACGTTGTGTTGACACAAACAACATATGATTCAAATAATATGAATCATATGATGATTACAATTTTTTTAGCTCTTACCCAATCCGGCTTAAACTGTACTTTAATATGCATAAAACAAAAGCAGGGGTTTGAGAAGGGAATGTAATTGTGTACATAGTGAATATTCAACACT
This sequence comes from Paracanthobrama guichenoti, assembly GCA_018749465.1. Classification (NCBI taxonomy): domain Eukaryota; kingdom Metazoa; phylum Chordata; class Actinopteri; order Cypriniformes; family Gobionidae; genus Paracanthobrama; species Paracanthobrama guichenoti. The sequence continues at coordinate 26,173,918 of CM031948.1, forward strand.
GTCGTGTAAATGTAAGAGTGTGGGAGAGTGTTTTGCATGCCTTCTAGTGCTAAGCAGAAAAAGACACACAAAAAACACAGGAGGCAAGAGGGTACATTTCAATGAGCTCTTTTATTACGACTCATTGGACAAACCATCTGCAAAATTCCCACATTAGATATCAAATACAGATACGAAGCATATGACAACTTCTGAGTTTTACAGAAAATGTGTCATTGAAATTGAAATACAAACAGCAACAAATAGGAAAACTGCTTTGATACATCAGGAATACAGGTCAATACATAAAATACAAAGCAAAACTATACATATACACAAGTAGCATGTGGTCCAAGACATGATTTATGCTGGTATCTCATGATAACCATAGATGGAACTAAGCATCACAGGGGGATTATGGGTAATTGAAAGAGGTAGGGGGTACAGAAAGAGAAAGAAAGAGAACAGCAAAACCGTTTCAACATTGAATGGCATAAGCAGCATTAAAACAAATAATTTTGATCACAAAACACAAGCTTTAACTGCTGAAACCTGTCTGTGGTGTTTGTGTGCAAGTAACTGTGATAGAGCGATGGCAGGCACTAGGATCCTGCAGCCTCTCAACCTCTGCAGTCACGGTAGAACGATGACATCAACAGCAGTGATGTCACTTCTCTGCACCAACGCTCATACATACTGTGGCCTATACTTGCTGAGTCAGAGAGCATGTGTGGTTAGTCTCGGTTTCTGTGTTAGGCGTTATAGTGAGTAAAAAATGTTATCATGTGTCATTATGTCATCATATTTGAGCCTTATATTTGTGTCTAAGAGAATGCAAGTATGCTCAAGCATGTGAGAGTGTGTTCACATACTTTCCTACATGTCATATCTTCTCTCCCGACAGCTTTTTTTAGTCCCACACTGCTGCCCAGTCAAAGACACCGCCAAATACACTGCGAGAGATGCCAGTGTGTCTTTGCGCGAGTATGGTTATATATATCAGACTAAAAAGAACTGAACGTGATATTCCATCTGATGCCATGAGCATAAATCTGAGTGTCAAAAAGTGTTGTGAGAGTGTTCTTGTGTTACAACTCAATCTATCCTTTTCAATTATATCAATCTGTCTGTCTATCTATGGCAATTTAAATGTCATTAAAAAAACTCAAGGGCCATCCAATCAATTACTGCATATGAAAGTCTGTATGCCCTTGTTATAGGAGTCACGCTGCACTGTTGGAATTAAGTCAGTGTAACTTATTTATTAAAACTCCTCAAAATTATGATTAAAGCACTGGTTATTCAAATGTATGCAGATAGAGCAAAATGGAAAGCAAGAAAGAGAAAACTATGGCCCACAAACAAGATGTATATTAATGATAATATTCTGTTAAGTGTCCACTTACCTTTGTACTGTGGGGTGAATTTGCGGATCTCTGGTGGCAGGCTTTTGTAAAACTGGTGTTCTCTAGGTATTAGTGGTTTACAGATGGTCTGTTCCCCAAACCGCAGTACACAAGAGTGACCGCCGACTTGATGGACAAACGGTTCCAACATCACTCCCCCCTTCATTTCTCCTTTCCCTGGGTATCTACACCCCTCCATCAGCGCTTCTAAAGCCGGACTCATCTTCCGTACACATCCGTCTCTCTCAGGCTGATCTATCGCTGTCTATCTGTTTTGCTTTCTTCTCCTCCTCTGTTGTTCCCGTTTCCCTGATGGCAGTTCAGGCACAAAAGGTTGAGAAAACCAAAAGAAAAATTAATTAAGAAAAATTTAAATATTCCTGTTTTTTTTTCCTGTTAAAGAAGTATGGGAATGGTAATCCAGAAGGAGGCACGTTACAATAATAATTTTCTATACGCGTAGCAGTGCTGTTTGACACTAAGGACAGAATGTGAGAGTGTGTCTGTCCCCGTCTCTTCTGTAACTGAGAGATCTGTTCGAAGCAGGCAGGAAAATATCACAACAGGTCACATGGTTCCACCCCCCTCCTGAGACTGAGCCAATCAGAGCACAGCAACTGTTGTCGGGTGGGAAGTGAGAAGGGGAAACTGAACAAACAAAGGGAAAGGAAAGGAAAGAGAGTGTGTGAGAGAGAGAGAGATAGGTGGGGGGTTGTTGTTGGTGTTAAAGACCAAAACAAAGATGCGAGGAACAAGGAAAGGGAAGAGAAAGTGTACTGTCGTTCTCAGCTTTTTTCTCCTGCTTGACTAGGAAGCTGAAACAGTAGAAACGTGGAAAACGAAAATATAACCAGAAATTTCCGGTCTGTACTTATAATGGACATGGATGGGGAGGCATTCCACTGGTCTTCAGAATAGTGGTTAATAAAAACATGTTTCTCAAAGAGTGATTCATAAACTTTGAGATTTAGTTCCCTTAATCTTTAGTATTTTAGCTACACCCTTGGAATTCAAAGGCCTGGTTTCACAAACAGGGCTTAGATTAAACCAGGATTAGGCCTTAGTTCAATTAGGACATTTAAGTAGCTTTTATAAACGTGCCTTAGAAGAGAAGAAGAGAAAAAAAAAAAAAAAAAACACATTACTGGTGTGAATCTTGAGACAAAACCATGGCACTTAAATTGCTTTCAGTTAAACAGCTCAAACATGCATTTTAGTCTGGGACTAGGCTTAAGCCTTGTCTGTGAACCCGAGGGACAATGTTTTAAAGCTTAAAGCCCAGAGCATACTTGGGTTTTGAACTGGATTTATTTATTATTTTATAATGTGCACTAATGTTAATATGAATTTTTACATAAAAAAATTGTCAATTTATAAATGTCCATTTTCTATCCTGATTTTAGCCCTCTGATTTGAATGCTCTGTTGGAAGGGGCGTGTCTGCTGTGAGACATCAGTGTAAACACACACTTCTGTGATTGGCTAACATCTTTGCATATAAAATAAGTATTACACGCGGAATCCTCTTGAATACTTTTACTACGTTTTTACTATTACAGCTGTTGAGATGAACAAACAGTCAAAAGTGTTTATAGCATTATATTTAGATCTATTCCCATCACATTAAAGGTTGCAGTGATGAGCATTGTGCATATGACAGTCTGTTGATCGCGTGAATGCAGCGAGCTCATCATTGCAACACGATTTCTGCAATCTCACGAATGCTTTCACTATAAATAATGCAAACATGATATAAATACAGTAAGAGCTTTGTTGTGTAGTGTGACCACGTTATGAGCATTCGTTCTTTGATTGCTTTCTGTACATAATTTAGTCACAATTTAAATAAGTTGATTGTTTAGGCACATCCTTTCTAACCCTAACCTGCTGCTGTGATTTAGATTAAAAAAGCATAAATACTCAGTACATATCTGTAATAACAGACAAAGCAATAGTGACTACGTAATAAAAACAGTTACTCACACTTGTGTAGTGCAACATTACTGTTGGATCCAATATAGTCGGCACAACTTTGTCTTTCAGCTTCAATCTTTCTGAAAATCCTGTGGTGAATTGTGCCTTGTTTGTAAACGAATCCACTGGTCAGTTCATTGGTCATACGCTAAGGTGTGCTTACATTGTGTGTGACAAATATTGTAATGTATATATAAATATTGCCAGAATAGTACAATAACAGCACGATTTTTCTAACTGTGCCCTAATATGTATGCTCAGCTCATACATGCGCTTTTAATTTTTTTTTATTTTTCATTTGTATTCATATGCTAGGTGTTCACATGAAAACTTAAGTAGACTTTGGGCTTAAGTGTGCAAAAATAGAGAAAAATTCTGAACAGTGCTTCTATTGGTTAGACAAACAGATAGTCCCGCCCCAAACTCACACCACTGGTTCATTCAACAAATATATTGAGCAACAGAATAGTCAAATTGCACTACACTGGTTTCTATGTCCAGGTACAGTCATCTGTAAAAGAATTTACAGCGCTTCACTTTTTCCCAAATTTTGTTATGTTACAGCCTTATTTCAAAATGGATTAAATGTATTATTTAGAAGTTTGTTTGAAATATAATAATAATAATATATATATATATATATATATATATATATATATATATATATATATATATATATATATATATATATATATATATATATATATATATATATATATATATATATTATTCCTAAGAGCTGGCCGCCCGGCCAAACAGAGCGATTAGGGAAAAAGGGCCTTAGTCAGGGAGGTGACAAAGGACCTGATGGACCAGACCAGAGCTCCAGCATTTCTCTGTGGAGAGAGAGGAACCTTCCAGAAGAACATCCATCTCTGCAGCACTCCACCAATCAGGCCTGTGTGGTAGAGTTTCCACACGTAAGCCACTCCTTAGTAAAAAAGGCACATGACAGCCCGCCTGGAGTATTCCAAAAGGTACCTGAAGGACTCTCAGACCACGAGGCCTGAATGGCAAGCGTCATGTCTGGAGGAAACCAGGCACCGCTCATCACCTGTCCAATACCAACCCTACAGTGAACAGTGAAGCATGGTGGTGGCAGCATCATGCTGTGGGGATGTTTTTCAGCAGCAGGAACTGCAGCAATGTACATAGACATCCTTGATGAAAATCTGCTCCAGAGCACTGTGGACCTCAGACTGGGGCAAAGGTTCATCATCCAACAGGACAATGACCCTAAGCACACAGCCAAGTTAACAAAGGAGCTGCTAGGGGACAACTCTGTGAATGTCCTTGAGTGGCCCAGCCAGAGCCCAAACTTGAACCCGATCAAACATCTCTGGAGAGATCTGAAAATGGCTGCGCACCGGCGCTCCCCATCTAACCTGATGGAGCTTGAGAGATCCTGCAAAGAAGAAATGGGAGGAACTGCCTAAAAATAGGTGTGCCAAGCTTGTAGCATCATCCTCAAAAACCCTTGAGGCTGTAATTGGTGCCAAAGGTGCTTCAACAAAGTATTAAGCAAAGGCTGTGAATACTTATGTACATGTGATTTGTTTCGTTTTTTATTTTTAATAAATTTGAAAAGATTTCAAACAAACTTCTTTCACATTGTCATTATGGGGTATTGTTTGTACAATTTAGAGGAAAATAATGAATTTAATCCATTTTGGATTAAGGCTGTAACATAGCAAAATGTGGAAGCAAAAAGTGAAGCACTGTGAATACTTTCCGGATGCACTGTATACATGACACAATGCAAAATTTCAAAAATAAAATACACATTGCACAAGTCCTTTATCTCTCAGGTCAAGCTCACAAAACTGAGGCTAACTGAAGTGTGATTAATGTATACATACTGGACAAAGTTGTGTTTCAGTAAGACATTAAAAATACAAATATTTGTTTTAGTCTGACTGAAATAGTTTTTTTTAAAAGTGCATGTGAACAACACTTAATTTTGCTGTGGTTTTTATGTAATGTTTTGATTGTGCCACAATGTTTACATCTCATTGCCTAAATGCATTTTAAACTGGGAAAGTATTTTAACTTTGAAAAACTGCTGGATACACACTCAATACAATTCTCAATATAGTCACTCAATAATAAATCTAAGCCTAGCAGTGAGCAATACTGTAATTCAGTTTAAAAATGAGACAACAGGCAAGGCTGACGCACATGGTTACATAAACACGCACATACAAACACATTAAATCATCCCTGAGGCCCTGGGACAACCATGGGACCACCAGACAACGAAACAACCATGCCATTGCACACAAACCTCATTGTACACAAATACAAAGTAATCTTCCCTGTGCTACTTCCCCAGACTGGGATTAGTGTGTGTGATCAATGAGCACTGGGTGAGGACTCAATCCTAATCCAGAGCCATAGACACAGATTATATTATGTTCATCTAGAAGAAAATAAGCAATCGTTGGTTGAATACACAAATCATAAACTTAGCAGATCTAGACTTTTAGGGATAATCATTTCAAATCACGTACTTTAAACCTGGGCATATATTAAAACAAAGATTATATATTGTTTCTTTTGTATATATAAACACCAATGTCACTAATCTGCATTAAAAATACTTAACTGCCATCAATCAAATAATCTTCTTTGATCACAAAGTTAGTTCAATTTCTTTCATCGCAATGCGCTACTAGAGATCCATCCCCAGACCTGAACCCGACAGGATTGGACAAACTACTGGGTTTTGGTCAAGGATTGAGTTTGTTTTGGGTTTGCATTAAATTTTCTCTTTATAATGAATGAAAAAAAATATATATTAAAAATGACATATTTTGTTTAACTTGTATAAATGACTACCATCAAGCTTTGCATTTTGACAAGCTTTGCATTTGGAGACCACCATTTCCCCACTCCACTAAAAACGCTTTGTAAATCACCATGGGATTTTCCAGCTACACTCTGGGTTTTCCGTTTCCCACTCCACACTAGCCGTTGAAAGAAACGACTTTTGGAGCGATCATGAAGCAAGAGAAAACACAGATACTCTCCTATCTCCAGGCAACATTCACACAGCTCCCCACTTACATACTTCTGGATGTCTGGTCTGGAAACCCGTGAGCACTGGCGACTAGAGTGATACAAACTTTGAAACGTTCCAGAAAATATCAGCACTTTTGGAATGCGGCTTGAGATTAGAGTACTACAACTAATAGTTGTATAAAAATATTTCTATTTCAATCAACGGGATAGTTAAAAAATTAGCCCATAATTTACTCATCCTCAAGCCATCCTAGGTGTATATGACTTTCTCATACTCATGTGTTGGGTCAAGAGTTCACTCTTCCGCCGGAACTAGACTCGTGAACGGCTGTTACCGGAAGCCAGTGATTATAGTTTATAAATATGGATATTTTTCTCACGAGAACAAATCACTTCAGAAAGTCTTTATTAACACCCTGGACTGTAAGGATTACTTTTATGATGGATTGATGCGCTTTTTGGAGCGTCATAAACTCTGATTAAAGAAAGATACACCTAAAATGGCTATGGGATAATTTGCATTTTTGGGTGAACTAACCCTTCAGTATAAAAATTGGATGAGATGGGTTTGGGCTTTGACCTAATAGTAGGGAATGGTAACCATTCAACCATCTGACGGAGCGAGATGTTGACTGTTTGACTGTGGTTGATGTTAAATGTTCCGATTATAATCTTGGATCCAAATATAAGAATGTGACGCATCTGATAATGATGCATTAGAATAATTATGATTATGAGAGCAAGCTGCTGTATCTAAATGTGATTATGAAATACGTTGACACAAGGTCTTTGGTGTTCTTGGGTTTGGCCAAACCATAATCCACAGACAATGAGAAACTAGGCCATTGAGCATGAGCCAGTGGGCATGTGGCTTTATGGTAGGGGTCATGGTGTGTGTGTGTGTGTGTGTGTGTGTGTTATGTGTTATATTACTGGATATTAGCCTGGCACCCACAGGGGGGTTCACACACACTATTGTGGATCCAGACAATACAAGCTGGCGCTTATGGAAACCAGCTTATGCAACCAGGAAAGGTCAACATGGACAAAGCCAGATCTTCTTACGCCACCTATTCCTGCACTCCATTCATCCATGAATCTGTCTGAAAGATTAAAGAAAGATGATAATTAAGTCACTCAGTCTTGATGACTGGATTTGTGCATTTGAAAAATATAGAGACACCTTATGTAACATCAACAGACATTTATAGAAACACTTGAGATCATTGTTAGAAGACATCCACATGCAAAAAAAACTCATTATAAACAGTCATTCTCATAATTTGCAGATACACAGGCTACTTGTGGGCACTAACAAAAATGTGAGGCCTACCTACACATTCAGAAATCCAGTACAAGCATGACCGGGAACTAGACATTTTATGAAGAAAATTTGAGTATTATTTGCCAATGCAAAAGACATCGTCATCATTACTATGAAATTGATTCTGGTGTTTAGAGTGGTTTTTAGGTAGGTTACTGTTGTTTTACTACATACTATGGTAATATGAACGTTTTAAGTACCATGGTATTATCATTTGACGCCATTACTGTACCACTTCTATAGTACTTTTTGTATAGCTAGTCAAAAAAGTGATGATTGTCATTTCTTTAAAATGTCAGCAAAGAGAAGAACTGATTAACTAATTTAATGAAATTTGTAAAAAAATAAAAAAATAATAAACAATAAACTGAAACATACATGATATGTACTTCACACTGTTACTCATGTTTGTAATAATAATAATAAAAAGATAAAAACAACCTGAAGACTAATGCTGCTGTTCTAATAAACCTATAGATATTTAAATGTTGTGGCTGATATTCTATAAACTGCTAATATTAAAATCTCATATAATTTAATTAAAAATAAAACTGTATAAATGTACAGTTAGACTACAGTATGACATGAAAGATACTCAAAAACTGGTTCTCAGCAGAATTCTATGGGAGGCTTCAAGACATAAAATCATTTAAGACAAATCAAACAATAAAATGAGCTAACAACTAAAAAAAAAGACATTTCTTATTTTAATTCACCTCCTCAACAAATTTTTTTTCTTTTCATTGTCTTAAATAGCCTGGATATATTTAAAAGTCTGACTTCTAGATCTGGAAAAGTCATGTAAATTAGTAAAATCTCAATGGGCATTTTTATACATTTTATGAATGTACATAGACATTTCTAGCTATGGCAAGCACTAAAAGATTTAATCGAGGGGAGATTGTGAGAAAATAGTTTTAAAAAATTCTTATTTAGTAAATCATGAACTGGAAAATTCATGGGGCCTTCAAATATTGTGGGAAATGTGGAGGAGCCCTGCTCTGAAATGTAAAAATAGGAATAATGAGCATGCGTAATTAAATATCCGACAACAACAGACACTAATAACTGATATGGTTGCGATATACTGTATCATGCATCCCTAGTTGCAATATCAAATTAGGTATGAGAAACTGCTGTTCCCTTACCACATGCACACACAAAATACAAGCTTGTAATACTGAGATTGACCAAGTGTGACAGCAAACGACACTGACACCTATCATTGTGTGTGTGTACGTGCCAGTGTATGAGCCAGACGGTGCTAAAATTATTAATATGGATGATGGCCTACATTTCCTGCCAAAGGTATTCGCAATAAATGTTAGTGTCTATATGAGAGAAAGAGGGATGTGACAGAGACACACTGACACACAGATTCACACCTCTTTTGTGGTAAAAGGTGAGAGGGTACTGATGCTCTGAAATTACCCACGTTCTCACATTGACACAAACAAGTCAGACCTCTTTCCCAAGCCATTGCTACCAGTGTTTGCTTCCTCTTTCTTTACACTCAGACACCTTTGAGAGCCAAAGATCTCTTTTTAGTTATGGTTAGAGCCTCATTCATCCTAAAAGTAACTTTAATGTAGATAAACATTTTACATCACACATCTTAAAATGTTTTACATCAAAAGTAATGAATAATGCAAACTTATTCTACATTAATTTCATTCACTATCGTCACTATCGTCACTATTATCACTATCGTCAAAGATTGACTGGCAGTTAGCATAAAGTTTGGATTGGCGGTATGGTTCTGTTCTGGGCAAGAACTCCGATAGAGCAGCGATAACCCTCCTTAAGGTAAAAAGAACCAAAGTATTGTGATATCATTAATTTCTTAAATGACAATAATTAAAAGTACAACATAATTGAAGAAATTAGTCTAATTCAAGAAAAATATCAGAAAGCCCAGTCCTGATTTGACGAGGGGAGGAGCTGGGGATGGAGGAGGGTAATTAGCTCTTGAGAAACGCGATAAAGCTGCTGATCATACTGAATGAACTATAGGAATGCGGTGATAGGCATCATATTTCTGTAGGTAGATGTGGATCTCTTGACTAACGTGACCTGCCAGAACTAACGCTACGCTTGATATGTACTGAGTTTGGTGACTAAGTAAAACTAACCCCCCCACTTCTGTGGCGCTAGAGAGCCCCTCCTCCACGCCAGTTCTAAGCTCTTTCCAGTGTCTAATGGCCGACAACTCTGACGTGTGTGTCGCGTTTCATACAATTTGAAGCATGCTAAGAGCCTCAAAAACACCCAAGGATATTATTAAAGTTTGATGCATTGTCATGACAACAGTATTTAAGATATCAAGAATCCTTTCACAATTTTACATCTGCCATGCACTGACATTATACAGGTGAAGTTTAAGCGAATCCGGTACCAAAAAGGCGCTTTCAAAGCATTTTGAAAGTGACACACTTCCTGCTGCCAGTTGGTAGCACTATGATTTTTGAGATATGAATGGGGTTTGAGATACGTTTTCTCTTGTTTGGTGGGTGTGTCAAAAATGTCAGCCCAATCAGCAGCAACATGTATATAAACCGTCAGTGTTAAAGAGACAGCTCGCACAATGGGTCCAAGTAAAGTTTACAAATGTGCGCCGCAAGCTCGGTATACGCACCAATTGAAGATATTAGAAGACATATTTGTCTTTTCATGTTGAAATGCGAGGCAAATGTTAGATCACAATAATTAGGAACCACAGTTTCCGCAAATCCCTTCACTCTTTTATTCTGGACAGCAAGGGCAGTGACTGTAACATCGAGCGTGTTTTGGAGTATTAAACATGTATTTATACCGATTTCATCAGGCTCCGAAAATTATTCAAAAAGAACTCCTGTGTCATCAGAACAGTTTAAAAAACGTTTTGCAACGTTTTGTCGGGGCTGAACGCAACCCTGATGTTATTAAAATCAGACAATGTATGCAGAAGTTCCTTGTAAACACACTTCCTGTTTACCTTTTCTCTCCATAAATTAATTTGAGATATCAAAAATCTGCTTGCAATTTAGCATCCTTAAATGTCTTGGCTTCATGCTGACTTTGGTGGTAAAAAAAAAAAAAACCCAGCGTATGCGTTTTTCAAACAAGATAAATAATAAAAATTATAATAATAATAATAATAATAATAATCCTTAGGAAAACAATAGGGCCCTGCACCCCTTTGGGGCTTGGGCCTTAATTACTCAATGGTGCACTTTTAATCCAGACAGACCAGATTATGTACATGTAAAAAATCTGCCATTAAGACTAAGAACAAATCCAAACCTAACAGAAAATGCAAGACAAGCAAAACTCAGCGTCCACAGACACCTGCACACACAAACTGATATTTGGACATTTGAAGCGTTTTACAAACATAAGCAAGAAAAAAGTTGTCAAAATACAGCCATTTTACATCATGGAAACAGATGGGGCAGATTTCAATGATAAAGAAATGCGTCAAAAGATAGCATACACACTCACACAACACACTTATTAAGATACATTAACACACAAATACAAAGGTTCTGACAAAAACATCAACTTTCCATAGAAAGTCACCTTTCTTTGTGATGCAATATTTCTTGCTTCTGTTCATGAAAAGCATATGAGAACAAAAAAAAAAAAAAAACCTTTGGATGCTGTTTGTTGCTTTAGCAATGAACTGTAAAACACCTTATTTACACTCATCATGTTCAGTATTTACATACAACACAGTGTCCAAGCATCTTTTGGACAAAAACAAAGTATCCTATTTCAACATAAAGGGAGGGAAGAGTGTTAAAGAGTGTAAGGATGAAAAATCAGACACAGAAACATCTTGCACTACGAGGATTGGAGGCAGTATGGGATTTAAGACCGGACACAGAGGTGGACGATTTATAATGGACATTACAATAAAAAGTCATGCTGGGACAGACACACTCCTCTGCCAAACATGTAATCCTCAGTGAACTTAAGTACTTTTAAAGCACACAATTCTCATGCATTCATGGCATTAAAGCTTTTAACCCAAAAGCCTGAGCACTGTGTGTAGCCTACTTTTAAACATTATTAATCACAGTGCATAGTTTAATCATTGAACTTTGTTCCTAACGTTGTGACTTAAAAATAAAAAAAGACAGGGAGTGGCAGAGGTAGTTTCTATTTCTATTTAAACACACACACACACACACACATATCCTTCACTCACTCAGCTACAGCTCTAAGAAAAAGTACCATCATATTACAATTTCTTTTTGTATTCCTTTAAGCAAATTTCCTCTTGAAATTTGGTATAGCCATACTGCTATTGTTACTGTTCAGTATTTACATTATTGTGGATAAGAAAAAATCTGCTAACTGAATAAAATGTTATTTAAATGCAAAGTACCTTGGAGTACCATGGTGTATGAATAAGGTAATTATTAATTATTCATCGTAAATATGAGTAATATAAATATCAGTACTTTCTGATAAGAGAGAGAAATCTCAAATAGTCCTTTGTGAAATAAAGTTATATATTATAAATTCACGGAAACACCTTTAATCCATGTTTGTGAATCTGATTTAAGAAATTATATGCACAATGGATAGATATCAGTTTTCCAACTTCAGTAATTCTTTATACTTTGTTTAGCTAGATGCCATAGACATTGAATTTTAACACCAGTGATTCACATTCAAGCAGTAAAGAAATATAACTGATTTAACAGTTCACACTATGAACACATAGCCATGGACTGCATATGTATTGCACAGAACCAAGTTGCCCGAATCAGAATAACAAAATAAAAACAAATGTATAACACATAGTGATTTTGATTTTTCCACCAGTGTGCACACAGCAGCTCATCTAAATGTGTTATCGATCGGTGATGATGCACATCAAAATGCAATGTGCGTGTGTTATTGTGTCTGGACTCTGACCCATTTTCAAGCCCTTCTGCATCAATGCCTTTAGCTTTACCTTTAAAAAATTACAGCAGAGATACCAATGATAGAGACGGAGGCAGATTTTGACCTCTGTTTCACAGTGACGTGTGTTTGCAGGGAAAGTGCATTCATGTGTTTCAATGCTTGTGAACCGTGCACAGTACTGTGGGTTGATGGTGCAAAGTCAAAGCTCTGCGGTGACATTTCTGACAAGGTTCTATAAATACACCCCCAACCCATATCCCCCAGACACTGTTGACATACTTTCCCACACACAAACACAAACAAACCAGACTTTCACACAATATCAGACTTTCTCTCGTTTACACACACACACACACACACACACACACACACACACACACACACACACACACACACACACACACACACACACACACACACACACACACACACACACACTTTTTCTATCTCTGTTTTTCTACCATGGAGATTCTAATACTAAGCTAATATGTTCTATCACTTAATCATACATCTAACTTTAAACCCAATCCATTAATATAATTATATTCATTATTTTTTAAGGCATTTTCTGTATGGGGACTGTTGGCTGGGCCCCACAATAGCTGGTACCCAAGGAATTGTTTGATAAACGTAAATTCTATTTTGAAGTTCAGACCTTTTTAAGGTCTGGAAAAGATTCAGTACTGTCCAATATGAGATCCCTGATACTTTTAATCTTGGACTTTGTCCATCAACACCCTTGAACACACACCCTTGCATTCCTGCCCCACTTCTAGTTAAAGTTGCAGGTTACTTACGACCATAGTTTCGGTTACAGTGGAGATTCCACACAGACCCCCCTGTGACCCCCTGCATCTGTGTGTGTAATGTGCTCTGACGTAGTACTGACGTATATGTGTGTGTGTGAATGACACTAGCCTCTCAATTCACTAGAAACTTGTAGAAATGTTTTCTCCTGGAGACTTTTGAGCAGTAACTCTACATTGCATATAGTGTGTATTCAGATTTTAGTTAACAGGAACTGTTTTAGAGACCTTGATGGTAAATTGTGAATGATTGAAGTGATGATCTTTATTTCATTGAGTATAAGCTACTGGTGCGAGACTGGATCTTGACTATTGTTTTAGATTTTGTGGTAACTACTGTAATTAAACTGGTTAAATACTTAAGATAATAAATCCACAGTTTGATCACTCTATCAGTAGTATAATACAATGATAAAAAATTTAAATTAAAAAGTACATGGAAAGTAACAAGAGTAAAAAAAACAAAAAAAACTGACAGTAATTTAACTAAGTTACCGTACCATACACTGATCAGGCATAACATTATGACCACCTTTCTACTATTGTGTTGGTCCCCCTTTTGCTGCCAAAACAGCCCTGATCCGTCGAGGCATGGACTCCACTAGACCCCTGAAGGTGTGCTGTGGTTCTGTGTTATCTGGAACCAAGATGTTAGCAACAGATCTTTTAAGTCCTGTAAATTGCGAGATGAGGCCTCCATCGGACTTGTTTGTTCAGCACATCCCATAAATGCTCGATTGGAATGAGATCTGGGGAATTTGGAGGCCAAGTCAACACCTCAAACTCATTGTGCTCCTCAATTTTTGCTTCGTGGCAGGGCGCATTATCCTGCTGAAAGGGGCCACAGCCTCCAGGGAATACTGTTTCCATGAAAGGGTGTGCATGGTCTGCAACAATGCTTTGGTAGGTGGTATGTGTCAAAGTGCTGGTTTCCCAGCAGAACATTGCCCAAAGCATCACACTGCCTCCACCGGCTTGCCTTCTTCCCATAGTGCATCCTGGTGCCATGTGTTCCCCAGGTAACAATGCACACACACCCGGCCATCCACGTGATGTAAAAGAAAACGTGATTCATCAGACCAGGCCACCTTCTTCCATTGCTCCGTGGTCCAGTTCTGATGCTCAGTGGTCCAGTTCTGATGCTCACGTGCCCACTTGTTGGTGCTTTTGGTGGTGGACAGGGGTCAGCATGGGCACACTGACTGGTCTGCAGCTATGCAGCCCCATACGCAACAAACTGAGATACACTGTTTATTCTGACACCTTTCTATCAGAACCAGCATTAACTTGAACAATTTGAGCTACAGTAGCTCGTCTGTTTGATCGGACCACACGGGCCATCCTTCACTCCCCGTGTACATCAATGAGCCTTGGCCGTCCATGACCCTGTCGCCGGTTCATCACTGTTCTTTCCTTGGACCCCTTTTGATAGATCCTGACCACTGCAGACCAGATCATCTAGCCATCACAATTTGGCCTTTGTCAAACTCGCTCAAATCCTTACTCTTGCCCATTTTTCCTGCTAGTAACACATCAACTTTGAAGACAAAATGTTCACTTGCTGCCTAATATATCCCATCCCCCTAACAGGTGCCGTGATGAAGAGATAATCAGTGTTATTCACTTCACCTGTAAGTGGTCAATGTTATGCCTGATCGGTGAATACATGAAAAACAAATCACTGTAAACCTTTATAATTTAGTAAAGCCAACTCATAGTTTGATATTAAATTTAAAGTGACTTAAAAAAAAATTAAAAAAATGTCAGCTTACAATTTACGATTGTATAGGAATTTAAGTACTCAATTTAACAGTACCATTAAAACTGAAATTTTGGCCACAACTATTGGACATCAGTTTAAAATATGCTAATGTCAACAAAATATGAAATATTGAATAAATCAGCCATAAAATATTTGAAAATAATTATCACATGGCAAAAGGCTGTTCCAGATGTTAGTTGAAGTGTACTGTGCCTGTGTGCCACACAAAACGGTGCAGATTAAAAGCTAATTACATTAAACTGCACCGTATGCATCATTAAATAAAAACACTAAATGCACTAAAATCCATTTCAAATTACGGGATCCATTTCAAAGTAGGACACCACTTTGCCTTCACTTTCTATCTGTATCTCTACAATGAGGAGACTCTTTGTTCATGCACTCTGTCTTAAAGTTCAAGTTCTCAAACAGTTTTCTGGCATTTACTCTGTAACATTTTCAAGCTTACGCGAACTGTATCCATTTAATTCCCCTCACTCAAAAACTCTCCTTCTGGCCATCCCACTTTCCCACTCTCTCTGTTGAACTGTACTTTGATTGAATCCATACAGCCTGAAGCAAAACAGTACCAAAGCAAAACAAGCACATGGATCAGAAGGACTCACGTGGATCCTCTGCAGAGGATCCAGCCTGCCAAAAATTATATCACATTCACAGATGCTAACACACACACACACACACACACACTATATACAGTGACGCACACAATCACACTCCCAATAATAACAGATGGAGGCATATAAACATAACACCCAAAAGAATGAGGTAACACTTTACTTAAAGCCTTTATGTGCAATGCATTATAAAGGTATTCATAAATGTACATTATAATGCATTATATATTTTCATAAATAATTGTAACCAAAATAAACTGAATTATAATATATGCAGACTCCTTGTTACATCTGAAATACTTCATTATAACTGTGGTTACAATTATTCATGAGACCATCCATACAATGCATTTTAAAGTGCATTACAAGACATAATTAGGCCTAAATGCATTAAAAATACTTTTATAAGTATTTATATGCATTATATATACAGTAAAGGCTTTAAGTAAAGTATTCCCAAATATGATTTTACCTTTAGTAATTTACCCATGATGCAGGAATTTATCCTAGACATCACAAAAGAAACAAAATCCCACCTGTATTTGAGAACTCTAATAGGTTTGCTTAGTGCACATGCGCTTACATACTGATTTATCATAAGGTTCCACATGGAAAGCAGTTATATGAATTATAAACTTTATTTCGAAAAATAAAAATGTTTAAAAGCTCCAAATCTAAAAACGCCATGCATAAACCCACAATTACATGAACATATGCAAGTATTTTTGGATAACAAACAAAGAGATACATTTATGAAACAACAAATGAAGCAGCACACGATGAATTCAAATACATATAGAAACCAAGCAAGATTTTCTTATAAACAAATTGAAAAGGGAAAAATAAACACTGTCAAATACAATATATAAATTCTAGAGAACATAAAGAAGTGAGCCAAAGTTTGCACACACACACTCACACAGACACCCTCTGATTGGCTGCAAGTTCAGCGAGTACATTTTCAGCAGATGTTTAAAGTTCTCAGTGTTCCTGGACTTCTAGGAGTTCCCAAGATAAAGGCATGTCTACACTTGTGGCTTTGTGTGTACATATGTTTGTGCTATCTTGCAGCTGTAAATGCCAAAAGCAAGACATTATTTATGTAAGTGTTCCCATGCTCTGCAAGTTTGTTTAAAAAAAAAAAAAAAAAGATGATGTTGTTCACATTCAACCACAAGGGTTCATGGAGTACAAAACATTTGGGGCAAAGGTCAGTGACCACATTCAAAACAGCAAAGAACACAAATGCAGGACAAATACAGTTCATCTTGACAGATATTTATGAGGGGGAAAAAAACAAAATCAACCGCACATTTATGCTGAAACCTTGGGCCCTATTTTTACGATCTAAGCACATGGTCTGAAGCGCATTGCACAGGTGCACTCCGAATCCACTTCTGCTAGGTTTAACGATGGGAAAAATGGTCGGCGCGCCCGGCACATGGTCTAAAAGGGTTGTCGTTCCTATTCTCTTAATGAGTCATGGGTGTGTTCTGGGCATAAAATGCAACAAACCAATCAGAGTCTCATCTCCCTTTAAAAGCCAGTTGCGCATTTACATGGCGGAATTTGCAAGCGGAAAGACTGAACACTTCTCCAGAAAGGAATCCTTTTATTTTTAATATTTAAAAATGTTTGTGTGCTGCTGCGTGTCCCTGTGTGCAAAGTGTACGTGCGGTGTGGACCCACCTATAGGCGCATATAACTAACGCGCTCTTTAAAACAAAACAAAAAAATACTACGTTGCCTCAAAAGAGCAACCCACCTGAACACACTCGTTTTCAGAGCAGCACACACATGGGCGCAAATAGCCTAGAAATCTAGACGCACCCTAGCAGCAGCAAATCTAATTTGCCGCGAGTGTAGTCTAGCAACTCTCGGTAGACCTGCGAGTTAGAAAATCAATCACATTGTGTATAGAGTCGGTGGACGGGCTTAACATAATGACGGCAGAGTTGCCGAGGTTCTGTGTGTTACTTAAAAACAAAGAAGCTGGCGAACCGAGCGGTCTTTCGAATCGGCTTTGGCCGCAACTCTGGGAGAATTGTTGTTAAACTTTTCTTTGAGAAAAGAACGGCACTGAAGTCATTCTTAAGAAAGGAAGATGTGTTCAGAGTTTTGCCGACCAGATACGGCGCAAGTTTAATCTATCAACTAGCTCGGCTTCACCTTCTTCATTGTTCTGGTTGGTTGCTATCCTATTGCGTGCAGAGGGAATTCAAAAGACAACCGTTTATCCCGCCTCTCGGATTGAGCCCTGCCAATGCTGTGTTCCCAGACCCAACATCTTGATGTGGGTCTGGCTTGTCAGGCTAGGGCGCATGCAGAGAGAATTTGAAAGACAACCGTTTATTCCGCGTCTCGGATTGAGCTCTGCTAATGGTGTGTTCCCAGACCCAACATCTTGATGTGGGTCTGGCTTGTCAGGCTAGGGCGCAAATGCATTTGCTATTTAAACAGCATGGCGCTGGACATGAAAATGCTAACTGCGTTGGGCTGAAACTAGCAAAAAACATTTGCACTATGCATGGCGCCGCATTGCGCCGGGTGTATGATAGGGCCTATTATCTTCAACATTTTAATCAAAAGGTAAAAACTTTAAACCATTTAATTGGGAATAACTTTCAACTTTCATTTGATTTCATAATCAAAAGGGCTTTGCCTATAATTATATTTATCATTATAATTACTATTATTTTCATTATTTAGATGCAGACATAGCTTTAGTATTTTTGTTTGCAGCATATTTGAGACAACCAATAAAAATAACAAATGCATAGGAGTACATTTTGAAAAATAGAATACACAAAACATGGTCATAATAACCACATAATAACCAAACTTCAGCTGAGTCATTTAGCAGCACTGCCAGTCTTGGCATTTCAGATCACAGAATACATTTAATGACCTGCAGTTACAGGCCTTTATTATTAATCAATAGTGACATGAGTTGTAAACTATATAGAGCACATTTTGAACCAGAAGCCATTTATATGAGAAGCAATCATAACCATATTTGGAGAGTCCGGTTTGAGCCCACTGGAGCAAAGATAGCCTGACTGACTGGGGCTTTGGATTACAGTACAAAGCAAGAGAGTAGAGAGAGTTCAAATCAGGAAAGTCTCCAACTACAGAGAGCTGCTCTATAAGTAATCAAAGCAGACAAAAACACGACAGTCCCAAATCTCAAAAGAGGTTTACAAATTGCAGCAACCTCAATGTAAGAGGAAGCAGTGTGTCTGATAGGATCTCATGAGCCAAATAAACAGTTGCTATACATAGTACCTTATGAATGAGCAGCAAGTACAACAAAGCTCTGACAATGCACATCTACTGTACCGATGAGGAGTCAAGAAAACAGGAGACAACACTCTTTAAACATATCTGGTGATTGTGGGCTTTCTTGGTTGTATTTGATTGAAAGGAGTACTACATAATTTCTGCATAACCAGAAAGTTAATCTTTCAGCAGGTATGGACACAGATGCAGATTTTTCTGCAAATCAAATTATATATTATATTATCAATCCTTCTTCCAAAATGTGTCTTACCCTGATTCACTATGGTAAGCCTATTATAAGTGTTTATATTTTACACCTACTGGAATGTTTTTTGGGGAAATTGAGTACAAATGTCACTCACCCATGCTGGTCTCGTCATTTCCTACTACTTAAATGCGTGTATGGTGTGTCAGAAGTTCACAGTGAGCTAAAAAGGATGACACTGAGCTCAAATCTCCAGGAAATCACCCGTAAAAACAGAAAAAAAAGAAAGAAAAAAACAAACAGACAGAACTCGTAATAAAACAAGAATAAACATTAGCTTGGCTTTTTGGAGAAGGCGAGAACTGAGGGATTTGAAATGTTGTAAATGTGACATGGAGATGGTGTTTTTATTACTCAATGAGTAAGGTATTTATTGAGCAGATACATTGCCATATGTAGCTCTCTAACAAAGATCATTGTAAAGCATTATGTGTCATAAAGGGTAATGTTCATTCGCATAGTCACAGAGTCGAAGCACAACTAGGTGCGCGGGAAGTAGAGGTGCTGGGGTTGGGGGTTCACAGCATCGTAAATACAACGCAAATGTTTGTTCATTTACATTTAATCATTTTGAGCATTTAGTAATTTATGTGTAATAAACACTAAGTGGGCCATAAAAAAAATAATTAAAAAACATTTATTTTAATGGGAGGAGGGGAGGAGGCCCTGGGAAAGACCTAGGACACGCTGGAGGGATTATGTCTCCCGGCTGGCCTGGGAAGAGCTGGAGGAAGTGGCTAGGGAGAGAGAAGTCTGGGGGTCTCTGCTTAGACTGTTGCCCCCGCGACCCGGCCCCGGATAAGTGGAAGATGATGGATGGATGTTATTTTAATGTTGCATTGTGCTTAGAAAGAATTTGTCTGATCTACTCCTAAGCACAAGTCCACCTTTGGTGTCATGTAGGCAGGTGTCTTGTGTACATTTTTATTTCCTGTTTCTGTGCAGGCTCTTTTATTGTATATGATAGTGTAAATAGCTCAATAACCCTTTTATTTATATTTATTTATGTCCTGTAGACCGGTCCGTTGCATTACGATTGCAAACAGCATCAATAATGTCAAAAATGTGATTGTTTGTATGCTGTTTAAACAAGCGTTCTCAGGATACGCTTGCCATGCTTTGTGGAGTTTTGAGGTGTTTTATAGACTCAATATTGTTTCTTATTTAAAGCTACAGTCTGTAGTTTTTCCTCTTTGTCGCTATCTCTTTTCGAAATCTGCAATTGCAGTTATTCGCGGAATTATCAACTTTACGTGAATTGTGCCTCGACATGGCACAGCGTGGATGAATACAATGCTTTGAGGAGAATGTGCAGCTTCTGCCCTGGCAGCCTTGTCTGCGTTGTCTCTGTTCAATGTTTCTTTGTTTGTCTTGTGTCTGACCACATGGCTCTGTCTTTGTTTGTGTTGGCCATGTGCTCCTCCAGTCCCACCTCCTTGTTTGCTGTTACCATGCCCCCTTGTTTAGTCTGGTCTAGTCCTTGTTTCACTAATTGTGCTCACCTGATCCTCATGTGCTCTGGTCCCTTTATATTGTGCTTCCTTCCCTCATGTCCTTGCTGGTTCGTTGTGTTTGTGTGCATTCATTGTATGCATGCAGTTCTCTTGCTACCTGTCAGTTAGTACTAGATTTAGCTTTCCCTAGTCTGATTATATCCTTTTTGTTTAATTCTAGTTTTTCTTTGTTCCTGAGTTTTCCTGAGTCTAGTTCTTCATAGAGTCTCCTAGACTTATTTTTAGTTCTGTCTTGCTTTTTCTAGCTTCACTTTTATTTAGTTTCTCTCTAGTTTCCTGTAAGAGTGCAGTCTTGTTTTATTTCCTTTTTATTTCTTAGTTTCAGTAATATTTTTTTTTCTCTTTTGCTAGCTCCAGCTATTATTTAGGTTGTTTTGTTTTCTTTAGCCATAGTTGTTAGTTTGTCTGTTTTCTCTTGTTGTCTTGTCTTGTGTTGGTTCCTGTCCTGTTCCCCGAGTTTTTCAATAAATTGTCTTTTGTTCACTCTGCATCTGGGTCCTCCGTTTCAGAAGCCCCTGACAGTCACTGGTATGGATAATGTCATTCGGAATCACAGATTCTACTGTTTGAAAGTACGACCAACACAAGAAAATGTCATCTGAACAAGTACCTAACATCCACTTTTGTTCTGACCAACTAAGGGAAAAAAAAGCATTGCAATAAATCACGATGATTAAATCTAACAATCGCTTGTATCACGTCAAACCGTGCAAATTATACTGTGTTTTCAAATAGATAATGTTAACATCAGCATTATATTTACTGACCACCGGAATTAAAAACATTATTACAAACTTATACCGTTGTAAATCAAGCTACGGTAAACGGATAGTTTTGAACACTGGCTGTTTATGTACTTGCTCAAATTTATTTTGGATAATTTTTAACCCAAAAGTGTTACGGACAGCAGCTTTAAATGAAATTAACGTGAACACCCCCCAACAAATACACAGGATAAAAGCTGTCTGAAACAGCATACACTACCATTCAAAAGTTTGAGGTCGGAAAAAAAAAGCTTGCTGGTAACACTACAATAAGGTCAAATAAGTTAACGCATTAAGTAACATTATGAGCAATACATTTGTTTCAGTATTTATTGATGTTACATTAGTTAATACAAATTCAACTGTTCATTGTTACATAGGCTATTGAATGGCTAATCCACACATAAGCTAATATTAGCCTATTACATAATATTAACATTTACAACTTTTGATTTTAATAATGTTTTAGTAAATGTAGAAATTAACATGAACTGAAGTTAATATGTGCATTTTAAGTATAAGTATGTATTAGGTTACCAGTGTTAACAAATGGAACTTTATTTTTAAGTGTTACCAAATTTAGGAACAAAGGTCTGGCAATCCTAACTGAATAGGACATTAAAGACTGGGCAGAGTTTCATCAGAGTTTACCATTAACATATAGTTGACCATTATCAAAGAGCCATTGAAATTAAGGTTTTGTTTAAACCACATAGCAATGCTTTTAAGGAAACAGTATTTTAAAGAGAGACTATTAGGAAAGCTGAGAGCCTCTGATACCCAACAGAAGTTTTCAGACCATCTGAGCCAGAAGTTCTTAGCGTGCACACTATTTCCATCACATTCTCCTGATTGCACTACTCAGAACCACCCAATCACAACAGTAATGTCAAGGAGAAAGCAGGGATGATGACTAAGCAAACACATGCTCAGACAAGTGCACACACACCCTTCAAACGGGTGCACAGAGGGTAAATGGGGAGCCAAAAATAACTTCAGTGAACTTCAGTCACCTCCACAGCTTTACCGCTCACTCAGTAAATATATCTCTCAACCCTTCTTGGTGTTTTGGACTCTCCCTTTTGGTTTACAAAAGGTACTACTAATGTCAGAAGAATGATCCACTATGCAAATATGCAGTGGCAGTTCTGTGAGTGACTATGAAACTGCCTTGTTGATGCCAGAGGTCAGAGGAGAATGGCCAGACTGGTTTGAGATCATAGAAAGGCAACAGTAACTCAAATAACCACACGTTACAACTGAGGTCTGCAGAAAATCATCTCTGAATACACAACACGTTGAATCTTGAAAGAGATGGGCTACATCAGCAGAAGACCACACCGTGTGCCACTCATGTCAGCTGAGAGCAGGAAACTGAGGCTACAATTTGCACAGGCACCTTCATGGTTCTAGTGGAGTCCATGCCTCTATGGGTCAGGGCTGTTTTGGCAGCAAAATGGGGACCAACACAATATTCATAATGTTATGCCTGATCGGTGTATTAGATGTGACTAGCAATTATCAAGATATGAAAATTTTTAGTATGGTATATGGTAGACCTAACAGGTTTAATAACTTTTCTTACAACAAAAAGATATCTAAACATTTAAATACAATACAACAATACACAAAAATGTATAAAGCAAACAAATTTTTCAAACAGATTAAAGTGCAAAATAACTATAAAGAACAATAGGTAACACTTTACAATAAAGTCCCATTAGTTAACGTTAGTTCATTCATTAAAGGGATAGTTCACCCGAAAATGAAAACTAGCCCATGATTTACTCACCCTAAAATCATCCTAGGTGTATATGATATTCTTCTTTCAGACGAATAAAATCTGAGTTATATTAAAAATGTCCTGGCTTTCCAAGCTTTATAATGGCAGTGATTGTTGGGTCATTTTTGAAGTCCATAGTAGACTAACATTAACAAATGAGCAACAGCTACATTTGTTACAGTATTTATTAATCTTGATTAACATTAGTTAATAAAAATACAACTTTTCACTGTTAGTTCATATTATCTCAAGCCCGCACATGCACATTCTACAGTAAGCAAACACATAATTGGTTCTTTTATTTAAAAGATGGGACTTCCCAAACACTGTGTGAGACACTGTAGAGTCCCTGCAGTGGCTGGTAATAAGTGAAAGAATCAAAAACAATTGAGCAAGACTGTGAGTAACATTATCTGCAGACTTTTCTAGAAGCCTTCAGTCTCAGGCTGCCCTCACTTACATTCTTTCTTTCTCCCTCTCATTTAATTTGAGAAACACTTTACAATAAGTTCCCATTAGTTAAGGGTAGTTAATGCATTAACTAACAATTAGCAATACATTTGTTACAGAAGGCCTACTTATCAATTTGTAAGTAAATAAAAATACAACTATTCACTGTTATTTCAAGTTAGCTCATGTCCATTAAATAATATAAAAAAACTTTACATTTTAATATTAGTAAATGTTGTATTGTAATTAGTAAATGTTGAAATTAACATTACCTAAGATTGACAAATGCTTTAAAAGCATTTTTTTATTGTTAGATCATGTTAAAATTAAAGTTTTACCAATTTCTGTCTCTCTTATTTTATAATTCATTAAAGCCTATTTTGTTGTGTACAGAAAAAGAGAAGACAGTAATGATGAACTATATTTCAGTACAGTTGCTGGCTTTGGCATGTGTTTCTCATGCACATGGACACCCACATCCACCCAACCAACTGTGATGTACTGGGACAGTGTGGAAATATCCTGTGCTGCGTATAGTGCTGCGATGGGTTAATCAATTTCATTTTCTAATTAACTGCATCCATGGCAGAGTGAGGGGGGAGTACTGGGTGTGTATGAGCGGAGCACTACAGTACAGTTTTGTGTGTGCAGTGATTTCCAGGTTGTGTGTTTTTATGTGCGTTTCACAGTGTTCTGATATCTACACCCAAAGTCAGTCTCTCTGCTTCACAAATTGGCCACTTTGTTAATGTAATGTAGGTCACTGGATGGATATGAAGTTTCTCTCAGATACTGACTGGGTTAAAGCTTCAACATGCCAGATCACATTAACAAAATTAAACTCCTAAAACCTCCTAAAATTAGTTGAAAGTAGATACACTCTTTATAATACACTCTATATACTAGGGCTGGGTAAAAAATATATATAGATTTTTCGATTTTAATCGATTCTCATTTCCCAAGAATCGATTAGTCATCCTGTTTTCAGTTGATGAATGAAAGGAATTCAAAAACATATACCGTTTTTAAACATGAATGAGCATCTGAAAGTGTGTTAAAAGATAGAATACAACTTGCTGAAATCCGTATCATGTCACATGGAATCACTCAATCAGTGTTTCAACCGTGGAAAGATGTCAGTAAAACAGCTTGTAAACAATGTCATGTAACATCAAAAACCATATCCAGTGTCCATAAACTCGTTAGTCAGCTAGAAAAATTTACTCTAGAGAGGAGCATTTTTCTAAATATATGCACCATATTACATAGGCTATATACACATTATCATTTTTAATGTACTTCAATATTTAATGCATCTATGAATACATCTGGCAGGTTATGATAGCCACCATTTAAATGTTTATATTTCAAAAGACAAATTGTAATAGAAATATGATTATGTAATTGTAATAATGTTATAACTTTATTATACAAAAAAACAAAAACATAATTGAGTATAATTTAAGTGTTTGTATACAAATCAGTACATTTTTACCTTCAATATTAAAGTAGGCTAATGTAGCCAGCATTAGGTAAGAGATTTGTTTTCCTTGAAAAAAATTTGGCATGTATTGTACCTATATCCAAAATAATCGATATTGAAAGCTTGTGAATCGAAATCAAATCGAATTGTGAAACGTGTGTCAATACCCAGCCCAACTATATACCATTAGGCAGCCTAATGATTAGAGTGTCAGACTTGTAACCCAAAAGATGCAGGTTTGATTCTCAATACCGGCAGAAAAATGCAGTTGGGGGAGTGAATGAACAGTGCACTCGTCCACCCTCATTACCCACGACTGAGATGCCCTTGAGCAAGGCACCTAACCCCCAAATCACTCCCCAAGCACCGCAATAAATGGCTGCCTACTGCTCCCGGAGTGTCCAAGGTTTGTGTGTGTGTGTTCACTACTCACTGCTCCTAATGTGTGTGCACTAACTTGGATGGGTTAAATGCAGAGGACAAATTACGTTACCATACTTGGCATTCACGTTCACTGTCACTTTATAGATGCCCAAATGGGTAATTTGTTTTTTGTCATAACGTATGAATTCAATTTAATGCAAAAATTTACTAAAAAACAATTAACAAAAATATACCTGGTAAACAGTTTACTTAAAGCTGCAATATGAATGTTTTTGGGTAAAATTAACAACATTATATTATTGAGCTATGTTGTTTAAATTGATCAATTTTAAAATGTTAGCGTTCTTTCTTACTCCAATTCACTACAGTAAGCCAGCAGAAATTATTTTTTTATATTTTGAGTGGTTGAGTTAGACTTGTCAGGAAATTTCAAGTTTCCATACTAACTTACATTTTTGTGTTTCAACCACAGATGGTGATAGGGAGGACAAAATTAGGTAGTTGTGCAGCGAGCGACCGTGCTGTTGCACATTGGTTAACGACCCAGTTCTGATATACTAAACCCTATAGGATATATTTTTTATTCATTCCATTTTGGGGCAGTTACAGCTGCTTCCAACCAAAAATCTATATTTTTGTCCCCCACCCAAACACTTAACAATCTGACATTAGTGATTGGCAGCAAAAAATACCCATGAAGCATGCACCTCATCCTTTATGCATGTTGATGATATGACAGATACCTAGTTATTGACTGTGGTTCCATTCATAAAGTATACATCAACCAAAGTCATTCTCAAAATTCAGTTTTGAGTCCTAAAAAAACCCCAAAGAAAACCTCTTCGCTTATAGAATGAGATAGAATGTCAATCTCTTTCAAAACTGATCTTTGTATGAGCAAACCACACAGAGAGCGCCAAACGTGACTGATAACAACATTCTCATTAGCAAAATTCTCTGAAGAAATGCTGATAAAACTGTGCAGAAAATGACAATCCTGCAGGGACTCTGTATGTGTCTTCAAGAATACAGTTTGAAATGGGTTGGTACCAGAGGGATGAGTGAGTCAGTATTGGTATTGGAGGGGTACTGCAGAATTTTTGTAATCACTGCTGCATGTGAGGAGAGCAGCACGTGTTTCTGCAGAGACCACACACACACACACACATTTACTTCTGGTACAGAAAGTAGCAGTTCCCCTCTATCCTATTATTATGTACTCAATCAATCTCACATCTGCCTCTCTCCATCCAGTAACTACAGGGCTGAACACATCCATCACCTTAACATGTTCAATCTCCTGTTCTTCTCTGCAAAAACATCCACTGCTATACAAATGTAACGTCTCCAATTACCAAATTTGTGTGCTTATTTTACACAATATTTACTCAATTCACAAAATTGAGTGATATTGTACTGGTATATGAACTGACACGTGGGGAGGTACAATTTAATCAGCCAAGCAGATGGATATAAGCTTAAAATTTACAAATTGGCACTAATCAACTAGCCTGGTCCTACCAGACTCTTACATTTCATTTGTACAGAGAGTCTGGCCACTCTCCACTGACAAGCATTAACTTCCTTGAAGGCGGGTACTCTGTTGAAGTTTAAAACTATTGGATCTGCCCAGAGCCACTCTGGATCTGCCATAACCAATCGCTAATGTTTGGTCATGACGTATGTCATCTCAAACTAGTGCACAACATCAACATCATCGTTCTCAGCCACTCCCTCTGTTTGTTGATTGGACCGGTTCAATTTGACTGGCGAAAACCAGAGAATATACTGCAAACCCAGCTGGAGTACTGAAGGAAAATGAAAATTGAGCGGAAGTACGTAGGAGGGCGGAGCCAGGCTACTAATCAACCAAAAATATTCTTAAAGCTGCTGTACGTAATTTTTTTTGTGTTCAAGTTTTACAAAAATTATATAATGAGAATGTACAACATGAATCCATTTTCCAAACTGTGTTATTGTCTTACCCTGAATCATTATGGTACACTTATAATAAGTGTTTATATTTCAGACCGGTCTGGTAGGAACCGCTGCGGAGGAGCACAGTCCCTGCGTGACTCGCCATAGACATAAACCGGGAGAAGTAGCTCCGGCTGCAATCTTCTTCCGCAAGACGCATTCAGTTGTTTATTAACCGCTAGAGCGCAAAAAGTTACAGACTGCAGCTTTAAATAATCGTCCTTTAATTGATTGTATACTTTCAAAAACATCAGAATCAGAATTTTCCTAATGCCAACCAATGGTTTCAATTTTACATGCCATGTTAAAAAAGGACATCTACTTTTTAAATCAACAAAATTATCAAGAACAAAAATACACTAAAGCATATTGAGTGCAATAATCATGAATTAAATGTAAAATCTTTGCCATTTAATAGTTAGTTAAACAGATTCACCTAGTAGATTTTATGAGGATCCTGGATCTAATCTTTGGACAGTAAATCAAAGAGCAAACATGGTGTTCTGGCACAGATATAGATTACTCAGACTACCAATGAAAGTAACAAAAGCCAACAATTGGCTAAAACGTTTCAACAGATTTTTAATGAGAATGTAGAAATGGATGAACATATATATGGGGGACCAGAACTTCATAACTACAATCTTAATAAACTTAAAATAGCATGGCTGTTACTGCCTGGAGGTTTAACAAATTTTCTTTGACTGCTCTGGCAAAGCAGAAGGCAAATGACCTAAAAAAAAACTGTTAAGCAATGTGAAGAGATTCTGCGGAATTTGACATGGGCCAAGTTATGAAGATCAAGGGAAACTTAATTTATTTAACTTTTTTAGGCTACCTATTTACATCCGACCTATAATTGGACCATTTGTAACAACATACAAGAGGAAGAAAAAAAAAGGTTATGCAAGTTATGTTTTACCAGCAGAAAAAAATATTAATCATCATTTGCAAAAATTATCATAGATAAAAATAAGCAACCGTGAGTAACATTTTCATTCAAGGTTCCCCCTCTTTTTGACGAGCAACTTTTCCAGAAAATCATGATTAGGGCGTAAGGATTTTCATCATCATTTTATAGAGATAGAATGTACAATCCCACAAGAATTTCTATTTTTCTATGAAGTAATAAATCAATTCTAATATTTTCAGGCTTCCATGCCTATGGGAACATTATTCTATAGGCCTACAGCAAAGGAAACAAATTATGCTTTTAAAGCTCTGCTATTTAAACCTCTCTTAGCGAATGGTTTGAAGAGACACTTTCCCTGTGACATTCATTCTCCGTGTGGTTGCTCTTGTTTCCAGAGCTTTCCATTCACATTATGTGCATTAGATTAGATACTAGGGTCGATATGGTCCTCTTCACACTAAAGCATGATCTAATCTCATCTCATTACACTCCTCCTGTCCTTCTCACACTGTTTCTCGAACACTCTCTCCATCACCTCTCACATCTTCACTCTCTCCCTCCCCATTGCTCTCTCTCCTCTTCAAGGATGCAGCATGGAATTTTCCAAGCAGAAAGCAGCAATATATGTGACCGGTTACCTGATAAAAGAGCTCAGGACACAAAGAGGACACAGGAGTGGAAAAATACCGGCTGACACAGAGACACACACACATACACAAACTTCAACACCTACATTGTCAATAGAGCAAGAGGCACATTTCACACAGACAACACGTAACCGTTTTCCCGCATTTACGGTCATGCCGTTTCATTTCATACACAGTCCTCCTTTATATCACAACATGTTTATCCAAAGCAGAGCAGACTCACACAAGCATGACACAATAATAACAGAGCATATAAAATCTGACCTCAACTGCCCCTAACGTGAAATCAGATGCTTGGTGTTTTGTTGAGATGAAAGGAAAGTCTATGCCAGTTTAATATGCAGAGACAATTAAGCTGCTCATTTGTTATATAAATTAGATGCTTAACCTTTAAATTCACTCACTTGCAAGCTTTACTGGTCATTCTATTCAAAATATTATCAGAGGACCATCATGGTCTCTGTTGGCTATATTTGGTGTAGCAACAAGGCCCTGTTTACACTTGGTATTAAGATGTGTTTTAGTTGATCTGATCACAAGCGGATGAGGTAGACACATTCTAGTGTTTTAATGTGTCTCTTTTGTCCACTTTCAACCACTTCGGTCCTGATTTCTTCAAGGGGGGCGGGGGTTGCTGGGGTCTATGGGCAGGTAAATGTATGGGTTTTTTTCAGATCTTTCAATCTAATGGACAAAATAAGCTTGCACAATTCACATATGAATGCGCCCCGGAGTCGACGGAAAAACATACAGAGAGCATCAGCTTTCTGCTCTGATAACCGCAATACCACGCCGAATGCTGTGAATGCTTGTTAGAAATCAGGAATGGTGAGAAAACATTATGCTTGATGTGCTTTTCTTCTTCAAACCAAACGTGGGTCTTCAGCAAACAAAGCTTAAATCCTGTCTGGCTACTGGCTACTAGTGTACTTCCCATAATGTTTATGCATTAAGTCAGAAGGCGGAGAGTAGGTGGTCTTCTGTGGGGGTTTTTTCGAACACATTCAACCACATGAGCTTTTACACTATATAAAAACAAATCTGGTCAAATGCGTTTTTGAATACCTCTGGAAGTGGTTGAAAGTAGACAATCTCAAAATGCTTTAGACCCTGTTTACACCTGTATTTAGCGCCATCCACTTGTGATTCAATCGACCAAAACGCATCTTAATACCAGGTGTAAATAGAGCCCAAGAGCCACGTCTCTGACAGCAGTCAGTCAGAGTGTGAGAATGTTTAGAGGTCAAACTATGTATGAATGAGTGAATGATTAACTTACGGACGGACGGACGGTAAAAGAAACTGTTCTGAGAAATGTCTTAGTTTATACAAAATTACAACTTTTTTGGTTACCAACATTCTTCAAAACATCTTCTTTTGCTTCAGAAGAAAGTAGTGCACATTTGTGAGTGAAGGTGAGAAAATGGTGGTAACAATGTAGCTAATACACTGGACTTAAAAACGCTTAAAATAATTGCTTATCAAGATCTCAAGTCAGCATCTTCTAAATGGCCTCAAATGGACGAGTCATATTCTGAAAACCATTCAGCAGTCTCCTGCCAACATTTTCATAAAGTATGTGTGCCAGTGTAGTCACGCAGTGCTGACGCTGCCGTTGTCAGTTTATTGCTCAGTGAACACAGTGTAATTGTGCGGGCGTGCCTGTGATTGGACTGTCATTGCACCTGAAGGGCGACTGGTGTTTGTGACGTCTGTGCAAATGTGAGAAGTGACGCGGTTTCAGCTGAGAGAGTGTAGGCATGATTCAGACTGTAGGCTTTCAGGAACAGCAATGAGGAGAATAGGAATCTTAAACAGCAATGCGATAACACAGTGCTGCAGTCCAACAGAAAAACTGAGCTCTCACACAGATGCCTGCTCATATATGGCCTATATTTCTTAACTGGACAATGTGCTTGTGTGTTGTTATAAAGACGACAGCAGAGTGATGACATTAAAGGGATAGTTCACCCAAAAATTAAAATTAGCCCATGATTTAGGCTTACTCATCCTAGATGTATATGACATTCTTCTTTCAGACGAATACAGTCAGAGTTATATTTAAAAATGTCCTTGCTCTTCCAAGCTTTATAATGGCAGTGAATGGCTGTTTCTGTTTTAAGGTCCATAAAAGTGCATCTATCCATCATAAATGCTCCACATGGCTCTGGGGGGTTAATAAAGAACTTCTGAAGCGAAGAGATGCGTTTGTAAGGAAAATATCAATTTTTAAAACTGTAATCTCTAACTGTCGTACGCGCATTCATGAGAGATTGGCGTTCCAGTGCATGATGTAGGATGCTCCGGTGAGAATATGCTAGTTCTCACAAGAACCAAGTTTTGTTTTGCTCTATCCTCTGCACTTCCACGTTCATCACCGGAACTTGCGTAGCATAACCGAATTGCCTACGTCATGCGCTGGAACGCCAGTCTCTTGTGAACGCACATACGACAGTTAGCAGAAGTTAGAGATTACAGTTTGTAAAGTTTTAAATATGGATATTTATGGACTATGGAAGGCCTTTATTAACGGCCTTATGGCCTTATGTTTGGCCTTATGTTTGGCCAGCCCTATGAAACAAGAAAATTATTTTTAGAAGGCACAATAACATGCCTCCTAACCCAAGGCGCCACACTTTACACACACAAAACATTCAATTCCACCCTATATAACCCTCCGGCAGTGTGTCCAGGCTTTATGCTTAAGAGAGTGCATACTATTGAGTGACCTTTTTGTATGGATCACAATCTGTTGCATAACATTTAGCATTGACCCACTAAGACCAGAGATTAAAGAGAAAGAACAACAACAAAAGAAGGGCAGAAGTCACAGATGGCAAGGTTGAGAATGAAAGACAGCGAGAAATAGAATACTAGAAGTCAAAAAGTCAAAAGTTGCCATTAAAATGTAAAATGTTTATATTTTCTGTAGAAAGACAAAAGAGTGTCAACTATACTACTAACGGTCAACACTACTTGCTCTCACAACGCCAGGGTGTTGTGGGTTGTTTCCTGGGTGTTGCTATGTGGTTGGTCAAGTGTTCACAGTGGTTTTTACCACATCTAGGTGGTTTCTAGGGCATTTCTTTGGAGTTGCAAGGTGGTTCCCAACTGGCAGGGTTCTTGGTGATTGGGATGCACAATATATGGGTATCATATTTGATATCTGCTGATATTAGATTTTCAAAATGTATCTGTTTTATCCAATATCAGATTTAATAAAATAAAATAAAAATGATTTAATTGTGCAGGCTCATTTCCCTTGTGCCATCATCTAGTTCACCCAAAAATTAAAATGGTCCAATTTACTCACCCTCAAGTTGTTCCAAACCTGTATGAATTTCTTTCTTCTGCTGAAAACAAATGAAAGATATTTTGAAAAATGTGGGTAACCAAACATTTGATGAACCCCATTGACTTCCATATTATGGAGAAGAAGAAAAAATTCAAACAAATATCAACCATCAACTGTTTGATTTGTGTTCAGCACAAAAGGGGTCATGAACTGGCTTTTCTTTATATTTTTTTTTTATACTGTTGTCTGAGGTCAACTTATGACTTTTGCGTGGTTTTTACATTCAAAAACATCATAATGAATAAGTAATAGGCTATTTTCTATCCTGGTTTTGAGCCTCTCTCTTGGAAGGGAAGTAAATGCCCAACTGCTATCATTGGATAAGCTTTGCATATTATAATGAGCTTCGGCTCAATTGTTTTAATTGTTTTGAAAGCGTGTGGGAAAATGGCAACTGGAATGATTCGCTCACAGGGCTCGCAAAGTGTCTTTATCAAACAAACACAATGATTTATCTCTCATCCACCCGCAATTAATTGGAATGTTATTTTTTACAACCTCAAATAAAGGATTCTCCAGCACTGTGACAGCGTGCTAAGTTATGTTCAGTTAGATATGTACACATAATCAATACACATATCAAACGATCTGTAACAATGCAATACTATCACATATAAAAAAACTAAATTTTACTCACATAAGTGTGTTACTTCATTCAGTAATCTCATCCTGTCTGCAAATCCAGTCTCGTTTACAAACAAATCTGTGGTGAAATGAAGGAACAAACGCTCAACGTCTTCCCAGCGTGAGCTGGATATTCATTAAAAATAAAGTTCATCCATGCATTCATAATACTGGAATCTGAATGAAGCTTATGCGCTATGTTTATTGCTTGGAAGTTCGATCTGGTTTAGCTCCACATAGGCCTATGTTATTTATCTATAACATGCCATGCACAAATCGGTGGGCGGGGCTACAGAATCAGGCGTTCTTCTAAGGTGGTGTTTCACCACACTCTGATGCCAGAGGGAGGCACATTCCCAGATCAAGCGTTTACTGAGCCAGCTGTCAATAAAAGCTTTTCCTTGACTAACAAGGAAGTTTTCAGCTCTGAAACTTGATCCTTACAGATTTTTTCCCCAGCAGATTAAAATGGCTGTGAGTTTACATTTGAGTCTCTAATATTACCATGGCCTTTTATATATCAAAAGCTCAAGGGAAAGTTGATTTCTCAATTCATGACCCCTTTAAAACACTAATAACTGACAGTAGTTTTCATTGGAGCTCATCAGACAGATTCCCCCAGTCATCACAAACACAATCGCAGTTAATGCGCAGTTAAACCTGCAATTTCTTTAATAAAGTAGATAAATTCAAGGGAAACCATTCAAATCGCTTCTAAAAATATCAGCCAGAAAAAAAAAAAAAAAGAAAAATTTTTTTTACGATTACATTTGCTATTACAGGTCTGAAGGCAGATTGTGTAACTAGCAGAGTGAGTGCATGTTGTTGTGTCAGACCAGGGGTTTAATAGTTCTCACTATTCTGTCTGGCATCATTCAAGTCTCCCCATAGACTGCCTGTGTGTACTAAGTGTGTATAAATGAGTGTATGTGTGTGAGGAGGAACTGGAAATGGTAGATGAAACAGGATGACGTTCCTCAAAGGTTAATGGATCTAATTCCTGCATGTGAATCAGAATCAAATGAGACATGAGAAGACCCTCAGCCAACACTTTCCAATGCATGCAGAAAAACACACACATCAGCAGTTAAGTAAGATGTATGAAGATGTGGTGTGCCATATGTAATGAAGCTGCTGATCTCCATCAGCATATTTGTCATGATAGTGGTGTTGAGCTGCCTCCATTCCTGCTCCCGAGAGACAGAGCAATTCGCTTATATAACTCAAAAGCACACACTTGGGTCAGGGAAACTCTAGCTAATGGGTCTCCTCTCCCTACATAATAGGTTCACAGTGCAGAGAGATCAGATGACACTCCAATGTCCTCTGGGTCTAGATCCATCATCGATAATAATATACTTAAAGAAATAAGCAGCATATTTTACATTTTGCTATACATAAAAGTAATGTTTGCACAATAAAAAGCAATAACTCTTCCAGACCGATCAGATCTCCAGAAGAAAAAAAGTCTCTAATAAATGGTTTAAAAAGACTATTTGCTATTTTTCCATAAACAAAGGATGTGCCCTTTGTATACACTCTCACACACACTAGGGCCCTTATTGACTATGTAAATGTATAAATGCAATTTCCTATTGATCAAATATGGAAAAACTATTTAAAGGGATAGTTCACCTCAAAATGAAAATTCTGTCATTAACCCTCATGTAGTTCCAAACCCGTAAGACCTTCGTTCATCTTCGGAACACAAATTAAGATATTTTGGATGAAATCCGAGAACTCTCTGACCCTCCGTAGACAGCTATTTAATTAACACTTTCAATGTCAAGTAGTAAAGAGATTGTTAAAATGTGACTCTAGTGGTTCAACCTTAATTTTATGAAAACAACAACTTTATTCAACAATCTCTTCTCATCTGTGCCAGCCTGAAACGCTGATGACGTAGTGTAACCAGTGGAGCACTTC
This sequence comes from Paracanthobrama guichenoti, assembly GCA_018749465.1. Lineage (NCBI taxonomy): Eukaryota > Metazoa > Chordata > Actinopteri > Cypriniformes > Gobionidae > Paracanthobrama > Paracanthobrama guichenoti. The sequence continues at coordinate 26,209,084 of CM031948.1, forward strand.
CGAGTTCTATGGCAGAACGGAGACTCACCATTGGCTAGCTCCTGTGTCAGCATCACATGCATGCGTCGGCCAATGGTAAGCTGGCGTACTGACGTAGTGCTTCCAAAGCACTGCACTGTATTTACTACGTCAACAGCATAAGAGACTGGCACAGCACAGATGGGAAGAGATTGTTGAATAAAGTCGTTATTTTGGGGGGTTGTAATCGCACAAAAAGTATTCTCGTCGCTTTATAAAATTAATGATGAGCCACTGTAGTCACATGGACTATTTTAACAATGTTTTTCTCCCACCCATCCCCGGCCGAATTACCTACTGTTTTTAGACAAACACCATGGTCAAATAAATCTCCAATGCATAAGTTTTATCACTGAGGTAGCATGCAAATTTATTTTTACAGATGTCCACATGAGAAACAATCACCGTCGAATAGGGCTTTAGATGTTAAATATTTACTTGAAGTTTAAAATGATTTAAAATAAAGGGCTATACAAATTTCCCCAAAAATATAGCAATTAGTTTGTCATACAATTTTTGATTTTATAATATTGATTTTAACAGCGATATGACATTTCATTTGCTGCTGAAAACTGCTCTGCAAGGTCTTTATTATTGTATTAGGAGTAGTAGTTAACTGTATTTATAAAATAAGACAAATATATCACTGTTGTAAATTACAGTTGTACTGTGAACTACATGAATATTTGATAATAGTTTCCAATATTTATGTATGAATTTTTATTACTTTCAAATGTTCAAACCCTTGAGCTTTTATCATTTCAAATGAAATGCTGGAAATTATGCAAATGTATAAATTAAGTGAACCAAGTGAAAAAAAGCATGTTAAACTCTTGAGAGTTAAACTTGAGAGAAGCAGTATTTACTGTGATTTAGGATGCTGAAATAATAGAGACCACTAGATAATCTAAAATTAACCAGGCAAAGAGCCCATCATGCAGACGTCTCGTGGAAAGTCCACAGACTCACAAACATTCTTCACACATTACGCTAAGCTAAAAGGGAAAACACCTGATACTCCGTTTGCTGTAGTGAACCAGCCGTCTCCATGACAACAGTTGCATTGCAGTAACATAATCTATGAAAAAGACAACGTCAAAAACTTTCAAATGGTGGTTCTCTAGGTAGTCATTTTTTTCTCTGAAAAACAAGACCTAATATTGACTTTACCAAAGACACTTTGGCTATGTTCATGACGCATTTGAAGGCAGTTTTTTCTCTGTCATGTGACATGGATCTGTTTTTAGACAGTGTGAACAATAAAGAAAAATTATTTTAAATTACAATCTCAACAACTTTTATATGTAAAATAATTCTGGTACATATCCAATAACTTGCAATGCCTTTTTTGCCATGATTGCATGTTTTGCCAAATGCTAAAATAGCATTAAATACTGGGAAATACCAGTCTAAATAGGTCAATTTAGGAGGGTCACCTGTTTAGAACGGTGCCTAATAAGGACCACATTTTAAAAGTCATGTGAACAACCTCTAACAGACACAGGATAGTGTCAGCTCATGAAGAACAACACGTATACAGTAGGACATCTCTCTATATTCAGACTCCGGCAAAGACCAGAGTTGCACAAACAAACTTGACTTTGTTTTGGTGACACGTGCAGAGTCAGACGTTCAAATACTTCTGGCAAACTCACACAATGGTCAGGTCAGACCGCTGACAGTTGATCTGTATCATCTACTGTAGCTCTAGCACAATAAATCTAACCCATCACTTTACTGAAGTATAACCAACAAGACCAGACAGAACCGAGCAATGACACCAAACTGATGAGTGCAAACACATACACAGAGTGAAAGATCGCGAGAGAGAGAGAGAGAGAGTGTTGTTATTATTAGCTGTATTATTTTTGCTATTCCCTATATTTTAAATAGTAGAAGTATAAGATCATATGGACACCTTGTTAAATTGGAAACTATAAGAAAAAAATTAACGCATTAGATAAATATGTATAAAGGGTAGGCATAATAAGCAATGGCTTTAGTCTACATCTTTTTGCGGTTATTATGTATATTTTAGTTTTTATTTATTATGAAAAATTGCATGTAAGGACCGTAATAAAATAATAATAAATGAACATTGAATAATGAATAAATAAGACTTCGGTTCAGTGTAACTAAAAGTAGCAAATACTGAATTTAATGTTATGCAGCAGTGTTCCCACAGATGTACAGTTAATAATAATTAAACAATCTCTATGCCCTCTCTCATATCTATCGGATGATTCGTTATAGCACATTGATGCATGCAGACAGTTCATTTCAACGTACATGAAGAAAAATAGCAATTAACAGTTTCATTTGAGTCCCTGCATGACATTTTATGTAAAATAAGTTAGTCTTTGTAGAAATGTAAGAAAAGTAAATGCTACATTACTATTACTGTTTTGACTATACTAAAGTTTTTTTCAATTCATTTAGCAGTTATAGCAACTAAGTTAATTATGTATTAATTAAGTTTTGGGTTGATCATATTTTTGTGTTTAATGTTTTTAAAAAGAATCCTTTTATATAATCATGTCATTTATTCATGTGATGGAAAAGCTGGCATTTCATTACTCTAGTCTTCAGAGTCACATGATCCTTCAGAAATCATTCTAATATGCTGATATGGTGCTCAGAAAACATTTATTATTATCAATGTTAAACATGGTTGTGTTGCTTAATTTTGTGGAAACCATGATACACACACACACACACACACACACACACACACACACACACACACACACACACAGGTGCTGGTCACATAATTAGAATATCATCAAAGTTGATTTATTTCACTAATTCCATTCAAAAAGTGAAACTTATATATTAAAGTATATTATATTCATTCATTACACACAGACTGATATATTTCAAATGTTTATTTCTTTTCATTTTGATAATTATAACTGACAACTAAGGACAATCCCAAATTCGGTATCTCAGAAAATTAGAATATTGTGAAAAGGTTGAATATTGAAGACACCTGGTGCCACACTCTAATCAGCTAATGAACTCAAAACACCTGCAAAGGCCTTTAAATGCTCTCTCAGTCTAGTTCTGTAGGCTACACAATCATGGGGAAGACTGCTGACTTGACAGTTGTCCAAAAGACGACCATTGACACCTTGCACAAGGAGGGTAAGACACAAAAGGTCATTGCAAAAGAGGCTGGCTGTTCACAGAGCTCTGTGTCCAAGCACATTAATAGAGGCGAAGGGAAAGAAAAGATGTGGTAGAAAAACGACAAGCAATAGGGATAACCGCACCCTGGAGAGGATTGTGAAACAAAACCCATTCAAAAATGTGGGGGACAAATTCACAAAGAGTGGACTGCAGCTGTAGTCACTGCCTCAAGAACCACTACGCACAGACGTATGCAAGACATGGGTTTCAGCTGTCGCATTCCTTGTGTCAAGCCACTCTTGAACAACAGACAGCGTCAGAAGCGTCTCGCCTGGGCTAAAGACAAAAAGGACTGGACTGCTGCTGAGTGGTCCAAAGTTATGTTCTCTGATGAAAGTACATTTTGCATTTCCTTTGGAAATCAGGGTCCCAGAGTCTGGAGGAAGAGAGGAGAGGCACACAATCCACGTTGCTTGAGGTCCAGTGTGAAGTTTCCACAGTCAGTGATGGTTTGGGGTGCCATGTCATCTGCTGGTGTTGGTCCACTGTGTTTTCTGAGGTCCAAGGTCAACGCAGCCGTATACCAGGAAGTTTTAGAGCACTTCATGCTTCCTGCTGCTGACCAACTTTATGGAGATGCAGATTTAATTTCCCTACAGGACTTGGCACCTGCATACAGTGCCAAAGCAACCAGTACCTGGTTTAAGGACCATGGTATCCCTGTTCTTAATTGGCCAGCAAACTTGCCTGACCTTAACCGCATAGAAAATCTATGGGGTATTGTGAAGAGGAAGATGTGATATGCCAGACACAAAAATGCAGAAGAGCTGAAGGCCACTATCACTATCAGAGCAACCTGGGCCCTCAAGGCACCTGAGCAGTGCCACAGAATGATCGACTCCATGCCACGCCGCATTGCTGCAGTAATTCAGGCAAAAGGAGCCCCAACTAAGTATTGAGTGCTGTACATGCTCATACTTTTCATATTCATACTTTTCAGTTGGCCAAGATTTCTAAAAATCCTTTCTTTGTATTGGTCTTTAGTAATATTCTAATTTTATGAGATACTGAATTTGTGATTTTCCTTAGTTGTCAGTTATAATCATCAAAATTAAAAGAAATAAACATTTGAAATATATCAGTCTGTGTGTAATGAATATAATATACAAGGGTACTTTTTGAATGGAATTAGTGAAATAAACTTTTTGATGATATTCTAATTATATGACCAGCACCTGTGTGTATGTTTGTGTGTGTGTGTGTATGTATCTGTATAATATTATATATATATATATATATATGTATAATATTATATATATATATATATATATATATATATATATATATATATATGTATATATATATATATATATATATATATATATATATATATATATGCATGCACACACACACACTCACCTAAAGGATTATTAGGAACACCATACTAATACTGTGTTCGCCTTCAGAACTGCCTTAATTCTACGTGGCATTGATTCAACAAGGTGCTGAAAGCATTCTTTAGAAATGTTGGCCCATATTGATAGGATAGTATCTTGCAGTTGATGGAGATTTGTGGGATGCACATCCAGGACACGAAGCTCCCGTTCCACCACATCCCAAATATGCTCTATTGGGTTGAGATCTGGTGACTGTGGGGCCATTTTAGTACAGTGAACTCATTGTCATGTTCAAGAAACCAATCTGAAATGATTCGAGCTTTGTGACATGGTGCATTATCCTGCTGGAAGTAGCCATCAGAGAATGGGTACATGGTGGTCATAAAGGGATGGACATGGTCAGAAACAATGCTCAGGTAGGCCGTGACATTTAAACAATGCCCAATTGGCACTAAGAGGGCTAAAGTGTGCCAAGAAAACATCCCCCACACCATTACACCACCACCACCAGCCTGCACAGTGGTAACAAGGCATGATGGATCCATGTTCTCATTCTGTTTACGCCAAATTCTGACTCTACCATCTGAATGTCTCAACAGAAATCGAGACTCATCAGACCAGGCAACATTTTTCCAGTCTTCAACTGTCCAATTTTGGTGAGCTCGTGCAAATTGTAGCCTCTTTTTTCTATTTGTAGTGAAGATGAGTGGTACCCGGTGGGGTCTTCCGCTGTTGTAGCCAATCCACCTCAAGGTTGTGCGTGTTGTGGCTTCACAAATGCTTTGCTGCATACCTTGGTTGTAACGAGTGGTTATTTCAGTCAAAGTTGCTCTTCTATCAGCTTGAATCAGTCGGCCCATTCTCCTCTATATATATATATATAATATAATATAATATAATATAATATAATATTATATTAATATATATATATATTTATATTTGTTTGTTTTTTCCCCTCAGGATTTTCTGAAGAACAGCATTATAGTAATAATACTCCTTAAATAATAACAATAGTTTGCTAATTTCTGTTAATAGCTTGCCATGTAGCTAAACAACTATAGCTTTAATAATTTAAATTTAGAGCTTGTAACTTAAGAAGCTACAGATTCAGAGTAACTTCTCCAGCACTGCTAAAAGATAAACAGAAGTAATACCATGTTGTCAAAACACACTTGGCTTACTTTATTATTGGAAAAGGGTTCAATGATCCATCAAACATGCGTAAAACAAACCTTCAAAGAGTTCATTTTCCGTAATGTCTGTACTTGCGTGAGGGCTGTGACATCTATCCAAAGGCTTTTGTTTGTTTGAATTGAAAAAGTGGATCTAATTGGATAAAAAGGCTGTCATTTAGTTGAATGTTTTGCCGTAACAGCTGACTCATTCAACACTGTCAGGAAAAGGGATTAAAAAGTCTTCAATGTGAGAACTACCGGAAACTACCCTCTTTTTTTGCAGTTAAAATATTTATGCCAGCTCTTATTGAGTCAACAATCCTGCCTGGCATCCAGTGGTGTTCTCATTATTGCCCGAGAGCAGCATTAAAAAGAGTGATGTTGAGCTTATGCCACCGCGCTGTGGTTTTATGCATGCAGCTCAGTGAACAGCATTAAAATAAATTGAGTTTGGCTGTCTTCAGGGAAAGCTAAGTATAGGGAAACAGGATTTCTCTCAGTGCCTGTAAAGCATTTAAAATATATTTCGGCTATTATTTAGGAGCATAAAAAAAAAAACAAGATTCTTTTAAAACATTCCTAAAGGTAAAGGTCCAGTTTAATATGCAGACAAAACTATATGTAAGCCATTCACAGGTAGCGTTGGACAATCTGTTTGGAAAATGGAGGCAGCGTTCAGGAAACCTGTTTGGAAACCATCAATTTGTTTGGTGTCGCTACAGTGACAGGATTTGCACACTTCACCTTTAAAAGGATAGTTCATTGAAAATAATAAATCAGTCTTACTCACCCTCATGTTTTCTTTCTTCCATTAAATGCAAAAAGGTTTGGAAATGTTCGCTCTCTTCCATTTAATGGGGAATAAATAGGGTAGGGAATTGAAAATCAAGAACGATTCCTGTGCACGCATTTTAATGTGGTTTTAAAACATTCAAACACAAGACGACGTGAAAAAGAACTCAATTACACCTGTCATATAGTGCATGCATACTGAATTGAGTTCTCTATTGCATCTTCTTGCGCTTGAACGAGCAACACACAAAACTATGTTGAAAATATATACACAGGTTGTCGGTTGTCTTAAGTGAAAGAAAGAAAATCCATGGTTTTAAAGGGATTTGGGGTGTTGAACACAAAATGTATTCTCATCACTTCATAAAATTAAGGTTGAACCATTGTAGTCACATGGACTATTTTAACAATGTCTTCACTACCTTGAAATTTGCAATGACATTGCTGCCTATGGGTGGTTCAGAGAGCTCTCTGATGTCATCAAAAATATCTTAATTTGTGTTCTGAAGATGAACGAAGGTCTTACGGGTTTGGAGCAACATGAGGGTGAGTAATTAATGACAGAATTTTCATTTTTGGGTGACCTAACCCTTTAAAGTGACACCAGCCTAATATTCTTGCTGCTGTCAGAGTTTTTAATGTTAATCAAACAACAACAAAAATCACTCACTGCTATTTTACATTTGTTTTCAATTTCTTAAGTCTGTTCAGCGTATGTATGCGATTGCTAATTGTTCTTTTTGTATTACTTACTGAAATTTATATTAGTCTAGTTTATTAGTTAATTGTTTTTTATGCTGTTGATTTTTGTTCATGGTATTCAGCTCCAACAATGTTTTGCAAAAAGTCACAGAATAAATATGTTTGATATTGCCATACAGGAAGGACAAAATAGCACCATAAAAGTTTTCTGATGGGTTTTGGAAGGCATGAGGCTGAGTAAATAACAGCAGAATTTTAATTGTTGGTTAACTTTTCCTGAAGTCTTTTCATTGCCAGCCCTTTACACTGACAGTCTATCTTTGTATGAAAAAACAATGTTTATTCTTCTATATATTTGTGTGAGAGCAGCAGCCCACAGAGATTTACTTTAAGTGATCTCATGTGTAAACTGAGAGTCCAAATCTCAGAGCACATCTCTCCCTCTCAGTGCCAAACACGTGTGAGCTGCATCTCAGGATCCCTTGAAAGGCAACCAGACAGAGAAAGAGCTAGAAGAAAAGAACAGGATGAGTGACGAAAACAAACACTATTCCTTCTTTAACCTGCATTTCCTGAGGCAGTGTCTATGCAAAGACAACAGCTAAAGTCTGCACACAAGGGTATAGCCTTTATTAATTTGAAACAGGGCCCTCAGCTATGGCAGTTGCTATGGTAATTTGCCAAATCCTGCTATTCTTAGGTCAGCTATCAGTTCTGAAAACATTTGTTTAGTTGTATGTAGAGCATGTTAAGACAGATGGCCCCTACAGTCAATCTGGATCACTGCCAGTAAAGCCATTATACTTCAGACAGAACACCAAATAAAAGAGGACCTGCATACGCTCACAAACACGAAACATAAAAACAGCAGTGTGACAGATGACCTTGATGTGCATTAAATCACACTGATACACACAAGGACAGAACACTAACTTTTTATTTATATTTTTTAAGGTGGAACAGCTGTGTGTGTGTGCGTGCGTACATGTACAACACACACACACATACACAGATAAAAATTATTCTGTGGTAAAGTAAATACTACACATTTTTTATAGTTCAGGCAAGAATTAAAAACCAACAACAAAGTAAATTCTATATGAGTACTCAATTGAAGTTTGTAGAAATTAAAGCGTAAATGTCAACGTTCCCTGTTTTCCAGCTATATTTACACTGTTTTATCATTGCTTGGTTGTTCGGTTTAGTAACTTGCCATTTTGTGAAATTTGGAGTTGATTTTCTACTCAAAATGACCCATTCATACTCAAACACAATCCATTTAATGTTATTAACCATTGTTATTGTACCAAGTATTGAGGTCTGTGTTCAGGTGCCGCATTACTTCTATTATGCAGATATGGTGTCTACACATTATATTAGGGCTGGAACGATTTGACCTAAAATCTAAATCTCGATTAAATTAACATTTTACCTCGATTAGGATTAGTTCAATCTTATGTTCAATCATAAGGTTTGTATTATCAGTGAACAATGATAAAGTGACAACTATTAAAGGTGCGTTTCTTCGTGATTTTAAAATATTTGAAGGAAACAGCTCACGTTCAGCAGTTATGGTCTATGGGTCGTTACATTTCTTATATATTTCAGTTTGTTGTACATCAGATACAGATAAATTAGCACAGTAGGCCTGTTACATTTATTTGAATGCATTAATGAGAGAGTGATTGTGTGTGTGAATTAGGTCACACGGTCTCCATTATGAAGCTGTGGTTTGTAGTTACTTAAAATGTAGACAAATTATGCTATAACAGTTGAGTTTCTAAGCTACTTTAGTGATAAATCACAGGACAGCGTTGACAATGAGTTTCGTGTGTCACAATGTATCAGGCATTAGTTCAACATAATACACATCCGATGGTCTAAAATCACTTCAGTGTTCAAACCGGCAGGCCTTAAAACACATACAATTGAGAACGTTTTGTGAGGACGCAAGTGACAGTGATCTGGCTTCAGGGCATGTGCGTTGTCAGAGACATGACACAACCCTGCTCTCTGTCACACAAAAAAAAGCTCACGAGCACTGAACGGAGATGTTTGCCATATTGTTGTTCTTGAATAGTGTAAAAGCGCTTGAATGTTCAAACTGGCATGCCTTTAAACGCATTTAATTGACAAACTTCATGAGAGGGGCTTGCACGTGCCAACTGTGTGTGCGCGTAGCAGCGCATAACGGCGATTAACTTACCTGTATAAACTGTGTAAAACATGCAATTACCATAGTGATTCTGAGCATCCAGATTGTATAAACAAAGATAGCCGCTCATAAACCACTTACGTTAACTTGAATCTTTCTGTGTGCCTGCAAACTGCACTTGATGTTACTGACGGGGTGGAGTCATGTGACTAAAACCGAAATAACTGACGTGGGAAATTTACGTCGGTTAGAGGTTCTGGGCCCGGTTGCATGAAAGCCCTTATGTTAAGAAAACCCTTAGTTATAAGGGTAAGGGTACCCTTAGTGAAACATGGGTTGCAAGAAAAAACCCTAAGGGTCCACTTAAGGAATCTTAAGGCTGTCACTGAATATTTCCCTTAAATGCTTAAGTTTTCCCTTAAGTTCTATTATGCGTTGAAACAAAATCCTTAGTAACCATTTAGCCCTTAAAAAAATTAAGGGATCAAAATAGGTCCCTTAAGTCATCTGCTGAACTCAAACGCAATGGATGATTTCATGTTAACTGAGAACGAAAGTTCCAATGTGCATTTTTACCAATCAATTCAATTAAGCCTGTTGAAAGTATGACATGAAATGGTGTATATTGATTAAATAAAATTAAATAAACATTCAACACCAAAGTTTTCATATTTTTTTCATTAATTCCACTGTGCACTTGAATTACTTATTTCATGGCAGGCTTTCATCTTGTGCGCAAGAGTTACTGATTATAGTGACAGGCTTGGGTGTTTTTCCCCTGTCTTTTAAAAAAAATGCTGTTTGTCCGTGGTTCAGTTTGGTTTAGATTTTTTTTGTTTCCATTACTGTAAAGCCGATTAGTACAGTCACGTCTAGGACACCGAACGCGTCATTCAGTGAATAATCACCAAACTGAAGTTGTGAACAAAGTGGCGTTGATGCATGAATACATTACAACGAGTTGGACATATATAAATGTAATTTAATGGAAACGGTCAGGTGTCATAGCTGAACTCATAAAAACAATGCTCGAGGATGCATTGTGTCATCCATCGGACCGCATTTAATATTCTCCATAACTCAAATATTGTAGCACAGCTGTATAGTTAAGTAAATATCAAACTTGCTTAAAAGTCAGTGGTCCGTTATGTTCCGTTTATTGTGTGAGATTTCGTAACTATAGCAACCGCTTCTCTATTGCCGTGTTTTGCCTTAGTATAAACACTTAGGGAAGGGTTTCCCCCTTAGGGATACAACCACTTAAGAGGTTTTATGCAACCAGGCCCTGAATTTCGGGTTCATTAATCGTCCAGCCCGACGTTATATGGTATTATTTACTTAACGTTAGATGTTTCTAAGTAAAGCACAAACTTTAAAAGTGTGTTAATTCAGGTGTTATATTGCTTGAGTAAAACGTATTGCAAAGGAAAGTTACTCGAAGTGACTCAACCTTTTACTGGCCCAGTTAAAATTACTTATTTTCTTTGTTAATTTCACTTAACTTAGTAAAGTAGAGATTACATAATTCCATATGTGAAATTTACTTAAAAATATGCGTGCAAAAACTTGCAAAATAATATTTTTTTTTTTTTGTGTAAACTGTGCAAAAACTCTAAAGCAACCCCAAAATAAAAACAAATGGATTTCTGAAGACAATAAATTATATTTTTACAACCATTATTGTAGATGAACAGGATGATTTTCATTACTTTATTAGTAAAGGTTTTTTTTTTTTACTTTTTTTTTTTGTGGTAAAAATGTGATCGTCAAAATGTCAATGCAAAAAAAAAAATAATAATTTACTTAATTTATAATTCAAAAATATTATTTCTCATTTGTTTCTTTTGATTTTGGGATCAATTCTTCATGTGATTCACACAGAAGTTTCCAAACCCTGAGAGACTAATGGATGATTTTGCCTCGGGACATGACTGTCATTATAGAAGATGCTTCTGCAAGACTAAAAGGACGGTCTTTATCTCTGTCTCGTAGTCCTGTCAGCATATTTCTCACGTGTTATTATTCGTGTCCTGTCAGAGAGCATCTCTGTCATGTTTTCCATTCTGCAGAAAAGGTAGTAGTCAACAAAATATTTGGTTTGTAAGGACTCTGCTTCTTAAATGACAGCGCTGGCTACTGAAAACAGATTAGATGTACACTAGAGAACTTCAGCTAGTAGTAAACTGAAAAAAGGTTGCTAGCAGCTAAGGAGCCATTTCAGAACCACGTGTTTCTTCTCATTTTCTGTAATAGTGAACACGGTTCAATAATCACAATTAATTAGAAACAGACTGTTACCTTGTCTGAAAGCAAAAAGTTAAACCACAACCAGACCAAGGCCACATTATGTGACAACACAATCATAACACTCAACACTACTGACAACCAGTACAAAACTTACTGCGGCTATAAAGGGAAAGGAGGAATAATCTCAAACTTTAATCAATTTCCAGCTCCCTGCTGCTTCTTTGAAGCCTGAATATTGTTGTTAATTTTGAGATGGAGGAAAAACAATAAACAGAAACTTCCTGGAATTTATAAACCAGGAAAACAATTACATCAAGGTAGGCCAGAGCACTAAGCAGGTTGGGTGCGGTTTCAGCTTCAAATAACAATTTATTGACTCTGTGTGATTTTTATTCTATGTTTGAACAAGTAAACACTCGCAGAATATACTGCTTGAGCACAATAAAGCAGATGGAAATGGCCAGCATTCCTGTTAAAGGAAGAGAAATGTTTCCTTATTGAGTTTGATATTGTGCTTAAATTAGTCTAATAGCATATAACATTACCAGATAAGACAAGAATGATAAGAAAACAGTGGTATATCCTCATATAAAGTAGCATAAATTAACCATGAGGTGTTTGTTTGCTTAGTAACAATAACTGCACTGTTAATAACAAAAACAAAGCAGACACTACGGGAAAAGGAGAGTCAGATGAAATACAAGGCTACAAAACACTCATGCTGTATTGACAGCTTAATAGTTCAAGATTAAATTTAGAACATAAAAACAAGTAATGGGAGAGCTCCACTAGCCAGTGTTGTTTTGTTAATGTAAAATAAGGGTATGTTTACATGACAACAATGTAGTAAAAATGGAAAAGTTTTTCCCTTGTTTTTTTTCACATACAGCGTTGTCAATACGATCCCCGTTCACAAGGATCTGTGAAAACAACTAAAAATGCTGTTATGTATGCCAGGCCATTATTTGGCAATGTAATGCGTCTATAGACTGAACACGTAATATGCATGAGCATGATGTCACCATTTTCATAAATGCGCATTTTTGTTGTTTACATGGAAATGATAACGTCTCAAAAACGTGCAAAATTTCAAAAGCTTGCGTTTTTAGGCTGCCAAAACGCTGTTGTTGTGTAAATGAACAGCCAAGACACATAAAAAGTTTTTAGTTGAAAATGGTGTGTAAACAGCCCCTAAAACTAAAACTTTTAAAAATAGAACAAGAACTTGTTGAATAAAGTCGTTATTTGTTTTTGTTTTTTGTGCACAAAAACTATTCTCATCGCTTCATAAAATGATTGTGAGATGTAGTGAGATGGATTTTGTTTATGGGTCTTGAGAGAGGAATGTCATTGCTGCCAATGGAGGCTGTTCTGAGCCATCGGATTTCAACAAAAATATCAAGATGAACAAAGGACTTACGGGTGTCGAACGACATGACGAAAAATTAGAAATGTTGCCTTGGTTCTAAAATGACCAAAATTAAAGTAAAACTGAAATAAAAATTAATTAAAGCTTAACATCAATATTTGGGAAAAAATAATTGTGGCGAGGTTGGCGAGCGAGAGACGTGGGAGGAGCAAGCAAGACCTCTTTTTAATATTTGTAGTGGAGATGAGTGGTACCCGGTGGGGTCTTCCGCTGTTGTAGCCCATCTGCCTCAAGGTTGTGCGTGTTGTGGCTTCACAAATGCTTTACTGCATTCCTCAGTTGTAACGAGTGGTTATTTCAGTCAAAGTTGCTGTTCTATCAGCTTGAATCAGTCGGCCCATTCTCCTCTGACCTCTAGCATCAACAAGGCATTTTTGCCCACAGGACTGCCGCATACTGGATGTTTTTCCCTTTTCACACCATTCTTTGTAAACCCTAGAAATGGTTATGCATGAAAATCCCAGTAACTGAGCAGATTGTGAAATACTCAGACCAGCCCGTCTGGCACCAACAACCATGCCACGCTCAATTTTTTAAATCACCTTTCTTTCCCATTCTGACATTCAGTTTGGAGTTCAGGAGATTGTCTTGACCAGGACCACACCCCTAAATGCATTGAAGCAACTGCCATGTGATTGGTTGATTAGATAATTGCATTAATGAGAAATTGAACAGGTTTTCCTAATAATCCTTTAGGTGAGTGTAAGTGTATCAAGTGCAGGATGACATTCACCTGTGTCTCGTCGCAGTAATTGGTGTGGGGAGACTGGATAAAAGCCAGAGGAAACAGGAAGCCAAGAGAGAGAGAAGCTGAGGACTCGTGTGGACGTGGGAGAGGAAGCTCTGGAGAACACACCTGTTATGGTCATACAGAGAGACTGAACTTGAGTTTGAAAGCTTGTGTAGTGCACTTTGTTTTGTGAACTGAGAGAATTATAAATAAACACACGACCCTGTCTCCTTCCTTCACTATACTTTGAACATTGTTAGAGTGGTGCCGAAACCCGGGAAGGAAGGAGGCGGAAATATATCCCCCTCATAACGGACATACTCCCCCCTCATAACGGACATACTCCCCCCTCATGATCAGCGGGTCACCAGTAGAGAGAGTGAGCAGCTTCAAGTACCTGGGAGTAAACATCTCCGAGGACCTGACCTGGACTGCTCACATTCAGACACAGGTGAAAAAAGCCAGGCAAAGACTGTACCACCTGCGCCAGCTGAGGAAATTCAGGGTTTCACCAGCTATCCTGAAAACTTTCTATTTAGGGGCGATAGAAAGTGTTTTAACTCAGTGCATCACAGCGTGGTATGGGAACAGCACCAGTCATGACCGCAAAGCCCTGCAAAGAGTAGTGCGCTTATCCGAGCGTATCTCAGGGTCAGCTCTCCCGCCTCTGCAGGACGTCTACACCAAACGCTGCAAAGGTAGAGCTACCAAGATCATCAAGGACTCTAATCACCCTGCAAACCCTCATTTCACGCTGCTACCATCTGGTAAGCGCTCCAAGCCTGATGGCCAAAACTGAGAGACTCAGGAGGAGCTTCTTCCCCAGGCCATCAGACTCCTGAACTTAACATCACGTGACTTCACGCCAGGATAAACATCGATACACTGACATTGCACTGCACTTTCTGTTCTCGTTGTTACTGTGTAACAACCTGTCATAAACCTGTTTGCACATTATACTCTTTATACATTTGTTAACCACATATTTATAAGTCTACAGTTTACTCACTGCAAAGTCTACTTCAATTATTTTATTCCACTTTATCCTTATTTGTTACCTTTTTTTTCTCTTGACTTGATTATTTATAATTCTACAGATATAGACATATATATATATAGATAGTACTTTTTTTTATATCCTATTTCTATTATAATTTCTTCCTTGTGTTTTTAACTGTGAATTTGCACTGTCCATGGAGCGGACCTGTTTACATTTCACTGCCGGTTGTATATTCTGTATATAACTGTGTATGTGACAAATAAAACTCTTGAATCTTGAATCTTGAATCTTGAAACCGGCAAACATTAAAAAGACTTTAATCAATAAATAAACAAAACGAAAGTAACGGGGGCAGCCCCTCACGGACGATTGCCGCACACACACATAATAAAACAAACAAAACACAACGTAAATGCCAGGCCTTAGAGCACATGTTATTACTGCTTTCCCTATAGAGCATTTCATGCTTAGCATTTAACATGCTAATATGTACTGTAGCTAATAGTTTGGAAGCTAGCTAGTACAGTCATGTGACAAAAATATAAGAAATTGAATGAATTAATCCCATTAGGGAACCATATTAAAATAACTTATAGACTACTTAATTGAGATACTAAAAATTACTTAATTCCTTGATTTTGAAATTACACGAGCAAATTATGTTTGTCTAATTTAACTGATTTATGTGGAACCGACATACAAGATTAAATCATGTAAATCCAACGCACTTTTTTAATGTCCCATTTAACAACGCTCGTTCCAACCTTCGAAGGATGCAGCCTCTGAATTGGGACACAGCTATACTCCTCCTGCATCAGAAAAATCCCATAATGCATTACACCAGGGATTGCTCCAGGATTGTAGTTAGAAACGCCTGTCTCACAACATAAAAACAAAGCAGCTCAATGTATGTCAGAACTCTTTGCTTGGCACTGATTAATACAACAACATTTATGCCACTGCAAGATATCCAAGGGTCATAAAGCACCATAAAGCTTTTAATAAGAAGCCAGTGAGGGACTGGACAATAAAACTGGAGACATTTTATGATGAAGGCAGTTCTCCTGGGACATACTGTCCAAAACTAACTGAGTGATAACCAACAATATATTTAACTGCACTCTTCTAAAAAAAAAAAAAAAAATGACATGTAATAGATGTCCTCAATGTCATCTATGTGTTTTATACACATCACACCAAAGGCTACATCTACAAGACGGGACATTAAAGAGTAGAAACTTGGAAGTAGACACCAGACTCACGTGTCAAATTTACGGTTATGGGATTCAGTGTCCTCCAGAGATTATGAGTCAATATAAATTAGGGAGCAGCTTCAATACAGCTGCAAAGGCATATAGTACAGATTGTCAAATATGAGAGCTTGGTTGACTGATGTGGTGATTTAGCATGAACAACAGAAGACGTTTTGGGGAATTTGGTATGTGTGTGAGAGAATCTGTTTTGGGATTTAGTTGCACGCCAGTCTTTAGTTACGTAATACCTGTTCCCAAATGTGTTTCTGTGTGTATTTGTGTCTGTACTATGTACACATGTTTGTGTCTGTGTGTGTACTATATGAATCATTAGAATCTGACATGCTCGCACATGTTGCACAGATGGGTAAATTTTACTGACACACTATAAATCCTGGACCTGAACTCTTTCTTGTAAAGGTTAAATAAATAAATAAAACAGATACCCAGATGATTACCAATAATAAAAAAAATAATAAAAAAAAAAAAAAAAAAAAAAAAACTGAGCTATCTAGAAATATGTCATGATAGCCTACGTAACAGGCCAAACATTTAGAAGCATATGAGCACAAAGAGGACTTCAGTTAGTTGTGCTGTTTATCAAACAGGTTCAAGCAGTTAAAGGTAACAGTTACTGTACCGTAAAGTCATTCTGCAGTCCAGTCCAGTGACTTCCACGCTTTTCTGGTCAGCAGTCAGCACAAATTTAGTTGCATGGTCTACTGAATTGTTGAAAAACATCACCCTCTAGCGCCATTAGAGAAAAATCGCGGCGACGATTAAGAACGAACTAATACTACAGCGACATCACCAGGCCATACCGTGAACTCCGCGCTACATAACCAGAGACAAACACACGGCTTTAGCTTCAACACTAATTAAATGCACTTGATCCAGCCAATCAAGTCCTTCAGGCTTATTTGAAAACTGCACGGTATAAGTGTTTGTGTGTGTGTGGCCCTCCAGGAACACACATAAAGTTATTGCTCCTGAGGAAAAAAAGCTGCCGAAACCCGGGATCGAACCAGGGACCTTTAGATCTTCAGTCTAACGCTCTCCCAACTGAGCTATTTCGGCTAGTGGCTCGAAACTACATTTGCGTGTGTATTCACGGTCATACAATTTAAAGAATTTAGCGTATTGTATTCCGATTATTCTGCACAATATTCATATTAAGCATTAATACATGATTATTATAATACATGATACATATTAGTGTGTACTTAATACATGATTTATTAGCTAGAAATATTCGACTCGTATAGGCCTAACGTTATACATAATGACTGAAGGAAATATGATTGTTTGGAATACTGTTGAATGTCATTTTGCTTTTGTTGATAACGTACAGTATTCGCACAATAACTATAACTACAAAAGCATTTATGAAAAGATTAGTATAATAAAAGTAAGCCATTATGAGGACAAAGCCTAGAAGAAAGGTGTAAATAAATGATTAAATGACACGAGAAAAGAGGGCATAACGTTTACGTACTGGTTCTATGAGCAACAAACACATGGGAATGCTAGTGCCTGATTCAATCAACATGGGATTCATCCTCTGATAGTTATTCCACCCACACGAATCTCTCTCTCTCTCTCTCTCTCTCTCTCTCTCTCTCTCTCTCTCTCTCTCTCTCTCTCTCTCTCTCTCTCTCTCTCTCTCTCTCCTTCCTTCCTTCAAGGTGACTTTCCCCTTGCACAGGCAGATCTTTTTTGTTCTTATGCAAGTCTGGAGAAGAGAGGAGTAAGGACAGGGAGAGAAAGCAAGGCACAGTCAGTGATTAAAAAAAAGAAAGAAGAAAGATGATGACAGTGAGTGGAACATATGAGATTAAAAAGATGCATTGTGAGTAAGAGAGGGGTTTTAACGAATACATGGCAGTATTTTCATGTTGCATACAGTAGAAAAAAATATTACCCACCCACCCTCTCTCTTTCTCCTTTTCTGTCGTTCTCTCCTTGCTCGTGAAGGCAAACAAACAGAAGGCGTCCATACTAATCAGCATACTTGAGTTTTCAAAATAAAAAGAGGGAGCTTGTCAGACAGAAGGAAGGAGGGAGATGCTGATTAAACTATTTAACGTGTAATTTGTAAATTTGATTATGTAGGCCTACATTACTATACCTCATCAACAAATAAATGAGCAATTCTAAATAGGTAATTTGAATGCACCCGTAATAATAGCCTAATAATATGTGCATACTCATATTTGAATGAATAATAATACATTTGCTTAATAAAATAAAATGGCTGTGGCTAACAAACAGAAAGACTTTTACATTGGTACCAAAAGAAAAATCATATTTCGAATGAAAGCTGTTCTTTTAAACTTTAATAATTAAAGAATCCTGGAAAAAATTACGGCATATATTAAAGGTTTACTTTGTTCACTCAAAAATTAAAATTCTGTCATGAATTACTCACCCTCATGTCGTTCCAAACCCCGTAAGACCTTTGTTCATCTTCGGAACACAAATTACGGTATTTTTGATGAAATCCGAGAGCTCTCTGACCCCTCCATAGACAGCAATTTAATTAACACTTTCAAGGTCCAGAAAGGTAGTAAAAACATCGTTAAAATAGTCCATGTGACTAGAATAGTCCAGGGGTTCAACCTTAATTTTATGAAGCGAAGAGAATACTTCTTGTGCGCAAAACTTTATTCAACAATCTCTTCTTGTCTGTGTCAGTCTCCCACGCTGTTGACGTAGTAAATACAGAGCAGTGCTTTGGAAGCTATGTCAGAACACTGGTTTATCATTGGCCAATGCTGTTCACGTGACAAGAGATTGTTGAATAAAGTTGTTATTTTTGTTTGTTTTTTTTACCCCCCAAAAAACGTATTCTCGTTGCTGCATAAAATTAAGTTTGAACCACTGTATATGGACTATTTTAACAATGTCTTTACTACCTTTTTCGACCTTGTAAGTGGTAAATAAATTGCTGTCTATGGAGGAGCCAGAGAGCTTGCTGATTTAATCAAAAATATCTTAATTTGTGTTCTGAAGGTGAACGATGGAACGATACGAGGGTGTGTAATTAATGACAGAATTTTAATTTTGGGGTAAACTAACCCTTTAAACAAGATTAAATGTTTTTTGAGCACCAAATCAGCATATTACAATGATTTCTGATGGATCATGTGACACTGAAGACTGTAGTAGGCCTATTGGCTTTACCATCACATGAATAAATTACATTTTAATTGTATTACTGTTTCAATGTGGGGTTTGATCAAATAAATGCAGCCTTTGTGAATATGAGACTTTTTTCAAAAACATTGAAAAATTTTACCAACCCTACATTCTAAAAAATACTGGGTTAAAACAACCCTACAT
This sequence comes from Paracanthobrama guichenoti, assembly GCA_018749465.1. NCBI lineage: Eukaryota > Metazoa > Chordata > Actinopteri > Cypriniformes > Gobionidae > Paracanthobrama > Paracanthobrama guichenoti. The sequence continues at coordinate 26,228,453 of CM031948.1, forward strand.
TCTAAAAAATTCTGGGTTAAAACAACCCATTTACTGGGTTAATACAACCCAATCGCTGGGTTAGTCCATTTTCAACCCAACTTGGGTTGTTTTTAACTCAGCATTTTTTAGAATGTAATTTTTTAATGGTAGTGTAAATTACATGCATGAATATTATCATCATTCAGAACCTCACTGTAGCACCATGGTACAATCACAATAATTTATGTAAACCACATTGTAATTTTTAGATAATAGCAAATCACACAATATGTCAAGTAAATAAATATTATAAAAACACATTACAATTTCATATTTGTGGTGGTGGGGTGATGTGAAATAAATTATAATTCAATTGTGAAATTAGGGAAAAAGTAGAAGCCAGATGCTCATTGACCCTCATTAACCAGTGCGGTCAGAGTTCTTTTCATATCCATTAAGAGAGGCATCCACGTCTGTGTGCAAGACCCCGTCACCAGTATCGGCCTTCCAATTATTAGGCTCCTGCAAATGTCAGTAGGCTATGTGTCATCAAACATTAATAAGTGTTAATACGATCAGACTTCACAAGTGGAGTGCAGCGTCTGTCTCCGATAATAAGGAACAAATGCCTCCCATTCACTGCACACACATGTTGGCTGAACCACAACCAAGTCTTTAAAGATTAATAACATTTAAGGTCTCGTAGGTAGAGAGAGAGAGAGAGAGTGTTTGAAAGGATAGCATTTCACTGATTAAACAGGTTCTTTATTGAGTATCCTTCATATGGCATTTGATCTTGTGTGTGAAGCTGCAAACGCTGACAGAGACACAGGAGGTTCTTAATTGCCTGTTTGACTTTTATCAACTGGGATGAAGTCAGTCAACCTTCCTCAGCTCCTCAGCTTGGACTAATTGTATATATTAAAGCAGCCTGTACTTCTTAATAAAGTCAGGTAATGAGAAGATGCTACTATACAGCAATTAACTATCAGAGCAAGCAACTCAGACTGTTATTAATCATTCAGAACAGCAAACTTTTTTAATCAGGAAGAATCTAAATATACAGGTTTGTTTTATTGCAGGAAAGTGGAGTTAGAACCGAGTGATTAGAGAACTGCACAACTCCTATACTGTATTCCAGATAGGCTTTTGCTTGGCGACGCACTTTAGCTTGATGCTTTTATTTCAAGCCTGTCTGCTTGAAACTATTTTTATTGGCAGACAGGGAACAAAATTCAAACATAAATTGCAAGTTACTTAAAGGATTAGTTCACTTTAAAATGAAAATTAGCCCATGATTTACTCATCCTCAAGCCATCCTAGGTGTATATGACTTTCTTCTTTCTGATGAACACAATCAGAGTTATATTAATAAATGTCCTGGCTCTTCAAAGCTGTATAATGGCAGTGAACATCCATCATAAACATACTCCACACGGCTCCGGGGGGTTAATAAAGGCATTCTGATGCGAATCAATGGGTTTTTGTAAGAAAAATACAGAAGGTGGTCTGGCAGAAGGTAGATATTTTACTTTATAAAATGTAAATGTTATACAAATTTTAAATGGAAAAACCCAATCGATTCGCATTAGAAGGCCTTTATTAACCCCTAGAGCCGTGTGGAGTATGTTTATGATAGATGGATGCTTCAAACTTGTTCACTGCCATTATAAAGCTAGGAAACGTCAGGATATTTATTGATATAACTCTGATTGTGTTCATCTGAAAGAAGAATGTCATATACACCTAGGATGGCTTGAGGGTGAGTAAATCATGGGCTAATTTTCATCTTAAAGTGAACTAATCCTTTAATATTAACAGCAGTATATGATTTAAATGTTGTATAAAAGTAATACTTCTTTAATATGAATTAAGCTGAGATAGGGAACACAGCAAACAAGCAAAGAGGCTGAATTTTTTTATTACTGTAATTCAGACTTATTGCTCCTCTATTATAAAGTAATACAATAACCATCTCAAACTGAAAAAATTTACAGCACTGACAAGATATACATATACGGGACACAAATAAAATAAATGAATTTCGACTTTGTAAAAGTTGTTTTGTCAATATTTTCAGAGACTGACGCCCTAGGTAGAGCAGAATCAAATTAGCTGCAGTTTCAAACCACAGAAATATTAGTGACTATTTACATCCCTGATCATATACATTAATAAACACAATGATAAATCTATTGCCCTCTAGACTATCAGTGAGAAGCACACTGTAAAATATGTGCACGTGTACTGGTGGATAGACGGTTACTTTTTACACCACACAATGAATGCCAATAAATTGGTATTAATTTATATGGAAATCATGCGATGCATAACCTGGATTTGGCATTTATTGCACATGGCCTCTTGCAGACTCACACCTGTAGGTTACTCTCTCTCAGTCTCGCTCTTTTCCCCTAGCACCATGAGAATATTTGTGCTCTACTGGTTAATTAGACAGTGCCCTGTTGACCTCAGAGTTCAGTGTGCTTTAGAAACCCTGTGCTGATTAGTTGCCAATGATAATACACACTCGTGGACAATAGAGACCTACCAAGGTTTTTTTCATTTCCTTTATAGAGGTGAGCGAGTCACACATATCATCTAACACATCTAACACATTAACGGTTTCCTGCACAAACCTTTTACCTACAGTACAGTCATAAATAGGCCCAGACGGAATCTTCTGAATCTTTTTTTCTTTAACATTCGTGTGGAAAATGAGGAATGGATTTAAACAGGCCCATAACCTAAACCATAAACAAGCATATTAACTACGTCAGCAGCATAAGAGTCTGACACAGACGTGAAGAAATTGTTAAATAAAGTCGTTAGTCGTTTGTTTTTTGTGTACAAAAAGTATTCTCATCGCTTCATAAAATTAAGGCTGAATCACCACTGATGTCACTGTTTTATAGGCTCTCATTTACTTGATTCATGTCATTCATAACTGAATGTGACAAGAAAAGAAACATTAACCATATCCGGCATATGATTAGGCAGATAGCTGAAAGTATACTTCACTAGTCCACGGCTATTTTAACGATTCTGGACCTTTAATATTAAAATAGCTGTCTATGGAGGGGTCAGAGAGCTCTCGGATTTCATCAAAAATATCTTAACTTGTGTTCCGAAGATGAACGAAGGTCTTACGGGTTTGGAATTACATGAGGGTGTGTAATTAATGACAGAAATTTTATTTTTGGGTGAACTAACCCTTTAAGAGAAAATGTGTGCATGTTTTAAAATAAAAATATTATTTGCAAATAGTTCAAATTGATTACAATAAATTGTAGTTCTTTCAATAATTTGTGGTTCTTCTTTCTTTTTCTTTGTTCCCTATAAATCCCTTTAAATCCTTTAATTATTTAATTCCTTTAAATAAAAACCCACACAATGGTTTGGTCCCCCCAATGTTCAAAACATGACTACAGCCTTGGATTTAAACATGGTGAAATATGTTAAATGGAGATGATAATAATCATATTAGCAGTTAAAAGCATAATTAAATTATCCAAAATATTTAATAAATGGACGGATGGATGGTGTACACAAGGGAATGTGCAATCAGATTCCGTGTGAGCCTAGTTATAAATCACATACACACAAACACTCACTCTCTAACAGCCTCCGCCAGGCAGCGGTCAGTAGCATCGTTGCAATCTGCCCTGTGCTTGCGACGGATCCTGGTATTAGTGTGAACACGAGTCTGTGTGTTTTGCGGCCGCAGCCTGCGCAGGCGGGTATGCAGAACTTTGCGCAGTTTTTGGCGCGTGAACGCATACAGCAGTGGATGTAGCACTACCGTCCAATAAGCGAGCACCAGAAAGCAGAGTCTCAGGCGTTCTAGCCAATCGGATGGCCCAATGGCCAGCATGAGAAGGGGCATGATGGAGAGAGGTGCCCAGCATAGCAGAAACGAGAGGATGATGATGACGGACATGCGAAAGACTCGCCTTTGGCGTTCCCGTCGATCTCGGTGCCGTCGAACTGCTCGACGCAGAGCCAAAATGGCCGACACTGATGCACCCACACCCATGCTTGGTGGACCCTGGACGGGGGTGGGACTTAGCTGAGTGGTTACTGTAGACACAGTGGGCATGGGACTCAAAGGCGTGGTCACTGATGATGTAGCAGGGGTGGGAATGTGGGTACTAGTTATGACAGATACAGATGTGGTGGGACTCAAAGGCGTGGTTGCCATGGATGCAGTGGGAGTGGGGCTTAAAGGCGAAGTTATCACAGACATGGTGGGGGTGGGGCTAAGGGGCGTGGTGAGCGAGGGAGTATTCGTCTCGGTGTTGATGGTTACTGTAGTAACTGCATCCGAGGTGATAAGCGGTGCAGTCGAAAGTGGAGGGGGGGAAGTGGGTGTGTTTCTCGTAATGTGATCCGGCGACCTCATTGACCTTTTACAACGTAACCAGAGGCGATGTCCAGGACCAGGCCGTTTGCTGTCTCGATGGGGTCTTGCTGTGCGTCCGATGCGGTTGCGCAGTGCCTGAAGAATTCGGGAGTATGTAAACAGCATCACAGCGAGAGAGCACAGGAACACGGGAACCTGTAGTAACAGATGAGCCTGTAGAGTTCCTCCCCACTCTGAACAAAGCACAGTGCTATTGGAGTGCACAAACACCCCCTCGCCTTGCTCTGACACAAACCCCGCCTCCAAGAATGGTAGGAGTGGCACAGCTAAAGAAACCGCCCACACTGCAACAAGCAAAACAGTTGCCCTTCGAGGCGTTAGCAGGCGATTGGCTGGCCGGACGCTGATGTCATAGCGATCTAAGCTGATGAGAAGCAGGTTAAGTGCGGTGCCTACGCTGGCAAAGCTGGCTGCCGATTCGTGAAGACAGCAGAGGAGGGCATGGTGAGGAACCGAGGCTCCGCCCAGTATGAGGAGCGTGGCAGTGATTGGCAGGCAGAGGAGACAGAGCAGCAGGTCAAGAGTGTGCAGGCTGAGCGTGACGGCATGGCTAACTGACTCCAACAGGCTGCAGTGACCACAGTATAACACCAGCACAGTCAGATTTCCGCCCACCCCCAGGAGCAGCTCCAGCAGTAGCACAGCACTCAGTGTAGCCCGGAAGCCCAGCCACGTCCCCTCCTGCTGTGCGAGTCCGGCCCCCACGCTATCTTCTGCCTGTAAGAGGGACAGACCGTGGCCCTCAGTGAAGCTGCCATCTGTCTCCATGGACACCATCGCCACGTGCCTTTAGGCATAGTAACGCCAGCCACTCCCACTGGCCATGCTCCACCTACTCAGGTGTTTTCTTGGGGCGTTGATGAATGATTGACAGCTCTATGGTGAGAAGACAAAAACAGAATGAAACATTAATGAACAGGCCAAAATGTACAGAATTTACTGAAGCAGGACACAGTGGGATCCACTAACCCCTTTTCTATTGAAATGATTTAATTATTTTGTGTTTATTTTATATATTTACTGTATATAACATAAAACATTTCATAAGTTTATGAACCATTGATTCTCAATACTGTGTGTCATTACCTGGATGATCCACGGCTGTTTTTTTTTGTTTTGTGATGGTTGTTCATGAGTCCCTCATTTGTCCTGAGCAGTTAAACTGCCCAATGTTCTTCAGAACAATCCTTCAGGTCCTGAAAATTCTCAGTTTTTTCAGCATCTTTTGCATATTTCAACCCTTTCCAGCAGTGACTGTATGATTTTGAGATCCATCTTTTCACACTGAGGACAACTGAGGGACTCAAACACAACTATTAAAAAAGGTTCAGGCATTCACTGATGCTCCAGAAGGAAACACAATTCATTTAGAAAACTACTTTTTATTTGTCTTCCGGGAAACATGCAGTATCTTCTGTTGCTTCGAAAGGGCTGTACTAAATGAAAAAAATTGATATGAAAAATGTAGACATCTGCATCATGTTCAAAAGTTTTAACCCCCCGGCTCTTAATGCATCGTGTTTCCTTCTGGGGCATCAGTGAATATTTGAACCTTTTTTAATAGTTGTGTTTTAATAGTGAGTCCCTCAGTCGTCCTCAGTGTGAAAAGATGGATCTCAAAATGATACAGTCACTGCTGGATAGGGTTCAAATATGCATGCAAAAAAATGCTGGAAAACAAGAATTTGCAGGACCAGGAGGATTTTTCTGAAGAACGTTGGGTAGTTTAACTGCTCAGGACAAACAAGGGCCGTGGATCATCCAGGTAACGACACAGTATTAAGATTCAGTGGTTCATGAACTTTTGAACGGGATCATTTTAATAAATTCAGCAATTTCTTTTTGGTTTTTTTTGTCTTGTGGACTATATGTAAACATTTTTTATGTAAAATATCTTATACAGAACAGTACTAAATAAAAAAATAACATCTTTGTTTCATATGATCTTTCTTATTTAGTTAAAATTATTCACATTTTCACAGATTCTGCAAATGGTTCACATACTTTTTTTTTCTTGCAATATATATATATATATATATATATATATATATATATATATATATATATATATATATATATATATATATATATATATATATATTACACCATCAGCACTCATTCAAGTCAGTGCAAACGCAGGCAGGGACTAAGAGAGATTCACAGATGCAACCAACCGAGCACTGGCATCATTTTGGTGAAAAAGGTTTGGCTTGTCCTTCTGAAGTGTAATAAGGTATTGATCTAGTAAGACAGAATGAGAAAGATGAGTATGATTTACACGTGATTCTGCAGTCCCGCACACAGTCAAGTTTTAACAGACAGATGAATTACATCACAGAACGATCTCTCACACATGACCAAGGACACAAAAAACTGCTGAAACCTTGATGAATTTGGCTATGGACACAGAAGTGTACAAAGACTACTCAGTGTCTGATTGTGCAATTTAACATGTTGAAGAAACGGACATAATTCTAATAAACTCAAAGTCAATCTAAAGTGCTCTAAAATATGTGCCTTCAACAAATCGTAGGCTGCGCAATCACAGCAGCCTGTCATTCCAAAAAAATCATAAAAGATATAAATAAATAAATGAGTTCGACTTGAGACTGATCCCATTTCTAGGATGGTTGTTACTATGGCAACTGGTCTACAGTTTAACAGTGGTCAAAATAAAAAAATTGAGACTTTCTACATCTGTGGCTGTTCAAGTGGGGCTCAGACTTTGCCTCTTGAGCACATCTGTGATAATGACCGTAGGAGGAAAGTTTTGATGTTTAACACAATGAGACTGCGGAGGGAGGGAGGGCAATACGGAGCGCCCCATGCCATGCTGGCAATGAAAAGAGGTCACTGCAGTGGAACTTTTGAATGACAGTACAAGACTTAGATTTAGGGCTCAGATTCTGTTGTATGAATAACTGAAGCCTGACATCTTATGCGCACAGAAGTGAGACGGAGGCAAAAATAAGTAAGACTGACTTTTGTCAGTCTTGGGAAAATCAGTGTGACATGTAAAAAACTAAGGAATAGGGAAAGAGAGAGAGAGAGAGGGAGGGAGAGAATGAGAGATGAGTGGGAGGTGCAGGTGCACACTGTATTGTGAAATCGCTGGAGGAGTTTGTTTTTACCTCCTCCATCTATCCATCACTGTGCTAAGCTTGAGATCCATCCATCTTTCTTAAGACTAATCGTGCTGTCTCAGCTCTTTCTGCCATTTATCAGACTCTATTTCATTATCGTTGTTTTCCAAGACAATTTGGTCTGTCCACGCTGGTTTGTAGCCTGCCTTTTAAAGGAATAGTTCACCCAAAGATGAAAACTCCTTATTTATTCACCCTCACGATGCTCCAAACCAGCATGTTGTACATTTTCTGCGTAACACATATGATCTTCAAACGGCTTTTTTCTTTCCAATGACAGATAGTGACCTCGTCTGTCAAAAAGACGAAAAACAACAAAAAGAGAAAAATGTAAAAATTATCCACGTGACTTGTGCACTAGTATATACCAAGTCAGATTTGTGTGGGGAATCTAAATGAAAGCTCATTTAAATGTAAGAAAAATTAACATTCCCTCCACTGCAGCTTTGTGTTTTATTATCATTGACATTAAAACGGTTTTTATTTTTTGTATTTTCTGCTTTCATTTTAGTTTAAGTTTAATCATTTTAGTCATTTTTATTAGTTCTTGTTTTTATATATGTGACCCAGGTATATTTGTGGCAATAGCCAACAATACATTGTACTGGTCAAAATTATCCATTTTTCTTTTATGCCAAAAATCATTAGGATATTAAGTAAAGATCATGTTCCATGAAGGTATTTTGGCAATTTCCTTCGGTAAATATATATATTAAAAAAATATTAGTGGTAGTAATATGCCTTGCTAAGAACTTCATTTGGACAACTTTAAAGGCGATTTAGTTTTTTTGCACCCTCAGATTCCAGGTCTTCAAATAGCCGTATCTCACACAAATATTGTCATATCATAACAAACCATACATCAATGGAAAGCTTATTTATTCAATTTTCATATGATGTAGTGAATAAAAATGGACCCTTATGACTGGTTTTGTCCGGGGTCACATATAGTATTTGCATTATGGTAAACAATGAAAATGTTGATTTTTCAACTAGCTGAAATATAGCAAGTTTAATTTTATAATATTTCATTTCAGTTCATGTTTATTTTATTTAAACTAATACAAAATGTCTTGTTTTATGGTTTTAGTTGACTATAATAACCCTGCTGCAGCTTTCAAAATCTTGTTATTCAGCATATAAAAACTGCCACACTGAGATTGGTCACATGATGAAATCAAACCTGGCAAGCAGCGTAAAGATTCTTCAGAATGTCCCCTTTGCGCTCCACAGAATAAATAAATAAATAAATAAATACCAGTATGCAGGTTTGAAATGACATGAGGTTGAGTAAGCAATCACAAAATGTTCCTTGTATAACAATGGCAGAGGCATTCAAATCACTGCATGTTATAATTTGTGTGTCTCCGTGGACAAATGGCCCTACGGTGCACGTCAAAATTGATTTCTAATGAGCATATTAACGGTGGAATTAATATGCAAAGGCATTACATTTGTTTACAGACTCTGTGGAAATGAAAGAGCGTGACAACACGTGCAACTACATTCACTAGGCAGGGAGGAACAAAAATAACTCCACATCTAGAAGGAGCTAAAATAGCTGATCTAGATTCATCTTTCCTTTCACATTCTCAACAGATCAGGGCCACTTATACACCTGCTCTACACTCCATTGTTCCTTGCTGTTGCTTTTTTGTCCTAAAAGCAAGCTGTAGTCTTTAATCTTATTATAAATTTACACACCCCAACTCATAAATTCTCATTTTCCTTATTTCAACGGGCATTTTGCAGCCTGCATCTGAAAATCCATTTGGCTGTAATCAGTGAGAATGTGTGTGCGTGTGGAAGCAAGAGCAAAAGATGATGATGATGATGATGGGTGTGATGAAAGTCAAATGATTGACGCAGGCGTATTTAACTTTTTTTCCCCTCAATCGTTTGCTGGAGTCACGTGTCTGTGAGCATGTGCATGTGTCCAGTTGTGTTTGAGATCATCAATGTGAGGGGATGATGCCCTGATTCAAACTGAAATGTCATAAGGCATCCCATAACCTGAGAAGTCCATAGTGACTGATAACAATGGCTATTCAAACTAATGAAAAAAACATTAATTTGCAATATTGCTATTCATGACATCTTGAATTTTATGCTCACTGCAGATTACAGGCAACACATGGATTTGCTCGGTAAACAAATCGTCCGTAGTGGCGACATACCCCGCATATGGCATTGCTGCCAATTTTTTTTTTTTTTTTTTTGCAGTGTAAGAAATATTAGGAGTCGCGTCCAGATCCAACGACACCGCTGAATGCCTCTTATCATATCTATTCCCAGGCGAGCGCTGGCTAAATGTACCACTTAAACAGACAAAAACGAACGAAGAGAGATGGTAAAATCGAATGGAATGGCAATTAAGTGGAAAGATAGCCTCGTGAGTAGTGTGAAGATGCATCAAGGAGGTTTTTACTCACCTTGCCCCGCGCGCCGGGATTCCCCGCTACATTCCACTGCGGTCCGTGCAGCGCGCGCGCTACTCTCTCTCACTCTACTAGAGCGCGAGATTCCTAGGGGCTTCAGGACAGTCCGCTGTCAGGTACGTGCCCGGAATAAATGTCTCACCTTCAGTGGTGCTAAACGGTGATAGAAATCGCCACGGTGCTTCTGTGAGTACCCATGAGTGCCGCTATCTTGTGTACTAGACGTACAGAACCCGCTCTCTCAGCGCGAGCGCGCATACACACACGCATCCACACAAACTGCAGGCTTCATCGTGGAAACGCACGAGCTACTGTCTGCAGCCCGTCCGATTCTTAAAAACAAATGTATAAGATACGGCTTCTGTGTGGATAACATTTATTACATTATTATTATTTTTTTAATCCGCATTCATTAAAACATGAAATCTCAATGGCAGTTATTAGCCGTAAACATTGTGCAAATATGAGCGTAAGTATACATGTTTTCTCTAAGAACTTTAATGCTCAGCACAGTATGAAAGGGCAAAGAAATTGCTTTTCAATGTCAAACTCAATGCAATTAACATACTCCGTCCTTCCCAAGGCTATTTAGTAGATTTGGAAAGGGCAATTTAGGAGGCATATGAAATTATTTGAAAGGATGAAGAATGCATCCACATGAAAGGAAAGCTATGAAATATTCAATGCACCAAGCCTCGATTAAAACGTGAATATAGATTAAGACATATTGTTGACATCTGGAGCAAATTTGATGCACAGTTGTCAGTGACTGACATAAACTCATTAAAAGGCGTAATGACGGATATATATCTAAAGTATGAACAGAATAAAAAATATAGACTGGCACTTAAACGATTTGTTATTAAGCAGGCCTGAGAATATAAAACAAAATACCCTAACAGATGGACTGGCTACAATGCAGTCAATGAATAAATATGAGTAGAAGTGAATATGAAAACAGTGTTTGAGTGACAGCCCTGGAAGAGTAGTAATGAGTGCTCGTTGGCATCTTAACAAGATGGTCCAGAATCATTACTGAATCATCAGTTTAAAAAAAAGACAGACAACATAGAGTGACAGCAAATTAACAGAGAGAGAAGACAGACTATGTAGTTCTGGTATACATAAACTACAGGTGGTTACTGACCTTTTAATGAGGCTCTAGTCGCCATACAATGTAGACCTGCACTTGTTACTATTCATAGTTAAAATGAGAGCTCGAACACCGTTAAATTCAGACTTGTTCATTACAATCCAAAAGACATTTGGTCTGATGTTTATTTTCCCTTTAAATTTCAATGTTTATTCCAAGCAATTGTTGAACACATGAATAAAAGACTGATCACTTTACAATGTATGAATGTATATCTGGAAAAGTATGTGCTATGAAAACTGGCAGACAGGGTTTGTCTTGTGCAAAGAAAAATGCTAACTGCTCCATCACTTTAAATGAACCAGTCTGTAGGAGTGTAATCCATATGTTATATTAGAACACAAATACTGAATATAACCAATGAAGTACATGAAAACATTAAAATCAAATCAACAATATAAAAATATCTTTAAAAAATAGCACCATTTGTCCAAGTAAACATGCAACATCTGATAATACAAGAACATTCATTCTCATTTTCAAGCAGATAAAAATACAGATCTACATTTACAGTACAATTTTGTACAGCATAGACTTATTCTAAGAACGAGTCTAAGATCAATTCTTTAAGAACTGGAACATTACAATGCGTGTTCTCGTTTCTGTTTTTAGCACCTGAGAAAATGTCAGTGGGTGTAAATATGTGGCATCAAGGATTAAGTGAGAAATGAAAGATAATGTGGTATGCTGTGACTAACTGGACTAACGTGCTTGCACATTTGCATATAAACTCGTATTTACCTAAATGTTTTTTGTGGATCTGTACATGTCCAGTACGTTATGTTATAAACAAATGTTACCTTTGCCTCCAGTACAATATATGTAGATAAATCCAGATTGGCAGCAAGATTAACAGATGTTAGGCAGCTCAACAGACACAAAATAAATAAACAAGAAAAATCTTTAAGATCTGATCATTATTTCAAATTTGCTTGTCCCGTTGAGGAAAAGGTGTTGACATCAGTCTTTACCTTGATCTCGTGTGCATGATGGCAGTATTCAACACTGAGGTTTAGATGAGTTCAAGATCCATTTACAGTCAGCTCTTGTCTTCAAGCTAAAACACAATTCTATAACAGAATAGACAGGATTGTAAGGAAAATCTCTTATAGATAGATACAGTGCAAAATCTCTGCAATCTCTATCCCATCCAATTAATAATTCATAAACAAATATGCATTAATGCACCATTTGTCACCTTTAACCCAATGCGTGTTAATGTACCTTCTTACTGTTGTAGACAGAGTTTTTCACACTCTTCCTTCTGTAAATAGCGATTAGCGTTCCCTCCACAGCCGCTGTAGATAAAAGGTCTACAGTCGCCCACCTGAGAGTTAAAGTACCAGCGCAAAGTATACTGGGAACAATCACCCTCTTCCATGGGCAAGATGCAAGAGTCTAAAAACACATATGAAGGAATAATTAAATGGTTGAATGGTTTTTCTTTTTTTTCCCCACAGAATACACTACCGTTCAAAAGTTTGGGGTCAGGAGGATTTTTTTTATGCTCAGCAAGGATGCATTTAATTGATCAGAAGTGACAGTAAAGACATTTATGTTACAAAATTTTTCTATTTAAAAATGCATTTAACTTTCTATTCAAAGAATCCTAAAAAAACACGTATAATGGTTACCAGAAAAATATTGAGCAGGACAACACCGATAATAATAACAAATGGTTCTTGCTTCCCCAACATACATTCTACTGACTGTAAGTAACTTTGCAACTACATGTCAAATTATTTCACTAACCCAAACCGTAACACCTAACCCTAACCTAAAAGTCTACTAATACTCTAATGGGAGTAAGTTGGCATGCAGTTGTAAAGTTACTTGTCAGAAAGTTAGAATGTCTAAAGTAGACCATCGAAATAAAGTGTAAGCAAACAGTTATTTTAAAGGCACAATATGTAAGATTTTTGGATTAAAATATCCAAAACCACTTGAACAATGTTATATATTTTGTTGACTTGTGTACTTTGGAAACACCAAAGACGCTTTAATATACTGTTTTATTAGACAGGTGAGCAACTGTTTGGATACATTCATCGACAGAAAACTAATCATTGTTATATATATATATATATATATATATATATATATATATATATATATATATATATATATATATATATACATACACCGATCAGGCATAACATTATGACAAAGTGAAGGTGAAGTGAATAACACTGATTATCTCTTCATCACGGCACCTGTTAGTGGGTGGGATATATTAGGCATCAAGTGAACATTTTGTGTTAGAAGCAGGAAAAATGGGCAAGCGTAAGGATTTGAGCGAGTTTGACAAGGGTCAAATTATGATGGCTAGACGACTGGGTGAGAGCATCTCAAAAACTGCAGCTCTTGTGGGGTGTTCCCAGTCTGCAGTGGTCAGTATCTATCAAAAGTGCTCCAAGGAAGGAACAGTGGTGAACTGACAACAGGGTCATGGACGGCCAAGGCTCATTGATGCACGTGGGGAGCGAAGGCTGGCCCGTGTGGTCTGATCAAACAGACAAGCTACTGTAGCTCAAATTGCTCAAGAAGTTAATGCTGGTTCTGATAGAAAGGTGTCAGAATACACAGTTTGTTGCGTATGGAGCTGCATAGCTGCAGACCTGTCAGGGTGCCCATGCTGACCCCTGTCCACCGCTGAAAGCGCCAACAAGTGGGTATGTGAGCATTAGAACTGGACCACAGAGCAATGAAAGAAGGTGGCCTGGTCTGATGAATCACGTTTTCTTTTACATCACAGTCACCCAGCCATCCACATGTGTCGCTTACCTGGGGAACACATGGCACCAGGATGCACTATGGGAAGAAGGCAAGCTGGCAGAGGCAGCGTGATGCTTTGGGCAATGTGGATGTTACTTTGACATGTACCACTTACTTAAGCATTGTTGCAGACCATGTACACCCTTTCATGGAAACAGTATTCCCTGGTGGCTGTGGCCTCTTTCACCAGGATAATGCGCCCTGACACAAAGCAAAAATGGTTCAGGAATGGTTTGAGGAGCACAATGAGTTTGAGGTGTTAACTTGGCCTCCAAATTCCCAAGATCTCAATCCAATCCAGCATCTGTGGGATGTGCTGAACAAACAAGTCCAATCCATGGAGGCCTCACCTTGCAACTTACAGGACTTAAAGGATCTGCTGCTAACATCTTGGTGCCAGATACCACAGCACACCTTCAGGGGTCTAGTGGAGTCCATGCCTCGACGGATCAGGGCTGTTTTGGCAGCAAAAGGGGGACCAACACAATAGTAGGAAGGTTGTCATAATGTTATGACTGATTGGTGTAGCTCAACACAGTTAGTCTTATTGTTTAAATCTTGTTTTCTTGATTTACCACGAGTACCATGTTTTACCACGCCTAATATCGCTCTAGCTCACTGCAGTGTGCAACAAGTGTCTCATAGTAGCTGCCATGCGAACGCACAGAGTAGCATTATAACATAACTTTCAACACACTCAAATGTCTCTAATATGATAAAACAGCGCTGCGTTACCCCACATACATGGAGCAGCATACATGAGCAGAAGAAGCAGAAGCGGTCATAATAAAAGCTCCACTGCTCTCGAGCCGTGTGTTGCGACTGTCTCTCATTAACAATCGCTTCAGCGGCCTCATTCTGCACCAACGGCTTTCAGCCGCACCCTGCTTCATATTAAAGTAACGTTAATAAATCTTTAATATATTAGCTTCATGATTTCTCCAGTCAGATTCTTTTACACAGTCTGTAGAGGTGAAGACAATATCTCCCATGATTCCACGAAATCCAGGCGTCATCAAGCTAAAATACATAGTGCCTTTAAATCATAATGATATTCAAAATATTACTGTTTTCGATATATTTTGATCAAATAAATGCAGTATTGGTGAGCATAAGAGGCCTTTCAAAAACATCACAAAATCATACAGACCTCAAACTTTTCAACTACATGGCCAAAAGTATGTGAACACATACCACTAATTTACAGGTTTGGCTTTTTCCAACTACATCTAATAGTTCTGTATGCAGATACATCTCGTAATCAACACATTTATCTATCCTGAATTGATGTAAATTAAACAATATTGCAAAAGACTGTCATTAAAATGCACAAAAGCATTCAAGGCAGATTCAACTTTTAAACTTGTCATTATGGCATCTCTCTATAGTTGAGAGTGCCATGGAGATCTGTAGAAATATCCAGCTCTTTTCTGTGGTGGGACAGCTGCTTGCAATCTCATACTAAGAGCTGTCATACAGATGAGTCAGCGGGTTTACAGCATGCAGCAGATACACAGAGAAACAACAGGAAGTGAGCACAGCAAAGAACAATAGTGTGCAGCAATTACAGAGCGCGAAATTATAATAATCCATCATCAGTTTTCAACAAAGTTGAATACATTCCTACAGATAGCATTTCTAAGTGTTCTGTTGTCTACAAAAACATGGAAAAGCAGTAAAAATGTGAAGAATGCATTAATAAAATATGCACCATCGACATTGTTATTTCCACAGTAAGGCAAAATCCAGGCCACCCAACATGCTCATGCACAAACATGACTGAATCAAGCCTTTAATCACGAGTGGCTTACCTTCACGTTTCACCTCTCTTTTTGTCCTTTCAGCTTTTAATGAATCAACAGAGTCTGTCTGACCTGCCAAAATATCAACATATTATGCTGTGTCTGCACAGACAATTACAAGCTCTTTTTCTGATGAAGAAAAAAGGCATACCCTGGGTTTTATTGACAGTGGTGTCATAGTCAGCAATCTCCTCCACTGGAGCATCATCATCATAGGTCTCTATAGAGTAAATGTGCTCGTAGTCTGGATCATTTGTGTTCATCACAACACGCAGCTTTGGACCTGCAAAAAATGTGCATGGGTGCACAAATAAAGAAGGCTTTGGAAATCAGAGTTTAGAATGCTGGAATATCACAGTTTGAAAGCAATCAATGTACATGTGCAACTGGATGATGTTAAATACAAGCATGTATTTAACAGATCCTACTTTTTTTTTTTAAGGCAGAAACATAGTTTCTGTTTAAATAGGTAGTTTAAAGAGAAAAATTCATTATTGTCATCATTTACTCACCAAACCTCTATGACTTATACTTTCTTCCATGGAATATGATAATGAAAAAACTGCTCTTTTTTAAATAATGCATAGTGACCACCACTGGATAAAAGAAGTACACTTCATCATACTATTATAGCTTACATTTATATTAGATGCAGTTAGCTTAAATTTAGAGTGCTTTTTGACCCACTTCAGAAGGACTTAAATACATCTTTACATGTAATTCCATAATGACTTCTATTGTTTGTTGAAATGTGGTTAGTGTACTACCGAATGAACTGACAAGCATGGTAAACTATATTATACTTTAGTATATAATGTCATTTCTATTAAACCTTGTATGTCATGTATTTAAATATATTTGTAATACCACATTTGTAAATGTAAAATATATTTACTTTGAATGTAATATGGAATAACACTATAGTTAAAATTATAAATCACTTTACATGTGCTTTAATATGTTAGCAAACACATTAAAAGAAGTGTACTTTTTTTAAAGCACAACAAAAACCTCATCCTTCCTGGGGTCATTTTGACCCCCAAAAAATTAAGTGTTTATGAGAGTGGTCCAAGACCCTAGGACTTTTGTCATACTTGAACTATGATTACACAAAAAAACTGACTGGATTCGAGGAGTTTTGTGGTTGAAATTTAAAAAGTAACAAATCCTTCCGTCACGGGTCAGTTTGACCTCGAAGGTAAATAAAATAAAAAATAACAAAGAAATCTCCAAAAAAATATTATCAAAATGAAATGAAATAAGCTAAATAAAAATTAAGTATAATTTTAGGGCTTCGAGTTGTTTTGACTCATGAGGAAAGGATTTGTTACAAACAAGAGGGAAGGATGAGGGTTAAAATAATGACTCACAATGTACTTTAAAGAAAAACCTTTAATTTGACATTATTACAAAGTGCACTTTTAAAAATGTACTTAAGTGTGTTAAGGAACAGTCATGAAATTGTAATCTCTAAGTTTCATTAATTAATATTATATTATCTGCTTGTACAGTTTTTTAAAATATAGTTTTAAGAGTTGACGTACATTACAATTGCACATTCAATAGAATAAAGCACTTTAGAATAAAGGTCAAACTCCAAAAAGCACAGTACAAATAGTCCAAATGGCTAATGCTAACTTTTTGTGAAAAACATCAAGATCATTTGCACTTGGCACAGGACTTTTGTGCTATTAGCAATGTGAAAATTCTTTAAAATATCAAATTTTGTGTTCCACGGATGAGAAAAAGTCCTGGAATGAGAGATGGTTGAGTAAATGATGACAGAATTTTCATTTTTGAGAGAACTATTTCTTTAAACTAGTATTTTCAAGAAAGTAATAAATACAGGACAGATTGACAGGTTTAGCTTAGAATAGAAGTGGATAAACAGAGATAGAAGGACGAATTTAGGATAGGACTCACCCTCCTCGTCCCCTCGGGTTAGTGAGCGCTCAGGGGACGTGGAGGAGCGACTTCGGTAAGTCTGCACTGGTACAGGTATCTGAACTTCCTGAACACCTGAGAACAAGCCCACAACGAATTACACAAATGCAAGAGAGCAAAACCCATCAGTGAACACACTCACGCAGGCATTCATGTGTGTACTCAAAGTTCATGCACTACATCAACAATTTAGCATGCACAAAATCCAAAGTTCAGCCATATGGACACAAACCAGAAATCATCACGAACATACTCAACAACATGGATTATACAGACTGAGACCACATCACACAAAACACACAAGCCTACTGTTAGTGTACTGTGTGGACATGAGTTGCTTATGTAATGATGGGAAAATGTGGCTATATTGAAGATGTATAAGTCACAACTTACCTCCACAAGCTTAGGAAAAAAGAGAGAAAGAGAAAGAGTTTAAAGATACATAAGAGAGGAGGAAATCAACATTAAATCAGCATTTGCATCCAATTTTACTTCAGTAAAGTGTGTTTCCGAGTAAAAAAAGGATATTAAATGTACAAAAAAGGTAGGGATTGATGTTTTTGCATTTATCATTTGTGACTCGTGCAGGCAAAAGGAGTCAGAATGCACATGGGATAATTTCGAGCTATAGGCAAAACAAGTGAAAAAAATGTCGATTTTGAAGTTCACACAAAAATGAGTTCATTAAGCCCTCATATAGTGACCCCAATGCTCCAAATAGCAATTAAACATCTAAAAGTATCTTTATTTGTACGTTTTCTGAGAGGAGTATCCGAAGCGTGCACACAAAGACGCACAAAGACAGAGGTCAGGTGGGGCCTCCATGGATCGGACTTGTTTGTTCAGCACATCCCACAGATGCTGGATTGGACTGAGATCTGGGGAATTTGGAGGCCAAGTCAACACTTCAAATTCGTTGTTGTGCTCCTCAAACCATTCCTGAACACTTTTTGCTTTGTGGCAGGGTGCATTATCCTGCTGAAAGAGGCCACAGCCACTAGGGAATACCGTTTCCATAAAAGGGTGTGCATGGTCTGCAACAATGCTTAGGTAGGTGGTACATATCAAAGTAACATCCACATGGATGGCAGGACCCAAGGTTTCCAAGCAGGACATTATCCAAAGCATCACACTGCCTCTGCCGGCTTGCCTTCTTCCCATAGTCCATCCTGGTGCCATGTGTTCCCCAGGTAAGTGACGCACAGGCACCCGGCCATCCACGTGATGTAAAAGAAAACGTGATTCATCAGACCAGGCCATCCTCTTCCATTGCTCCGTGGTCCAGTTCTGATGCTCACATGCCCACTGTTGGCACTTTCGGCGGTGGACAGGGGTCAGCATGGGCACCCTGAGTGGTCTATGTAGCCCCATACACAAACTGTGATGCACTGTGTATTCTGACACCTTACCATCAGAACCAGCATTAACTTCTTGAGCAATCTGTGGCCTTTGCTCCTCACGTGCATCAATGAGCCTTGGCTGTCCATGACCCTGTCGCCGGTTCACCACTGTTCCTTCCTTGGACCACTTGATAGATCCTGACCACTGCAGACCGGCAACACCCCACAAGAGCTGCAGTTTTGGAGATGCTCTGACTCAGTAATCTAACCATCACAATTTAGCTCTTGTCAAACTCACTCAAATCCTTACGCTTTCCCATTTTTCCTGCTTCTAACACATCAACTTTGATGACAAAATGTTTACTTGCTGCCTAATATATCCCACCCACTAACAGGTGCTGTGATTTCACGCAAACATTATCTGTTATGTCTTATGTGAACGTTTGGTTAACTGTTATCTGTTTCATTAATCAAACAATTGTGGTATCATGGAAAAATAATAATATAATATAAAATATATATTTTCCCCTATAGATATTTGGTTTTGACTTGGTGTGTGTCAAATTTGGTATTATTACCAGGGATTTTAAGATATGATTGCTAGGTGATTTTGTTTTGGAACCTTCAGAAAACTTTAACTCGATTTTTCTCAGAATTGACATTGCTGACTCTATCGACTTCAAACAGGTGTAGCTCATTTTTTTTGTCCAATTCAAACAAATCATACATCATTTTGAAGTTGTTTTAATAGGGAATGTGAAAACAACAATAACTCATTTTTTAACATTTGCTCATTGTGACTCATTTTGCCAGCACGTGTCACATTTATCCAGCTGTTCCATATCACAATGGAGCGAGACAACAAATTGAGTTTGCCTCTGATGAGGAGGACAGTACTTTAAAACAAATGCCTAAACATTTGTTGTTGTAGAAGATTAATTTAGATTTCATGACTTTAGAAAGTGAAATGGTCATTGATGGTGATGGAAAATTGTTATAGATGGAGATAAATGACAATTATCAAAGATCCACTCACCACAATGCAGGTTCATCTCTGTTCGAACATAAGCCCGAATCTCATCCTCCTTTAAAGAGTAAAGAGAGATACAACCAGCCCTTGTGTCATTCTTACTTATCTTGAGGGTTCAATTTGAAGCTCAGGTACCAGAATAAAATATGCATAACATTACAATAAATCATGAATCGTAAAATTGTATTTGTTCTGACCGTCATGCCTGGTTCTCCTCTGTCTCCTTTAGGTCCATCAGAGCCTATCTCACCCTGATACAAAAACAAAAAGAGACGATGAAGAGCGATGAAAGATGTATAGAGAATCAATTCAGAGGTAGATTATGTGTATAGTCACCTGTTCTCCTCTCTCTCCTGGGATCCCTGGTATGCCACGTGGACCAACCATAGCAGGGCCTGAAGGACCTCTTTCTCCCTACAATAAATATTCAATACTTCACATATGATGAACTAACCCCGCTCCTTATGCATATGAATCAGGGTTTCCTGTAGCGCTATTCAGAAGCAGCACTGCTCTGAACTACATTCACACACAAACACACCACAGCAAAATAAAATAAAAAGCTTGAGAATTTTACTGTATGTGTCGAGAGAGAAACACTCTCTAATGAATCTGTCGAACCAATTGGCAAATCAGTCTAAAAAAAACAGTGTAAATGGTCTGAATCATGGTCTAAATTGGTACGACAACTCGCATCCTTACTGAATCTGCTCTGATTACTCACTTGTTCGCTGAACCACAGGTTATGTCAGACACAAAATGAGCCCAGAACATTACAGTGGTATGTGTATTTTTTGAGAAGAGAAAATGCACATTCGTAAGGCAGGTACAAATTTTATTACTCATTGGTCATCGGTCAACCGAGTTTTGTTGTCATAAGGGTCATTTTTTTAAATTGAGATTTATACATAGACTGAAAGCTGAATAAATAAGCTTTCCATCGATGATAGGACAATATTGAAAATGGAATGAAGGTGCAAAAAAATCTAAATATTGAAAATCGTTGTCCAAATGAACTCCTTAGCAAGGCATGTTACTACTCATTGGTCAAAGTTTTGTTGTCATAAGGGTTTTTTTAAATTGAGATTTATACATAGACTGAAAGCTGAATAAATAAGCTTTCCATCGATGATAGGACAATATTGAAAATCTGGAATCTGAAGGTGCAAAAAAATCTAAATATTGAGAAAATCGCCTTTAACGTTGTCCAAATGAACTCCTTAGCAAGGCATGTTACTACTAATAATACATTTTTTATACATTTACAGTAGGAAATTTACAAAATATCTTCATGAAACATGACCTTTGCTTAATATCCTAATGATTTTTGGCATAAAAGAAAAATGGATCATTTTGACCCATAAAATGTATTGCTGGCTATTGCCACAAATATACCTGTGAGATTTATGGTTTTGTGGTCCAGGGTCACATATTCTCATTTAAAGGCCTATATTCATTTAAAAAAAGCATGTGTGGTCCAACGTCTTGGAGGTTGGGTGTTGATGACTAATAAAAAACTAATCCATTAAAACAATGACATGACCTCCATGATTATGTAAATGTCCCTTATGTCACATACACAGTGGTATACAGTAAGTTTGATACCTTTTGTCCTTGCAGACCCTCTGGACCTTTACCTCCAGCAGGCCCTTGAAGGCCTGTTAGACCAGGGGGTCCATCCGCACCTCTCGGACCAGGAGGGCCAGGGGTACCAGGTGGGCCCTAAAGAAAGCAAGAGGAAGATGTTTTAAGGTGGAACAACTGATAAGCCTCTTATTTACTTACACCAGCAGTGTCAGGTTTAAACAGCAGGGAGCTAAAGGGGTTTGCATACTCACCCGTTCACCTTTCTCTCCCTGTGTTCCCTTTGGTCCAGTAACTCCATCAAAGCCTCTGTCCCCCTGGGCATCAACAGATGAATGTTACAAGGTTTTATTAAAGTTCCATTGCACATAGAAGTGCATAGAAATTTTATTTCAGAGTGGTATTTGAGCGAAAGGCGCTTAACCGGTGAGCGTGAGCAGTACATGAGTGGAGTGTTCGATTGGGCAGTGAGCGATTGAGCGGAGCATACTGGCATAGAGTGGATTATTGAGCAGAGTGTCACACCGCTCCGCTCACATGCTCTGGTTGGTACCAATCAATATTAAGATAATAAAAATACAATAATAATAAAATACAGTATCAGTAGTACAGACTCAATTCAAGCCATAAAAACACAGACATGCACTCATTACATTCTCAATTTTTGTACACTGTAATATAACACAATTTACTTACTGTATGTAATATAATGTACACTACAGTAAGATACACTAAGATTGTTTTTGTTTTAAATAAATCTCATGTGCACCAAGAATGCATTTTTTTAAATGAAAAATACAGCAAACATTTTTATTTTATTTTAAGATATTTTAAATTGAATTTATACCTCTGATAGCAAAACTGAATTTTCAGCTGCCATTACTCCAGTCTTTACTGTTATATGATCCTCCAGAAATTATTCTAATATGATTTGATGCTTAAGTAACATTTCTTCTTCTTATTAAATATTAATAAAAAGTGCTTTTCTGGGTACTCAAAGTGCTTTACATATGGAAGGGGGAATCTGAACCACCTCCAATGCACCTGGATGATGCGACGACAGCCATATTGCGCCAGAATGCGCACCACACACCATCTTATTGTGGAGAGGAGAGTGATGAAGCCAATCATTATATGGGGATTATTAGGAGGCCATGATGGACAGAGGCCAATGGGCAAATTTGGCCAGGATGCCAGGGTTACAATCCCTACTCTTTTTTTGAAGAACATCCTGTGATTTTTTTTTTTTTATGACCAGACAGTCATGACCTCGGTTTAACATCTCATCTGAAGGATGGTGCTTTTTGACAGTATAGTGTCCCCATCACTATACTGGGGTGTTAGGACCCACACAGACCACAGGGCGAGCACCCCCTGCAGGCCTCACTTACACCTCTTCCATAAGAAACCTAGTTTTCCCAGGAGGTCTCCCATTTAGATACTGATAGCTGCCGGCTATATTGAAAAAACGGTTATGCTAGATATAGGATTCTTTGTTGAAAGTTCAAAAGAACGGCATTTATTTGAAATAGAAGTCTTTTGTAACATTATAAATGGTTCCCTTTACTGCGATCCTTGCTGAATAAATATTTTTCACCAAACTTGAATGGTAATTTTACCATGCTTTCATAATTGATATCAAGAATTGTGAACGTTTGTATTATGACAATCCTATGTTATTATTCAATATAATCGCAAACCTCAGATCTCTTACCTTGATTCCAATGAGCCCCTCCTTCCCTGGACTTCCTATGGGACCTTGAGAGCCGACTTCACCCTGAAATAAAACTTGCAATCAAACAAAGATAACAGCAGGAATCACATGCACCCCTCACACACAAATAAATGTGTACGTACCTGCTCTCCTTTCCTCCCCGGCAATCCTGGTCTGCCATTAATCCCAGCATCTCCCTATGAACAGACAAAATTCATGACTCCCAGCAAAACATGACGACACAACACAAACTTTCCTCAAGCTCTTTTTATTACTCACCTTGTCTCCCTTTTGTCCGCTTGGTCCACATAGCCCCTTGGAGCCTCGTTCTCCCTGTAAGCCATTAAAGCTCAGTCAAACTGTCAATCACTCAATGTGACAGGGAGTAATGACACTAGAGAAAAGCTCCCAGGGAGGGACTGTTTGTAAAGAATAAAATACTATTCATGTGTCAGTCATACACGCAAGCACACAAACTCTCACACACCCTTCAATTACTGTCTGTCTCATTAGTGACAACAGATAGAGGTCTATCAGGATTTCTGAATCCAGATAAAAGTTCTTATCTGCTATGTGAGTGTGTGCGTCTATGTTGCCGCTGGCTGAAGGGCAGCTAGTACTGTCTGCAGCGGCCCATGTACCCCTGAGAGGAATGATTCATAAGCAGGAGTCTTTCATGTGCCTCACTGCACTCGACAAATCAATTTCTCTACACATGCACACACATACACACACATATTCACACACAAAAAACTTTAATATGATGGCTCTAAGGTACATATGCAGATGAATGTCAGACACAATGGCCTGGAATCCAGACTGTGGCGGAATTATAAGCAGTGTGATCATCTGGTCTGAAGGGCTCCTCAAGGTTACCGATAAAGCTTGCAAGAGTCAGTTTGAGTTTTAATCAAAGAGACAACCATTAAAATGCACACACACACACCTTAAGGCCTCGCAGACCTACGTGCCCAACCTCTCCCTTCTCTCCTCTCATGCCAGGCAGGCCATCTTTACCAGGTGTTCCCTGTAGAGGACAGATAAAAAAATATGAGAGGCAGTCACAGGGAAACAGCTGAGTCTGGGGACTGTATGTGCTATTCATGCACGGATGTTATAGGCATCTGAATAAGAATACGCACCGCTTCACCTGGGACACCTGGCTGCCCTGCTTCTCCCTGCAAATGATAAGCAAAACATGATCAATATGACATGTGTTCACACACATTTATGTACATTTGCAAATGTATTCATGTATATGCATGTGTTTATTCATGTTCATTTGTGTGAGAGAAAAAATATATTTTTCACCTTCTGACCACCAGGACCACGGGCTCCTTGGAAACCAGTGGAACCCCTCTCTCCTGGCTCACCTCTCAGACCCTACAAATACGAAAGGGGAAAAAAAAGAAGATCCCTTTCATATTTTAGTAATTTCTCCAAAACAACAGTGAGATTAAACAAACAAGACCTAGCAATTTCACACATATATTCTCTAGAGTTTCAGAAGAAATATCAAAAGTAATCTGTAATCAAAAGTAAGAGATTTCAACATTCTGTATTTCTTTCACCTAAGGAATTTTAGGAGAAACATTTAAACAAATAAATAGACATTCGTTCTGAAACCACAACCTTTAAAAGGAATCAAAAGAGAAGAACCATTTTAATTTAAGATGCACTAATATCAAAATTGTGGCTGATACCAATAAGCAAATTTTTTTCCATGTTAAGGCTGATAACCTTTAAATAGCCCATATTAAAATGATATAATATGTAGTCTAAAATCAATTGTTTTAAATGCTATAATTGACTTTAGGCATCACAACATTATATCATAGTTGTACATAAAAACAAGAAAAACATTCTTACCTGTTCACCTGTTGGTCCTTCATGTCCTTTTGCACCTTTTTCACCCTGTGCACCTTTTGGTCCTCGATCCCCCTGAGGAGAGCAGTGATCAATATAACTGATTGGTTTACATCGACCCAATAGATCTGCCTTTATCCTGTTGCTTACTGACTCGTTAACAATCTCTAAAATCGATCCTGAGGCAGGCACACATAAATGCTTTATGACCAGTTCTCACAGGCACATGTTCTCCAAAGATAAGAGACCTTCAGCGACCTAACCTTCATTATTGGTCTTTAATTTTTTATAAAGTGACCCAAAAGCAGTTTAACACCTGACACAGCTTCATCAAATAATTTTGACTCACGGTTTCTCCTTTCACTCCTTTCTCTCCTGGAGGCCCCCCCACCAGCAGAGTATCTCCCTTGAAGATTGAAAATCATGTAAAGCAATATATAATTCATTAAATATTTAAAAATAAGCTTATAGTATATGTAATTATACAAAATAAACCCCATCAGGGTGGTACAAGACTCGCCCTCTTCGCATCAAGTGTCATGATCACCCTTGTAGGGGTTTATTTTGCGATAATTACCAGCTGACTGTACATGGTCCTGCTTATTATATGGCCACATATAAATAAATGCACATGAAATTTTGATTTGAGTTTAAATCATTTTATTATACAAGACGAACCAAGTTTAACAGCCAAGTTTAACAGTTATTATTCAAAAATATTGCAATGGACCAAACAGAATCAAGTATTCCAGGGAGCTGTGTAATAAAGCAGGATGATCAATGCATATTAAAAAAATAAATCACCTTTTCGCCTTTAATTCCTGAAGGACCTTGCTCACCCTGTGAAGAATTAGTGTATTTAACATTATTTCTTAGTTTATATGACTTAAAACATATGCATGTAAAAGTATTTTAAGACAGTTATAATTTTTTCTTTTTTAGCAAAAAAAAGTAAAGGACAGCTCGAGACAGATTGTAGCAGCAGACGACAAGTTATACACACCTTATCTCCTCTGTTCCCTTTGCTGCCAAGAGGACCCTGTCAGTGGGACAGACAGATGAGTAGAGGAGAAATCTTATTTGCCTGAACATTTATATGCATTTGTAGATAGTAGACGTGCAGCGCTGCAAGAGGCCTTGACTCATAATGGCTTTGAAATTGCAGCGAGTGGGAGACGAACACATCATAGCCCTGAATATAAAGTATGACGAATACAGTGTGTTCGTACAGCTACCTCTATCCCTGCATCAGCCTTTCCGCATCTAGACGAGGGCTCAGATCAATGACACCCATCAAGAGAAACTGACTGTGTCTGTCTGACTGATATCAATATGTACAGAAAACAGGATGTGGTGGGATAAAAAGTAATGAGCGAATGCTGACTGTTGTGAACAGAAAGGAGGAGTATATTTACAATAGGGCCTCTCTCTCCGTCTGTTCCAGCCCGACCTTCTTCTCCCTAAAAGAATTAGATACACCCACCATCACAATCTGATACGCATACAAGCAAATGAACATAAGTTAGATTAGTCATGGACATTACCCGAGGCCCGGGGTCTCCTCGCTCTCCTCTTAGACCTGGTACTCCTACTCCAATTTCACCCTGAATGTGAAGGAAAAATAAAACTGAAAAAAGGGGTTATGTACTATTCAATACTTGTCCAGTTGCACCTCTGACCACACAGAGACGCAATCGTTTCAGTTTGTTGTTTTTTTATTGCAGATGACCCGCTTCCTTATTTTCAAAATAAACAGTGCACATAAATGCCCCATAAATTGTGGGGCCTAAAAGTCTTTTTCTACTTTAACACTAAACACTTAATTACACTTAATATTATATAATTAACTTAAATTTGAGTGAAAAGACATTTCAGAATGTCTTAGTATTTGGTATACACTCACCTAAAGGATTATTAGGAACACCATACTAATACTGTGTTTAACCCCCTTTCGCCTTCAGAACTGCCTTAATTCTACGTGGCATTGATTCAACAAGGTGCTGAAAGCATTCTTTAGAAATGTTGACCCATATTGATAGGATAGCATCTTGCAGTTGATGGAGATTTGTGGGATCCACATCCAGGGCACGAAGCTCCCGTTCCACCACATCCCAAATATGCTCTATTGGGTTGAGATCTGGTGACTGTGGGGGCCATTTTAGTACAGTGAACTCATTGTCATGTTCAAGAAACCAATTTGAAATGATTCAAGCTTTGTGACATGGTGCATTATCCTGCTGGAAGTAGCCATCAGAGAATGGGTACATGGTGGTCATAAAGGGATGGACATGGTCAGAAACAATGCTCAGGTAGGCCATGGCATTTAAACGATGCCCAATTGGCACTAAGGGGCCTAAAGTGTGCCAAGAAAACATCCCCCACACCATTACACCACCACCACCAGCCTGCACAGTGGTAACAAGGCATGATGGATCCATGTTCTCATTCTGTTTACGCCAAATTCTGACTCTACCATCTGAATGTCTCAACAGAAATCGAGACTCATCAGACCAGGCAACATTTTTCCAGTCTTCAACTGTCCAATTTTGGTGAGCCCATGCAAACTGTAGCCTCTTTTTCCTATTTGTAGTGGAGATGAGTGGTACCCGGTGGGGTCTTTTGCTGTTGTAGCCAATCCGCCTCAAGGTTGTGCGTGTTGTGACTTCACAAATGCTTTGCTGCATACCTCGGTTATAACGAGTGGTTATTTCAGTCAAAGTTGCTCTTCTATCAGCTTGAATCAGTCGGCCCATTCTCCTCTGACCTCTAGCATCAACAAGGCATTTTTCGCCCACAGGACTGCCGTGATACTGGATGTTTTTCCCTTTTCACACCATTCTTTGTAAACCCTAGAAATGGTTGTGCATGAAAATCCCAGTAACTGAGCAGATTGTGAAATACTCAGACTGGCCCATCTGGCACCAACAACCATGCCACGCTCAAAATTGCTTAAATCACCTTTCTTTCCCATTCTGACATTCAGTTTGGAGTTCAGGAGATTGTCTTGACCAGGACCACACCCCTAAATGCATTGAAGCAACTGCCATGTGATTGGTTGATTAGATAATAATTGCATTAATGAGAAATTGAACAGGTGTTCCTAATAATCCTTTAGGTGAGTGTATATGTCTTTTACTTTAGTGACTGTTTTTTACTTTAGTGACAACATGCACTTGCTCAACTCCATAAGTTTTATTAATTATGTACTATATACTGTACTGAACAACCCTAAACAGATACAATCCAGGGCTTGTTTAGGCACACACACCGGTGCAACTGAACCAATTGAGCTCACAAAAGGTCTAAAGTTTCAGAGCTGAAAACTTCCTTGTTAGTCAAAGAAAAGCTTTTATTGACACCAGGCCCAGCAAACGAGAGATCTCAGAATGTGCCAACCCTTGACATCAGCGTGTAGTGAAGCGCCGCCTCAACAGAAGAAGAACGGCTGATTCTGTAGCCCCGCCCACCGACTCGTGCCTGACATGATAAATAACATAGAACTACCTGGAGCTAAACCGGATCGAACTTCCAAGCAATAAACATACCGCATAAGCTTTATTCAGATTCCAATATTATGAATGCATGGATGAACTTTGTTTTAATGGATATCCAGCTCAAGTGGGGAATTTCACCATGGATTCATTTGTAAACAAGAGACTGGATTTGCAGACAGGATGAGATTACATGAATGAATGCAGTAACACACTTACGTGAGTAAAAAATGTTTTTTTTATATGTGATAGTATTGCATTGTTACAGATCGTTTGATATCTATTGATTATGTGTAGGTATCTAACTGAACATAACTTAGCACGCTGTCACAGTGCTGGAGAATCCTTTATTTGAGGTGTTGTGCTACGATTCATGATCACTGATCAGACTCGGACGTGTGGCTTATGGGCCAGGGCTCGCAAAGCCAACGTCCTGGGCTATATGTTTTCCAGACGGGCTACTAAGTGTGTTGTTCACTCTCTCGTGACTTGATATTTGAAGGAAAAATGCAATCGCGGAAGTTTTGATCATGCTTTGATTTGTCTCAGTCTGCAGTGAGGCTTGTGTGTGTGTGTGTGTGTGTGTGTGTGTGTGTGTGTGTGTGTGTGTGTGTGTGTGTGTGTGTGTGGATGCACGGTTTGCGGTTATATCCAACAATCGGGCAGGCCAAGTAATAAAAAAAATAACATTCCAATCAATCGCGGGTGGATGAGAGATAAATCATTGTGTTTGTTTGATAAAGACATTTTGTGAGCTGGGCGAATCTTTCCGGTTGCCGTTTTCCCACATGCTTTCAAAACAATCCCTCACGTGTACTTGCGGGGGAGCCGAAGCTCATTAAATATGCAAAGCTGATCCAATCATAGCAGTGGACGTTTACTTCCAAGTCTTCAGTGCGGCACGCCCATAAAACCGAGCGTTCCATGAGAGAGGATCAAAACCAAGATAGAAAACAGCCTATTACTTATTCATCATGATGTTTTTGAATGTAAAAACCACATGAAAGTCATAAGTTGACCTCAGACAACAGTATAAAAAAATTTAAAAAGCCAGTTCATGACACCTTTAACACCAGCCAAGTGCCAAATGAGAGTAAAAATCGTAAAGACTGTGATTTAATTATGTACATTTATAGTCTGACACACTGCATGAGCTCATAATTTGGTATTTTCAGCAGCTCAGGGAGGCTGTTTACAGAAAATGCTGCTCCATGCAAACTCGAGTTAAGGTCACCTATGACGTGCATTTGAAAACACAACATGACGTGCCAACAATCTTGTAATGAGAATCATTTATAAATCTGTTGTCAGCAAATGAGAAGCTTAAGGACTTCCTTTTCTGCAAAAATAAAAGCTTAACGATTGAAAGCAAAGAAATTAAGGCAGCCATAAATATTAGCATTGTAATTTTACTGTTAAAATATTTATTTTATTTAATGATCTTTTGCAGCTCCCCCCTTCAAATTAACTGAAAATATTTAATTTGATTTATCAGCAAGTAAACTCCTTTGTCATGAATTCTGATTTCTATCATAATTGATAAGATCCCCTTTCTCATCTCTATTTGAGCATAACTTCCACCAATCCAAAATTTTTGACTGTGCTTCTAAAGTTTTTTTTAGATTAGGAGCACACTGCAAGCAACACATCAATTACCTTATCACCCTTGAGTCCTGGAAGGCCCGCAGTACCCTAATATGTAGATAAAGACATCACTTAATACCACTTAGGGACAAGCACAGTTAAACACCTGTATGCACATAATTTTTCTTACAGTGGGTCCTGGTGGTCCAGCAGCTCCAGGTGTTCCTGGGTTTCCTGCTTTGCCTATATATCCTTGTAGACCCTTAAACAATAAGAGGCACCAGAGGAATTGCGATCACTGGATACAGTCAAATGGACAGAAAATTCAGCAAATGATTTTGTTTATGATAGTATTTAACACATTTCTTTATGTAGTAATAGACATTCTAAACATATGTGCCATTTTTAGCCTACATTTGTTTCTGTATGTGCAGTTACTCTACTAACCCTCTCTCCTTGTGGTCCAGGGGGTCCTGGCTGACCTGCTTCACCTCTCTGCCCTGCCAGCCCTGGTATCCCATCCAATCCACGTGGTCCAGGAGGGCCTGGAGGACCTGGTAAGCCAGGGTCACCCTATAACAAATTACACACTAGATTTTTACATTTTCTGTGGTTGATATTGTGGCTGCTAGGGCATTGCTATGTGGTGTATTTGAAGTGTCATTCATGTTTGTCTCTGAAAAAATGTAGGATGAGCTATGTGCCCAAGTTTTAGGTTCGATAGCAACAATTCTGTAACAACTCCAAAATAAAATTAATAAATTACCTTTAAGCCGATGGGTCCAAGTTGTCCTGGAGGCCCAGCCATCCCCACACCTGCCTCTCCTTTGACTCCTTTGGGCCCTTGTGGGCCTCTCATTCCCTGAAGAATGAATGTGAAACAGTCTTTTAAGGATACATGTATTACAATGGAGATGAATTGGATGGTGGGGTGGTGCTGGTGGTTCTGCCTTTGAAGTGAATGCAGGTACTCACACTTTCCCCAGGATCTCCAGGATCACCCGCAGCACCCTGAGAGCACACATTTCTATAAAGTTCCATTTCGACACAACGTACATTGGTGCTCTATAGTAATATCAGACAGTACTCACTCTTTCTCCTTTTATCCCTGCTGGCCCCTTGTCTCCTTTTGGGCCCTAATATACAAAACAGGCACACAAATATGAATTCAGAATTAGTTCTACAAATGATGAAGGATGGCTGATGACAGAATATGATGGCAAACTGTGGAAACAAATAATGGGTCATAAAGATAAATATGCTGATCAACACATATAAACTTCAGAAACATTGAAATGTTGATAAAAACATCAGAATGAATAGATGGCTGAAACTCACTGGTATTCCAGGAAAGCCTCTTTCTCCAACAGTACCTGGCAATGTCTGACCAGGAGAACCCTTTAACAATCGGCAAAAAAATATGAGTTAATAATGTGGTATATTCATGTCAGAAATAAATATATGGCACATTATCTACAATCTATGTTATGGTGCAGTGCAGATAAGCCATCCACTTCACTCAGGAGAATTGGTACTGTATCAAATGCTTGAGTTCTGTTTATTCGATTCATGTTTTTTTTCAGGACTTTCTGCACATTTCTGAGAACATGCTGTACATATTTTTCAGATATTATTAAGATTCCATGATAGTTGAAACGGGGGATGAGATCTATTGACAGATTAGTTACTCCTGGAAGTGTTTGGCTGTACAGTGAAGGCAGGTGTTCACAAAAAGGCACAATTACAGAGTATTTGTGTCAGAGAGATGGCAGAATGCTGAAAAAGTTTACTCACTCTATCAATTATTTAGAAAAGAAAGTACAGCTACATACAGATAGATATATTAATCAGACACACATAATTCTGACTTGTTGCTTAAATGGTAATTATCGTTATTTTTTACCAACATCATTTCTGCATTAAATTTCTGCATGTATCATGCTGAAATTAAGCTTAATTACTGGCTTTACATGGTCATGACTAATTGAATATAACTTTGCAGACAATTAATAAGAAATTTTAGCACATTTGTGTCTTGTTAGTATGAATAATGTTTAAGACTAAGCTTGGCTATATTTAACATTCATCTTGTTGCAATGTATTGCCCATTTGTCAATTTTTGTTCTGTTCAAATTGTGTTCAAGACTAATAGTTCACTAGTTGTTAGTAAATTTGTGTTAAATACAGTAAACCTTCTTGTGTTGGATTTGTTTTAAAGAAACCAGCAAGCATAATAAAGAAGTTAATGAAACTGGATGGAAAGTATATAGCAACTGTCAAAAAATGCCCAAACTTGGTATGAAAAAACATCAAATCCCTTTTTATCCATAGCAGTCATAAAATATTAGATTAAAGTAAAATAAAATAGAGTTTCTCTGCTTGGCTTGAACAAATCAAAGTCTTCACTTGTCCACGGTTTACTTTAAAACTTTGTCCTACTCCTCAGTTAGCATTTGGGTTTGACAACACACAGAGAAGATCTATTGAAGAGCTCACGTACATGGCGCTCTAACATTATGTTTGCTTTAAATGAGATTATCTTTCAAGCAGGTGAGACAGGTTGATCTTCACACAGTGTTCGCTATGATGTAACCATGGCAACAACTCACCGTCTCACCCTTCATTCCAGGGGGTCCGGTGACAGACTGCAGAACACAGTGGAAAAAAGAGAAAGAGATAAATTGAACAGGTTGGGAATTAAAAGCATAGTGTCAATCAAACTACACATTACGTGCAAATGCACACATGCAGATGCACATATGGATGCACCTTTCCGGGTGGACCGCTGTCTCCTTGCTCTCCTTTAAGTCCTTGGGGGCCGATGGGCCCAGAAATACCCTGAAAGAAAGTGACAGAGAGAGATAATTAGACAGTGAGAAAGCAGTTAAGTAGGGATAAACATAATGAAGCAAAGAAAACATGAAAAAAAGAGGCAGAAGATCATAAAATGAACGCACATATGTCTTTGGGCATCTGATCACTCACCTGTTTCCCAGGTAACCCTGGCAGGCCATCTTTCCCTGGAACACCATCTCTCCCTGGGACCCCAGGCTTACCCCCCTCACCCTGTTTATGACATTATGTTAACAGCACGTTAAAGATAATCTTGTTACTCAAACAAGAGAGCAAATAACGGTTTTCATTATCACTTATCACAAACACAAACATACTGAAAAAACAACAAAAATAATACATTTTTGTGTATGTCCCGTGTAATCCCGCAGATAAAGTAATGGAATAGTTTTATTTATTTACTTTTTCCTCCTACTTTTTCCTTAATGTTTGAATCAGATGTCTAGGCAGAGTTGTCAGAGTTTGGTATTTATTATCAGAAGTTATGCTCTGTTTATAAAAAATATAATTTTAATATTTTAATTTAAATATATATATATATATATATATATATATATATATATATATATATATATATATATATATATATATATATATATATATTCATATACACTGCATTTTAAGAACAGAAAATTAAATAAAACAAAACTATGTTTATGTGAATACATTCTAAATACAAAATAAATAAATAAATGTACAGAGTAAAGTTGAGAGCACCTGAATGCATCACACAAACAAAATACTTTTATTGGCACTACAATACTAACTTGTGATGCAATGACATTTGCTGGTTGATCTTCAAAAGGGCAGAAATATTTAATTAGATAAATTCTTCAAAACAGAAACAGCCATTCGCTGACATTATAATGCTTGGAAGAGCCAGGACATTTTTTAATTGAACTCCGATTGTGTTTGTCTGAAAGAAGAATGTCATATACACCTAGGATGACTTGAGGGTGAGTAAATCATGGGCTAATTTTCATTTTTGGGTTAACTATCATGGACATTGCAGCGAATAACAAGCCGGGCATGCGCATCCATTAACAAGCACCATCCAGCATCCCTCAGCTGCTTTAAGTAATAGACATGGCTTGTAGGCTTATGCGTGCCCTAAGTCTCAGAGGGAGTGTATAAACAGCATTTGTGTGTATATGTGATGTATTGTATGAATAGACTGTGTGTATGCACGTGTGTGTCTGTGTACCTACAAAATGATCCTTTGGATAAAAATGTACACCCAAAAGGGAGTTAAACCTGAGAAAACCTTTTTTTGTAAGGTTTTAGCATTTACAACTAGTGTCTATAAAAACAATGGAAAGTCTATATAGAATGTCCCCTATTTAGATAGCTTAGTAAACAAGTGTTTATATGTGTATATGTGTCCATGTACAGTCACTTCATATAAACTAGGTCTGGGTAACTGACTACATCAAAATACCATACTTATTCATGCAATACATGCATCACGATATCATAATTGGATTGTGTCTGCACCAAACGCCCGACTGAGACCATGCGTGTCCGTCTGAGAGAGTGAATTGCAGGTTCAGTTTCAATCTTTCTCGCACCTCATAGAAGCAGTTCTGACGGCACTGTGAAACAGCTATATTATTTTTCAAATCCAAAGTCAAGTGCTCTTATCATTTGTTGCTCAGACCCTCAACCATGCATTGCCTCACATTCACCATTTTGCCAACTAGTTGAAGAGGGAAACTTGAAATATAGCATTTATCGTAATATAAAATTCTCTGTAATATATATGTTTGTCTGGTATGTTTATTTACTCACCACTTGTCCTGGAAGCCCTGGGGGCCCTTGTGGTCCCTGCAAACATTAGAAAATGCTGCATTTATGCCTACACAGACAAATATAAATCACCACATTTTATAAGAGCAAGATGTCTATGTAAAACCCACAGGATCTACTAAACGTCACAGTGCACTGATATTTAAGCGTTATCTTCTGAAATAGGCCTATGCAAGGAGAAAAATACTGTAATTTTGCTTTCTGAAATACAAGGGCAAACTGAAGTCACAGAGGGGATAAACAGTGCATGTGAAGAGGCTCTAAGCTGAAGCTGCAGAGATTGTCTAATGACCTCTGTGGAGAGACAGAGGTCAAACTCCTCTGAGCTGTTGGAAAGACTCCAATATTGCGGTTTTATCTTACTATGGCTCCTGGAGTGCCTGCAGGTCCAGGTAACCCTCTGTTGCCCTGAGGTCCAGGAGGGCCCTTGAAGAATGAAGAGAAAATAATGAAGAGTGAGTAAACTCTGGTGGGTTAGTTATGTAACTCCAAAAACACATTGCTGTGTATCAAATCGCCTGAAGGAAAGCATTCATCTCTACTCAGCTGGAAAACTTACTTGAACTCCAATGCCTGGTTCTCCTTGGTCACCCTAAATATGACACACAAACATGTATACACAAATAGTCAGGACACAAATAGGGACAAAATACTAACTAACATGGTTCATGCTATTATAGTTTTGAAATTACTGCTAACTAATACAATTCTAGGGTTTATGTCAAATAATGCAGCATTAACCTTCACACCAGGAGCCCCTGGGGGTCCATTTCCGCCCATCGGACCCTGAAATTATAAACTAAAGGTTAGAAATATTATTTATAATTTGAGTATGTACATAAATGTGTGTTAAACTGAATATACGTACAGTTGGTCCTCTTATTCCTGGTTCTCCTGGATTCCCCTGTGCAAAATACACATTTGGTATGAACAACAGGCTGATACAAATATAGAGCACACAGACACACACATACATGCACACATAAATGGACAGACATACAGTATTCTTTTGACAAAGACTGTACAAACACTACTGTTCAAAAAAGGCCAGCACTATTTTCTTAAGGTTTTAGTCTCTTATGCTTACAAAGGCAGGTAATTTGATCAAAAATACAGTAAAAACAGTAATATTATGAAATATTACAATTTAAAATAACTCCTTTCTATTTTAATAGATTTTAAAATGTAATTTATTCCTGTGATTGTGAAGCTGAATTTTCAGCAGCATTACTCCAGTCTTCAGTGTCACATGATCCTTCAGAAATCATTCTAATTTGCTGATTTGCTGCTTTTATTATTATTATTATTATTATTATTATTACTACAGCTAAAAAAAGGTTATGCTGCGTAATAATTTTTAATACATTTCATAATAAATGTCTTTACTGTCACTTTTGAGCAATTTTCTTTCTGAATTAAACCTTTGGACGGTAGTGTATAAAATTACAAACATTTACATTACAGTCAGAGACATAAGACAATACATATTTCAGCTCACACATGTATGACCATCCAACAGACTTAAACACACAAACACACACAAACAAACTACAAAGACAAAGACTGCCTCATTGCCATTATTAGTAAAGCAGCTTACAATCTCAGCCACAGAAAACCTACCGGTCTGCCCAGCACTCCTGGGAACCCAGGCAAGCCCTAAAGAGAAAGGGAGGATGGAATGGAGGGACAGGAAGTGTAGAGAGAGCATAGGTGTGATGGTCCAAATTCCAAGTGGAATGGAATAAGAAAATGAAGGGAGTGAGATTATAAAAAGGAGTGGAGGAAAAGAGGAGACAGATTGGTTAGCGGATAGAAGCAGTGCTGCATTTGTTACTTCTGTGTGGTTTATCTATGGAGCCTCAAGCAAAGGAAGTAAGCTAGTGATCACAGCAAGGCCTAGTACTCGCAAATCCCCAGGCTTTCCTACACAGCAAGCCCAAGAGAGGCTGCCATATTTGGAAGCTGTTACTCACAGGTATGCCTGGTGGACCGGACAGTCCCTTCAAACCCTGCTCCAGAGGAGAATAAATAAAGGTGTGAGTGAGAGCTAAAACTCTCCTCTTCCTCTCCAGTAAAGCTAAACTGTCTTTTCATCTCCATTTCATAAGTGAGTGCATGTTTTTATACTGTATGACTACTATATGCCGAAATACTTGACTTGTCATAGTAAAAGTGCTGCAGAATTCGATAAACATTACCAAACCTTTAAATGAGAGCAGGAGCTTTGTGGGATTTAGTCCCAAAAAAGCCCATCCAAAGTCTCTATGATATTCTGGTTCACAGAAAAGCCTTGGGTCCCTCCTTTACTGTCAGTCTGTGTTTGTGTTGTTGTTTTTATGCCTGTTTTATCATCCACCAGGCACAATCTCATCACTTGTCTCATCACTTAGAAAAGTAACAGCACAATTCTCCACAAGCCACACTATCTACAAATGGTGTGGGACAAGTTACATGCCAAAGTTTATTACTTAGGATTAAAGATGTGTTCAAATAACTAACCTTAATTAATCTTGAAATAATGAACATCAACATTAATTAGACAAAGCATGATCAGAAATGAAATCCAATTTAATAAGTAAAAACTGGCAACACAGCTAATAGGAATTTGTTTCTCACCGGCTTCCCATCTTGCCCTTGTTTTCCTGGCTCTCCTGGACTTCCCTAAGATAACAAAACCAGAGTTTTATTGTAAAATTAAATAAATACAGACAGACTAAGTTATATTGTCAGTTATGGCCAGTAAAAGGGTATACTCACTGGGGAGCCATCTTTTCCACGCTCTCCACTGACTCCTCTGTCCCCTTTCTCCCCACGAGCACCTGTGTAGCCCTGACAGAGAAACACACAAATCAGATTGTCAACTAAAGTCACAAACCTATAAGGTAGCATCCACAAATATAAACATTTCAGAAACTCCACCCTCACCCGCTCTCCTGGAGATCCTGGAGGCCCTACTGCACCAGGCTCACCTCTGTTACCTTGAGGGCCTGGCAGACCCCTTGGACCAGGCAAACCACTCTGACCATTGGCAGAATCACCCTTAGAAAAACATACATGCTCAATATGTTACTACTCTTAAAATTGATAACTACAAATCTTTGTCTAAGTTCACAGTATACTTCCACTAGTGTGCTAAGAATGTGAGATTCATTTTGTTCTACCTTTGGTCCTGGAGGCCCTCCTAGGCCAGGTAATCCAGCTGGACCCTAAAAAGAGAAGATTTATTCCATATGAAAACAGGAAAGTAGGCTCTGAACATACACCAAGCATCAAATGCAAGCAAAATTGCTGGACAGAAATGATACATTTCATAGCTGGTAAAATATATATAAAATATATATTATTCAAGAAAATGCACCAGCAAAAACAAAAAACAATTGGAGGCAAACTCATTGTTGTGCTCCTCAAACCATTCCTGAACCATTTTTGCTTTGTGGCAAGGCACATTATCCTGCTGAAAGAGGCCACAGCCACCAGGGAATACCGTTTCCATGAGTGGGTGTACATGGTCTGCAACAACGCTTAAGTAAGTGGTACGTGTCAAAGTAACATCCACATGGATGGCAGGACCCAAGGTTTCCCAGCAGAACATTGCCCAAAGTATCACATCACACTGCCTCCGCCGACTTGCATTCTTCCCATAGTGCATTCTGGTGCCATGTGCACACGCACCTGGCCATCCATGTTATGTAAAAGAAAATGTGATTCATTTGACCAGGCCATCTTCTTCCATTGTTCCGTGGTCCAGTTCTGATGCTCACGTGCCCACATTTGGTGCTTTTGGTGGTGGACATCACAATTTGGCTCTTGTCAAACTCGCTCAAATCTTTACGTTTGCCCATTTTTCCTGCTCCTAACACATCAACTTTGAGGACAAAATGTTCACTTTCTGCCTAATATATCCCACCCACTAACAGGTGCTGTGATGAAGAGATAATCAGTGTTATTCACTTCACCTGTCAGTAAATAATGTTATACATGATCGGTATATAATTCAAGAAAATGGTACTTACAGCTTGCCCTCTGTCCCCTTTCTCCCCTTTATCTCCCTGCAACAAAGACAATATTTTTAATCTCATTTATACATTAACTTTATATAAAGTATCTTATTTAATCAGCTCTTTGTCTTTTACTACAAGATGTAAAACTGCTATAGTAACAAAATACCAATGCTCTTCTCTTTACCTTGTCCCCAGGTCTGCCAGCTTCTCCAAGTTCACCGGCTCGTCCAGGTACTCCTGGTATTCCTGGCTTTCCGGGTTCACCTGCCTGTCCTGGCGGACCCTGTGGGCCTCTCTCTCCAATTGCCCTGCCTGGAGGGCCCTGTAGGCCAGGTGGCCCTTTCTCACCCTGCTCTCCTTTCACACCTCGCTCACCTGGAAGACCTCGTGCACCCTGAAAGCCAGTATGCAAAGAAGAGAGAGCAAGGTTTAAAAATGAGGAGAGACTGAGAGTTTCTGAATGTTTTCTAACCAGAACTTAGTTTCAGAACCATGGACAGCACCCAGTGAGTTTTATCATGATCTTCATTGCAAACGGTCCTGTAACACCCTACTCCAACTGTTAAACTACCAGACACCACTCTGTCGCATATACTGTATGCACGATTTTAACTCACATCTGCTCCTGAAGGGCCTCTGGGTCCGACATCTCCTTTTTCGCCCCTCTTTCCCTCAGCCAGTTCATTGAACTTTGATACCAGATTGCTTCGGTCATCAACTAATAGTTTTAGTTCTCTGACCTAAAAGTAAATTGTATGTAAAGGATAGGAAAGATAGTGACAGATGTACATCTGCATACAAACAAGTCAATCTTGTTGATAAATTTCTCAGTACCTCAATACCAAATTCTGAAAACGCTCTCTTCACATCCTGTGACAAAAGAGGGGGGAAACAACATTAGTCATCTTGCCAGCCGTGCATGTGTGACTGTGCGTGCGTGAGCATTTTCTTTACCGCTACAGATCCTGGTTTGCCATCCTCTCCTGGATCACCCTGTCAATCAGAAGAGTTGAATTATTATAGTCAGGTATGCTGAGAACTGCCTTATGTCAGCTCTGAGAGCAGTGACCACTAGAGTACACATGTGTAAAAATACACTCACCACATCTCCTTTCAAGCCTGGTAGACCTCTTTCCCCCTACAAATGTCACATTGTGACAATTTGTGTCATGATACATACAAAAAAAGCAATACACTCACTTTCACACACACACACACACACACACACACACACACACACACACACACACACACACACACAGAGAGACAACTTACTCTTGCTCCAGGAGCTCCTGGAACTCCAGGTACTCCCTGATTGATATAAAACAATGCATATGTCAGTCAATACTTATTCGCACTCATATAGTTGGTATATCATTCAAACAGCGATAAAGTATATGTATCTGGGCTATAATAAATAATTAATAAACATAATATAGTATAATAAAACAATTTCAGAAGAAAATGTAAGTGGGGCTTCTTCAAAAATACTAAGTCTCAGACTCTAAAAACAACTGAAGAACCAGCAGTGCTAGATATTACTTACAGAGCTTCCTGGAGGGCCCTGGGGCCCTGGAATAGGTGTTGCTGGCTCCCCTTTAACATAGATCACCTGAAAGAAATAGAGACAGATAGAGATATACAGCTCTTTGCATAAATTCTTGTGGGATTAATAGAGTAGCAGAGTAGTCTATTTATATTCAAACATATGCACAACACAAACACACAGGTCCTGGTGGTCCGACGTTTCCAGGAACTCCAGGGGGTCCAATGGGACCTTGTGGGCCAATAAGTCCAGCAATGCCCTGATCACCTTTTATCCCATCTCGACCCTAAGGAAAGAGTGAGAAACAGAGAGAGAGGAGATGAGAGAAATAACCATGATACAAATTAATTCCTTAATTAATGGGCATAAATTTGCACATCAAATAAACTCATCAGTGAAGAGTTTCTCCCATAAGGCTGCTGACTCATAATTACTGACTGCACTCAGCATCAAGCACAGGAAGAAGAGCATCCACGCATTTAAAATGTGTGTGAGAGTGTGTGTGTATATGTTTGCGTGTGTGTTTCTATGATTGAAAACATCCATTTAACAACAAATCTGATTTGTGCTGATGGGAAAATTAGCTGTGCGAAAAAAAGTAAAAAGTACAGAGACATAATGACATGGACTGAATAACAGAAAACAACAAAATCTGAGTACATTTAGAGACAAATGTGGCCATAAGTCACAGGAGGAAAATAGCAGATACAGGCTTGGAGATAACAGAGTACAAGATGTAAAAGGCAGCACTTATGTAAAAGAACAGCCTTTACAAACCTGTTACACGCTTACCTTTGATGCCACAATGAGATCCACAAATGGTAAGAATAACCTTTTCCATAACATAGCTGTTGGAAGTCTTAAAATGTACATTTTGAAAGTGTTATGTAGTGCTGAGTATGATAAGCTGTGATGGACTTGTCTTGTGTTGTGAAAGGCAGGAAGAGAGTGAAAACAGAATGATCAGGAAGATAGTATGAGAGACTCACGTCTCTTCCAGCAGGCCCCTGCTCTCCTTTGTCTCCCTGCAAAGGAGGCATAACCAGATTTGATCAGAGGCTTATTACCAAAAATTACAATGTAGTCATACAATAGGTGTTTTATTACCTTTCGCCCATCCTCTCCTGGCTCGCCGTCCTCGCCCTGAAAAAGTTTGATAGAAAACGAGGCGCTAAACACAGACATCTGGATGAGTGCGAGGCGCGTTTTCATAATTTCTGTAATCAAGACTTCCTGTAATCAGCTCTTCCTGTTTTGGTATGAGAACTCTTGTAATTTTGTGCAGCTCATTCAAGCAGTAATTTCTCTTCTAAACGTTTTGTGTGACGCGCAGCCATGTATTACAGATATATGACGGGTGCCATCCAGCCCAATATAGCTCCTGCAATTACCACAGCTGGTTCAGGGCTGTGATCAGTAAATCAGAAGAAACTGCAGGACGAGTGGGATTTGAGTAAGCCCAGCTCCAGCGGCGTAATCTATCCGAGTCAGGTTAAACGAACATTACTACACGGCTGACTGAAACTCCTCACATATTTTAACTATAAAGCATTTATTAGGCTGAGTTACCTCCCTCTGAAAGCTCATTAGGCTGCTAAGAGGATGATTTATAATCAGCAGGATGGTTTAATTGTCTCATTTATGGAGGACAAGGGCTGTGGTGTGGTTACTAAACTGGAACGAGTGTTTGCGTACACCATTCTAGATTGAGCTGACTTTAAAATCTGGATTTAAAGTAACAAGTGCTTTGCTTGGAAATGTACACATGCTACTGATATTACAATGAGGTTGTTGAATATTTCAACAGTAAGGGGCTTGTGAGACTGTGTTACATATTGCATATACAGTAGATTCTGAATAGATTTTTTAATAGGTGTTGGGTTCTCATTCATATTACAGCTTCACTTACAGCTTTTCCAGGAAGTCCTGGTTTTCCATCCTCCCCTGCTTTCCCCTGAAATAAAGCAAAACATTATTTTGATGTGATAACGTGCTTATGCGCTGCTGTGGGAATTTGTATGGGTAAATGATTTCCCCTACACAAATTAAGCTGTGATATTACTCACAGGTGTGCCATCTGTTCCGGGGGTCCCAGTTGGTCCTGGAGGCCCCTGAGGCCCTCTTAGTCCCGCCAAGCCCTAGGACACAACAATTTAAATTTATTTATCCAGCATAACAATACGTTATTGATTAAAAACTATACTGATTTGTAGCTGCCAATAGTGGCAACATCATGATACAAAACAAATAGATTTTACATAGGGAGGAACAGAAGTACTCACATCTCTTCCAGGATCCCCTTGTTTTCCTGGGTCACCCTACAAAACCAAAAACATTTAGGAAATTATTCAAATTGATTGAGGATCCTTTGAATATGAGGCTGATGCAAAGATTGAAGTGATCTGACCCGTAATCCAGGAACTCCAGGTGGACCAGGTTTCCCATCCTGACCGGGTCGTCCATCCAAACCAGCCACTCCTCTTTCTCCCTGCACATGCATGCACACACATGTACATGAAACAATCAATATTAACTGAGACACACACATATTATGCATGCATACAAACACTGTCGCTGTCATCATATATTTTTCAAACCAGCATTGGGTCATCACCAACTTGAATGAATAATAATGAGAATGAGTTGACTGATACATCCAATCTTTGTCATTAACAACACCTGTCTGAAAGCAA
Organism: Paracanthobrama guichenoti; assembly: GCA_018749465.1. Lineage (NCBI taxonomy): Eukaryota > Metazoa > Chordata > Actinopteri > Cypriniformes > Gobionidae > Paracanthobrama > Paracanthobrama guichenoti. The sequence continues at coordinate 26,271,600 of CM031948.1, forward strand.
CACACACATGCATGCCAAATACAGCAATCATCAGCCTAATGCAATAATCAATGATGCCCCACCTAAAAACCTACACAATGATTAAGAACAGAGATCAAAAGAATAAATTAGATGAGGACTGGTACACAAGTATACGTCTCTCTGACAGGAAGCAGAAAGCTGCAACATGGTTTAAAATATTCCTCCAGACATCAGTAAGATCTGTTTTCTAATTTCCTCCCACTACAAAACAAAGCCTTGTTTTAATTCTGTAGCGCAAATGTTAAACAAAGATTAAACAGTCTTGCAGATAGCCAATAACTAATAATTGCAGTGCTAGTGAGACCTGCTATTTAAAACCCCAAGAGGCAAAACCTGACATAATGAAGTGTGTCACAGCCACTGCAGTATAGAGAGATCCATGACTAAGCAGTTATATTTATACTTTACGCTGATTATTAGTGCAGCCAGTGTTACCATTTCAGCCATTTTTTCAGCTGTCATCCACTGTATGGCACTTGCTTTCAAAATAATGTCATTGCTGCACTCTAAAATAGAATGATTTTGCAAAGAAGCTTACACCTGCCTTTGAAGAAATATTTAAGGAAGCTGCTTATTTTGTAGACACGTCATTCCAAAAGTTATTGACAGCAAATAAATTGCATCACAAAATGAAACAATGCGTTCAATGCTTAGGAGCACAACAATAACAGAGGAAAGTGATCAGACATCACAATCAATTTACATTTAATTTATCCATCTATAAATAAAATCCATTGCATGTTACGTGCCACTTGGTACTTGCTTTTTGTTAAAAGTGACTTTTTTAATACTTTTATTCAGAAATGATGCATTTGATTAAAAATGACATTAAAAACTTTTACATGACCCACTTTTCCACCGTAGGCCCGTGTGCGGTAAAAAAAAAAGATTCCAGTTCATTTCCACTTCAGCTTGGCACAATTACAAACTGTTCTCGGCCCAAAATTCCCAGCACAGTTGGCTAACCGAGCTGATCCATGCTAGTAGAATGCGTGTAGTGACGTCCCCACTTAGGATTGGTCACTTGTCTGTTGCCTGGCTGGCAGTTTCTCTGTAGCTGGCCAAGAGCACAATTTGAGCAAAGTTAATGCAAGTCATTAATAAAATGAAAAGAAATAAATGATCATCCTCCATAACGTGGTCACTATTTACATCTCATACAGTCTATAAACTTGCGTTAACAACTGATGCATTTGTATTACATTCCAAAGAGCTCCGTTATCAGCCCCACAGTGAAAATTAAACTGTATCCGTAATGCTTTTAGCATCTGTGATGCTAAAAATTCAGTTTTATGCATGTTAATGCTGTTCTTTTGAACTTTCTATTCATCAAAGAATCCTGATAAAAATGTACACAACTGTACACAACTGTTTTCAACATGGATTTGGATACATGGATACATTACAGTATCACCGTGAATATCATAATCACAGCGTGGTATGGGAACAGCACCAGTCATGACCGCAAAGCCCTGCAAAGAGTCGTGCGCTTATCCGAGCGTATCTCAGGGTCAGCTCTCCCGTCTCTGCAGGACGTCTACACCAAACGCTGCAAAGGTAGAGCTACTAAGATCATCAAGGACTCTAATCACCCTGCAAACCCTCATTTCACGCTGCTGCCATCTGGTAAGCGCGCTCAAGCCTGATGGCCAAAACTGAGAGACCTTCTTCCCCAGGCCATCAGACTCCTGAACTCAGTCACTTAACATCACGTGACTTCACTTCAGGATAAACATCGATACACTGACATTGCACTGCACTTTCTGTTCTCGTTGTTACTGTGTGACAACCTGTTATAAACCTGTTTGCACATTATACTCTTTATACATTTGTTAACCACATATTTATAAGTCTACAGTTTACTCACTGCACAGTCTACTTCAATTATTTTATTCCACTTTATTCTTATTTTTACTTTTTTTCTCTTGACTTGATTATTTATAATTCTACAGATATATATATATATATATATATATATATATATATATATATATATATATATATATATATATATATATATATATATAGTATACTTATTTTTATCCTATTTCTATTATAATTTCCTCCTTGTGTTTTTAACTGTGAATTTGCACTGTCCATGGAGCGGACCTGTTTACATTTCACTGCCGGTTGTATATTCTGTATATAACTGTGTATGTGACAAATAAAACTCTTGAATCTTGAATCTAATCATTTGTTTGCAATATAATCTACAAATGCATACACAAACAGATGTTCCTGCCATGTTTAAAGGGATTTTACTTGCATACACCTAGTAAGCAGAACAAACGAATCTGACAAACTAAACACTCCTGTGGTGTCTGCCGTTGCCAAGCAATCAAGAGGCGTGTTCTCCATGAAGAAGTTTCATTAGCTCTACTGCTAGATATATTTATGGAGATGAGCAATAAAAAGCCCGCCCTGTACAGCTATGATCAGCTGTTCGTCCATCTTGGCTGAGCTGTCAATGTTGTTTCGGAAATGCCGAAGCTAATCGGATGTTTCGATGTCACATGACCTGCGGTGCGCTTGCAGCATTCTGAAAACTTGAGAATTTTGTAATCTTGCTGCAGTGCAAAAGAAGCAGCATATGTGAACGGCCATATGTGAACAGTCAGTGGTTAGATCGGTGTAACAGTCAATATAAACGGGACATGGGAGGTCACGTAAGGGACAAATCAATTAGGTGCAATATACAAGACATCCTGGCTAATATGGGACAGTTGGCAACCCTACACAGTAAGCAGAGAAACCCGGCTCTCTTACCTTGTCTCCTGGACTGCCCCTATCACCTGGGTCACCCTAGAAGAAACAGAAAGTAGAATGAGATATTACAGACTGCTATCAAAAGAAATGACTAGTTATTCAGTGTGGTTCTACAGATTTAATGTAAATTCAGTTTTATAATACAGTTGTCACTGCCCTAAATAACTGTACAGTGTGCCTATCACTATATTTAATGTCTGTGTGCACGTGGCCATAGAGACACAAACAGGTACACAAACAGTGTGTAAATGGCTAAAAGGTACTTACTCTGGCTCCTGGTAGCCCACGCTGCCCATCAGAACCCTAAAAAACATATAGTTATAGGTACAAATCCTATTACTCTGAATAACACGTACTGTTTGATCTCCATGCTGACTTACGCTTGGTCCTGCAGGGCCTGGAGCTCCTGCTTCACCCTTTTGACCTTTAGCCCCGTGCTCCCCTGGGTCACCTGCCTCTCCCTGGTGTTAGAACCAGTATCACAATGACAAAATCAGAATATGCGTGAAAGACAGAATTTAAAGACTATGAACATTTTACTGTACCTTTTCTCCTCTGTCACCTTTCAGCTGTTTCTCTCCAGTCGTCTAACAAAATAAAAAAAAATTTAAAAACAACAAGCTACTTATAAAAGGGAGTTGTAGAAAAAAAAAAGAAGAGATGATAATGATTTAAAAATATACCACATCTCCAGGCGGCCCAGGGGGACCTTGTATTCCCTACAATTACCCATAATGAAGATAGTTAGATGACAGTTTCATTGTTTGTGTGGTGGTCCAAACACGACTGCATTTGTGATAGAAATTTTAATTTTTCACCTGCTCGCCCTTTGGGCCTCTTAGTCCAGTGGGGCCTGGGGTACCCTGTGTAAAACATAGCTCTGATCACATGACCAGACAAAGAAACCAATAATCTAACCCAATAGTGCTAAATATCTTGCAAAAGTGAAAAATCTGTCATCATTTACTCACCCTCAATTGTTCCAAACCTGTATAATTTTACCTGAATAATACAAAAGAAGATATTCTGAAGAATGTTGGTAATAAAACATTGGGGTCAATCAACTGTTTGGTTACCAACATTCTTACAAATATCTTCTTTTTTGTGTTCAGCAGAAGAAAGAAATTCATACAGTTTTGGAACAACTGAATGAGTGTAATTGTCTTTCATTCAGGAATAAAATTATATAAGTATAAATATTTTTGGTGCAAAAAGAAAGTTAGCAAATATTTAGTTAAGAGTGACCAAGCCTTAATTCTAATGTAATACATCTAGGGAGCCATATGTCTTACATTTCGTCCATCTTCCCCCGGATCACCCGTGTCTCCTTTTGGCCCAGGTTGACCTGATTGACCTGGAATTCCCTTAAATATTAAAGGAACACTGTTAAGATATGGCTGGAATACAACATACAATGATTTGCATAACAAATCTGCATACTCACTCTTAGACCTCTCCCCTGGTTTACCTGGTAACCCTGATTCTCCCTGAAATACAAGAGTAACATTGCATACAAGAACACTAACACACTCACAAATAGAGAAATTACTGACAAAAAGAACTCAAACATACTGAAACACCATCCTCTCCTTTATCTCCTTTTAGTCCCTAAAAACAACAACAAAAAAACAAGAGATTAGACTTCATGAAATGATACAATCTTATGTATGCACTGTCACAAAAACAGTTTACCATATCTTATTCACTAAAAATAATTACACTTTCATGAATAACAATACAATTCTATATTTCTGAGGCCACAAATGCAAATAAAGTGTGTGGAGTAGCATCTGAAGACACCTTTTACCTTCACTACTTGTTACTTCTCTGAGAAAGAAAGATGTTAGAAGAAAAACAAGAATAAGTTAAATGTTAAAAGCACATTGAATAAAAAAACAAAAAAACACAAAAAAAAACAGAATAGTCACAGGGCTAAATAAAGTAGAGAGAGGTAGAAAAGATAGTAACTTTCAGAACACCTAATATGTTTAGCGTAAAGAATTAAGTTTGACAGACACACTTAAACACCCAAAAATGTTAGTTGATGAGTATTATTTGCAGATAAAGTTGTAAGAAGCAGCATTTAGGCCTGTGTTCATGTATAAATGTGTGTATACTCTCACATCTTTCCCTCTGGGGCCCATGGGGCCCTGTGAACCAGGATTGCCTGCCTCCCCTCTCTCCCCTGGCTCTCCTTGACTGCCCTAGAGTCACACAGAGAAAAGAGGGTGAGAGCAATGTATGACAACTTATTCAGGCTAATGTGGAGTCATTTGCATGAACATCTGCTCTGGAGTCATTGGAGTTTAAGGGCCCACTTTACCTTCGCACCAGGTTTTCCAGACAATCCAGTGAGACCCTGTATAAATAAATAAACAGCTATTGATGAATTCAGTGTGTTTCTTTCTTATTGTTAGGTTGAGGGAAATGTAGATGTACTATCTATTTCTGGCTTCTGTAAACTTTATACTGTACTTTTCAAAGAAATTTATGAAAGTTTAAAAATCACTGTTAGTTCGACATTCATAATGTTATTACGCAATTGCAATTGATTTTCTTTCATGCATTTATTTGTATAAAGAAATGTGATTAGCCTTCTTCCACTGCGAATATGGTGTCACTTTGTGTTGATTCTCATTCACAAGAGACAAAAAAACAAGTTACATTTAGATTTTTAGATTTAGCATAAGCACAAAAGAGGAACAAAAGCAATTTGTCAAATACAACAATAGTTGTTTAAATAAAAACATTTAGTTCAGTTGGACAACAGACACTACAATTAAACTGAAAGCGTTTGCTCTGCTCCATACAGCACAAGCTGCAGAGTTGCAGCAAAGTGCAGCAGGAGTCGGATTTCACTCATCACGTGAAGAGAGTAAGGAGAAATGACTGACAAGACGATGGTGGAGGATTTGGTGCACAACAGATCTTGAGCATCAGTAACAAATATCTTATCTTGTAAAATGTGCGGTCAGTACTGCCACTCCCTATACACAGAGTACACGTGATCAGAAGTAAAAAGAGAGCGTGCATTCCAAAGAGATTTAAATACCCCACATACTGATAGCGGGTCCTTGATGGCCAAAAATTATAGCCCTATATACGCAGAGTACGCATGATTGTGAATTTATAAGTGAATGTGAAAAGCGAGTGCGCATTCAAAAGCAACGCCCCCCCACAACCCCAGGTGTTACATGCATATATACCGATGTGAACATCTCCTCACCGTGACATCCCTAATCTAGTGAATCATGAAGGCAAATTTACCCGATCGCCCTGGTCCCCTTTAGGTCCAGGTAGGCCGGGCTCTCCTGCTCCAGGGGCACCCTGTGGGACAGATTAGAAAGTTTCAATCATGCAGTTTCACAATATCAGTTGTACCTTGAACTGTATCTTCTGAATCCATTTCTGAATAATAAGCTGTGTGGTCAACATAAACTCAGTGTCAACATAAGTGTAATTTTGATTTTAAAATCTCACTATCTCATAAGAGCAGGCGGTTTCCCAGATGAACACCTTCATTCATTCACAAAACTCACCCTTTCCCCTTTTTGTCCTCCATCTCCTTTATCACCTTTAGCACCTTCAGGACCTGGAAAGCCCCTTTCACCCTAAAAGAAGAAAAAGAAGAGAGTTAAAATGGTTGAAGCTTTGAATGTCTTTGGCATTAAAAATTAGATTTTGGTGGGTTTGTACCATCTGAATGTCAGTATAAAAAAAGAATAAAATGGAAATACTGTTATCTGACACAGACAGAGACTCTGTATTGTTCTCAAAAGTCATACCCGCTCTCCTTTTCTCCCAAATGAACCTGGACCCTGCTAAAAAAAGCCACAGTGAACAACGTCACCATCAAGAGGACAATTACAAATGCATGAAACATTCATATAAACTTTAAAACATGAAAAGTGATCTTACACTGCTTCCTGGTTCCCCTTTGCACCCTCATTGCCCTTTTAGCAAACAGAGACACATAAAGAATTTATATATTATATTATATTATATATATATATATATATATATATATATATATATATATATATATATATATATATATATATATATATATATATATATATATATAAATAAAATGCTGTTTGTTGAGCTGACATCTTTACTTACCTTCTCTCCAGGAAGGCCATTGCTCCCTGGCAAACCCTGAGGGCACGTATAAATAATTTACAACATGCATGTACACTCATGCATTTTCACATGGCTTGTGACTTATCATGGCTTGTGCAGCCACTCACCCTCAGTCCTTGAGGTCCAGGGGGGCCTGCTGAACCTTTATCTCCCTAGCATACAAACAAAAACAAGTACAGTATAACCCACAGCTCTCTAGTAAAATAAAAAAATAAAAAAGCTATATCTACATATCTATCTCATGTAGCTTAAGGGCACACCTTTTCTCCTGCTGGACCTGAAAGGCCTCTGTCACCCTAAAAAAAAAAAATGATACAAAGAATGATATCAAAATTAAATCAAACTAATTTAAATAACATAATTGTTGTACAATCTTTGTTAAAGGGGACCTAAATGATTTAGCACACATAACACATTCAAAATAAGCCTGAAGAACACTAAAGAACACAAGGAACATGGTACAAATCTGGACACATTGACAGATAGATGCTTTAGGTCATACGTAGACACACTCACTTTGGCTCCATCTAAACCAGGTGCTCCAGTCTGTCCTCGGTCACCCTGAAGGAACAATAAAGAACAAAACTTCATCAACTGATTCATAGATTATGCATTCAGAAAGTTTGATGACACAAGCCACAATAAAGTCATAGACTGACTTCTGTTCTTTACCTTATTTCCGATTTCACCTGGAGGTCCCCGTGGACCCTGAAACAAAAATACAAGAATAAAAGAAGAATTAGAATGAATGTTAGAGTGAGCATGAAACATATTAGTGAAAGATTTTCATACCCGATCACCAGGGTCTCCAGTGTTTCCTTGGGGGCCTGGTTTACCCTCAACACTCTCACCCTGCCATACATCACACACAGGCCAGGTTAAAGAAATGCATTCATAGACAAGAAAAGCACATTTCACAAAAACCCACAAATAATGTAAAAAAAAATGTACTTACAGTTTCACCTTTAGCTCCTTTTTGTCCAGTCAGTCCTCGTGGGCCCTGCGGACCAGGCGGTCCAGGACTTCCCTAAAAACACACACAAACACCATTCAGTGCATGCAATAAAAAAACACACTGTAGTACACACAACCAATTTTACAGCAGCAGTCACACATACACATGATAACATCCATTTACACTGCCACTTTGTCATGAATAATAAAACACTCACAGGATCACCGGTATCTCCTTTAACAGCTACCCCACTGCCCACTCCGGGAGGACCCTATTAATCAAAATAAAACAGAACACAACATTTATGTTCAAGAGATTTGCCTGATTGTCATAACAGACTGTAGTATGCCATCAGAGAGTTCTCACAGTGATTAGATTACTTTGCCCTTGTTGAATCCTTAAACAACATAGGACACTCTTCTGCAAGGGTGCCTTCTCCACATTGAAAAATAAATAATAATTATTGCTTTCAAATTCCCTAGAAATGCATTAAAATGTTCCATCTGATTTTTACATGGATTCTGGGTTAAAGTAAATATAGCGGTTTACACACAATTTGATGTCTTATTTTATAATATTTGTTCTGTATTATCGTTATACTGTCAATTGTTTTCTCATCTTTTTTGAGAAGGCTTCCCTGGCGTCTGTTGAAAAAGAATTTATATCAACTCACCCTCTCTCCAGGGCTGCCTTTGTCACCCTGCAGGAAAATGAAATGAAACACAAAAACATACAGGTACATGATTGGCTGAAGGCATATCTGAAACTTCAAACAATGAAAACAATGAATTTATTAATATTGATCTAGATAAAAATGCCAGTGGTACTTTCACATATTTTCATTGCGGAGTTAAAATAAGCGAACAAACACGACTTGTACTGTACACAGGCGGTGTGATAATCACTGTGTAATGCCTGGATTTGTTCATTTAACTGCTATGCGGATGTTTTATATGATTTTTATTTTGAACTCTAGCCTGTGCATAAATGCATAAAGAAAGGTGAGCAAGCCCCTTGTGGTGAGCTCTGGTACTTACAGTAGTGTCTTAAATACTGTCTGCATGAACGGAGTCAAGCCCGTATTCTCTTACAAGCAATTATAGCGACAGTGTCCAAAGAAATGTCAAAAATGGTGATGCCCATGAAACTGAAAAGTTTTATCATATTTGACAAGACAAAGTCAGTCCAATCGAGCCGCAAGCTCATCAATCAAACCTTCATTAACTAACAGCAGCTTTTATATCTGGGTGGGTGGAGAGCGAAGAATTTGAGTCACACGTAGGACACAAAACTGATGGGAGCAGCTCCAGTGGATAACAGTGACTGGATCTAAAACCTTGACACACAGCATATATCTCTGTTGCTGTAAGTTAGCGAAACCTCACATGAAAACCTGCAAGACACAGTAGACACGCCTTTGTGCAGCACAGAGCGGCTCTCTCACACTGTATGACATTACTGACAATAAGGCAGTTGTGAGTCCTGAAATTTGAAGGGTGTGAGTTTGGTTATAAAATGTGATGCAGTTGTCACTCCTGTAAATAATCAAACTGTGTGTGAAAGTAATCTTATTAAGGACTCAAATGCAGGACTGACAACCGTATTTTGCTGCTGTGTGGAAATGGCAATAAGTGTTGTGCCCTTCAGCATGTCCATTAAGACCCTCAAGATGCCATTTTGCAAAGTCCACACTTCATAGTGAACTACAGTCAGTCTGTGCATGATAATATCACCAAACTGGGACAGGGCCATACATGGACTCTGACCTTAATAGAAAGTCCTGTAGAGCCTGGCAACCCAGGGCGACCATCCTGTCCAGGCAGACCTCGTGGACCTGCCTCTCCTTTTGCCCCATCCACACCTGTACGCCCAGGAGTGCCCTGAAATGACAGAGAGACAGAACAGATAATGTAAGAACCCTGTTGTTTACTTGATGCCATGATGTACTCATACATGCTGCTTTTTTGTCATTGTGCAGGGATTTTCTTTTGTTTCTTACAGGGATCCCTGGGATTCCTGGCTCTCCTTTACGGCCTGGTAAACCTCCTCCAACAACAGATCCAGATTCCCCCTGTAGCAAATAGTAAAAACCAGCTAAATCAAGGGGTAGAGTAGAGGAGTGAGAGATTCATTTTAATATCACTCTTACCCTTTCACCTTTCTCTCCCTTCAATCCCTGAGGCCCTGCAAGACCTGGTTCTCCCTGTAAAACAAAACAGATAAAACATTTTGTAAGAGTTTGTGTATGTTTTTTGTCTACATATGTACAGTTTATTATTGAGTACTCACAGGGTCTCCTCTAACACCTGGTAATCCCTGACTGCCCTAAAACAACAGAATGATACACAATGAACCTATGTTAGAAATCAGTAAGTGAGAATTTCTTTGGCTTTAATATTTTAAGTAGCAATGTTTTAAAGGGGATTTAAATAATTAAGAGGTTTTATTATGCATCCAGGCCTGATTATTACCATTCATGCTATGCATTTAGATGAGTATATATCCACAAATACCTGTTTTAACAGCACCACTTAATTACATTATTCATGTTTCATTCTTACTGGTAGTCCAACTGCACCAGAACGTCCTGGAACACCTGGACTGCCATCCAATCCTGGAAAACCCTAAAAAAGATGGACGGAAAATAATAGAGAAGGTGAGAGTATATCAACATGTGTGATCTGTGTGTGTATGTGTGTATGCATAATTAAGTGCCACTTACTCTCTCGCCTTTCTCTCCTCTCACTCCCAGACCACTGCCTGGTTGACCTGGCGGCCCCTCTGGTCCTCTGGGGCCCTCACGACCTGGTAAACCATCACGACCCTATTTAAAAAAACAGAATCAGACAGACATTTACTCAAGCATGCAGAAACAAATTGTTTCTAAGCAATAATTAATGAATCCCGTTGAGTAGATGATAAAATACAGCTAAATGAGCATGTAGATAAACTTACAGGCTCGCCTTTCCTTCCATCCACTCCATCTCTGCCTCTCTCACCCTGTATGCACACAAAAAGACACAATGTATACAGATTTCACAAGAAAACTAGAGTAAATATACATGCCAACAAGTCAACAACAAAAAGAAAGACACCACAAAAATGATTACCTTCTGACCCTGTTCCCCTTTTGCACCCTGCAACAAAGACATAAATCAAACATCTTTTGTGGTACAAGTTCAATGTAGATGTGCAAATGTAAACAAAAACAAACTCTTATATGTAGCTTTTTTATGTGTAATTATGTTTGTGTATGTGTGTGTATTTTCAATACACACTTACCCTGGGGCATTCTACAGTACAAGGCCCTGTCTAAAAGGAGACAACAAATCAAAGTGAGTTTTTATTGTACCAGGTCTTCTTTTCTCATCAATAGAGACCATCAAAGAGGTTTGAAACCTTCTGCTGTATCATGACTCTACCAGGCCTGACAGGCCAAGCAATCGTCATAATAAAAAAAATGATGATATGACATTTATGACAGATTAGACGGATGGATTGTATCTGACCGTGACACCAGTCCCTCTTGCAAGGCCACAGAGGAGGTCTGCCAGGTCAGGCTGGAGACCATAGAGCTGATTTGCGTCTTGAGCATAGAGCAGATTCTGAGTGCTGCCATCAGTCACTGCCAAACGCAACTCTCTAGGGTCGGCACGCCCAATTCCTAAGGCCAACACTGTTATACCTGAGGGACAGAGTTATTACAGCGCTAACTCACTCATGTGGACATGGGACAGAGCAGCCAGGACGGTTTGTTGTGTGTGTGTGTGTGTGTGTGTGTGTGTGTGTGTGTGTGTGTGTGTGTGTGTGTGTGTGTGTGTGTGTGTGTGTGTGTGCGTGTGAGTAAATTTAATATGTTGGATCTGATTTTGTGTGGCTTACCATCGGCTCTAACAGTGGCAGCAGGTTGGCTAAGATCATCGGTTGACTTCTCGTCAGCGATAATAACAACCACCCCAGGAACACCAGACCTCCGACCTGCTGCCGTGCTCAGCAAAAACTGACGTGCGTATGTCATTGCCCGGCCTATACATAAAAAGTCAGAAGAAAAAAAATATTTTGAGCAAATGAAATAGTTTAAACTTTGGTGTTATGTTTTGTCACAGTTAAAGCCCCCTCCAATGTTCTCATTACTGTGGAAACAATGTGGGGGGAAATAATATACATACTGTATAACATGACCTGGACATTCACATACTTACTCATGGCACACCAACATCAAAACAGCATATCAATTTTTTGTTTATTCAAAATTAAAACACACAAACAAACCTATATTATTTCCTGGTCTGTCAATGAATGGGATGGACGAAATATCCTCCAGAAGGGTCTCACTATTGCTATGACGATTGAGGAGGAAGCGCACTTTTGGATCTTCACTGTACATCACCACCCCCATCTGGAGCAAACAGGTATTACAAGCACTTCAATCACACTGGCCTGCTCAATTCCTCATTCACTCTGTCAGAAGAGGGCAATCTCAATTTAAAAAAAATAAATAAATAAATCTGAACACCATGACTACAGTACCTAGTATAGTACATAGTACCTAGTATAAAAAAAAAAAGAAATGCACCTGAGAGTCTCTGGGACCGATGGAGGTGAGGGATACAGCAGAACTGGCCAACAGAGGCAACACAGTTGCTTCCAGGTCAGAGCGATCACGAGAAGCAGGGACAAGGAAGACCACATCCAAACGGCCTCCGACACACACTAAAACATGGATGTATTAAGCATATTAAGCTATGAATACAGCTAAAGAACAATACAGTCAACAGAACAATGTTGCAATTCATGTAGTCCATACAACATTTGTTCATATCAGCTACACAGACAATAATCTTGGCTTGTAAAAATAAAGCTATGCTAAAAATAAAGCTATTATAAGCACACCGCTATGGGAGCATTTCTCAATAAATGACGATTACATTCATTGCAAATTGATAGTGTGTTAATCTACCACATGACATCAAGCACTATGACCATCTGTCGATCCTTGTAACTTTTAAAAAATTGCTAAAAGGGAGAGTATGTAGTGAGCGAAAAATCTCCCTATGACTGACTAGTATAATAGCATGTTGTTCACGGTACTCACACTGAAGGCTATAATTTGCCTCAACTTCAAAGTCAAGAGTACTGCATGAAGTAATTCACACAAGGTTTTACTGAAAGAGTCATCTGTATTTTGTATAAACATAATTTTTATTTATTTAAGAAAAAAATATTAATGGTAAATTAAAATATGTTGTTCATACTGAACACATGCATATAAAGAGGCTAAAATAAATACTTTCTTTTGTTAAAATACCAATAATATAGCATATTTAATTTTTTTAATAATATGTGCACAATACATCTGGAGTCCTCACATGTGTTTTATGCTTTTAACTATAACAATCAGTTAATTAATTGTTAATTTTAATTAGTTAGTTAGAAAAGAATAAACCTTTTAAAAAATATTTCATTTTGTCTATAGTCAGGAATGATAGAGACACCCGTATAACCTGTTCGTTCCACCACGCTGGTCTCAGGTCCAACCTGGTTTTGGAAGGTGGGTTGCACAGTGAAACGGTACCGACGGCCCAGTCGTAGACCGATCACACGGTACGAGCTGGCTGTTCCAGGTAGCGTTTCAGACTGACCCGTTCCTGTGTCTGAAGAGAGAGAGTATATAATACACTAAAAGGTGAATGCAACTGTAATTGTGCTTTTGATCCTTGATAAATCACACACTATCAGAACTTTGTTCCTCTGTCCAGCGTAAAATATAGCCTGTGGCTCCAGTTACTGGTGACCAGCCTAAAAGGACTGAATTCTCAGTACTGTCTGTCACACTCAAACCAGTCACGGGTGGCAGGGTATCTAAAAAAAGAAACAGAAATAATGAATGAAAGAGGCTGGAAAAAGACAGAGAGATAAAATGTGAGAAACAATGTGCTGTGTGTACCAGTGGTTCCTCTGATAGTGGTAGCTTCAGTCTCTTCACCATCCAGCACAGCAGACAATCTTACATTGTAGCTCAGACCAGGACGCAATCCATCGAGGGTATACGAAGTTGCATCACCGCTAATCAGACGACTTGATTCAGGCTCACCTAGTCATAAAACAACATAAAATAAACTTGGTTGTGTCTGATATGTGTGTGGCTACATGTGTGCCTTTATAACTACCTTGTGAAGACCTCCAATAGATTCGATATGAGCTGGCTCCACTCACTGCTCTCCAGGTTATACGGAGCCCCCCTTGAGTCGAACCCAAAACACGCAAACCCTCTACTCTTGTCACTCTCTGTCCCCCTAGACAACAAACAGTACATTCAATGCACTTTCATCAGGAAATATCTCTCTTAAACCTAATCTGATCTTAACCAAGCTAATAAAAGACAATCAAATAACACAAAAACAATGTCTTTATTTTGTACACTGTGTGAATATTCATTCTGCAGAATAGAAAAGCATGTGAATACGGTTTTATAACTTCTTCAAAAACATACATAAGTAAATATGACTTTAAAAGCAGGGATACAAACAAACAAACAAACAAAACTCACCTGTAGTGATTCTGACAGAGACGGGTGGGCCCTCTCTGTTGCGGACTAGAGCCAAAACCTTCACCTCATACTGTGCCCCTTCGTCTAACTGCCTCAGATCCACTGATGTCACGTTACCACCAACCAGCTGACTCCGCTCCACACCACCTAAAAATCACACTCACAATTAAATTTTTTTATCATGGTTGGGGCTTCCTTTTGACCTCTATAGTATGAGCTGTGAGGTCACAAACTGTCTCTCATTTAATATCACCGCAGTCTAGGAGAAAATTGAGATGTCAAAGATGTCATGTGTAATTTTTCCCTATAGGAAATGACTATGTGAGCATTTACTTCAAAATCACTGTAAGATCTCACCATCTGTCCTCTTCCAGAGTATTCTGTATGATGTCGCATTTTGAACTCCAACCCAGCTGACTCGAACAACCTCCCTTTGGGCTTCAAGCACCTGTAAATTGGTGACACGACCAACTGTGGCCTGATCTGAAGAACAGAATGTGCATAGTTAGGTATTCAGACAAATAAAATGACTGATATAAAACCTTTCTTAGTGCTGAAAGCACTCATCTTTAAAGTCGGCATGAAACGCAAATTGCGATTGTCCTTTTTTTCCTATTGTGACGTATATCTGAGTGAAACAGCTTCTCAAATGAAAAAAAATAAAATATGTAGGGCGGGACTTGATTTTGTCCATTGGAAATTGATTAGATTGTAGGATTGTTGTCATTTGCTAACTGCTGCTATTTCATGTGAGTGACAGGATGCTGAAGGAGAGAGATTTTTTTTTTTTTTTTATGATATGCATGGATACAAAAAATAAGAATTGTCCATTCTAACATGGTGACTAAAAGCATTTTAAAAGTTCACGTCAAGTGTATGATTAATTGAATATTTCTGAAAACAAAAAGACAGGTATAATCATGTGAACATATCTAGAATGCTTGCTTATGGCTGTGTCTTAATGAAGGAACATCTGTGTAGTTTTACCTGTCCTTGCAGTCACAGTGGCAGCAGGTCCTTCCCGTGAGTTAAAAAGGGCTGAGACTAATACTTGGTAGGCTGCACCTTCCTGGAGTCGATCGATGGCATAGGAAGCCACATCAGCAGGCACATTCTCAGAGTCTTCCACTCCTACAATGCAAAAAGAAAAAGAAAAAGAAAATAACTCCACTTCCATTTTAGCATAAATTTAGGATGCTAAATTTAATGCTGTCCGCACCATCACTACGCCGCCAGGTGATTTTATAGCCTGTTGCTCTATTCACAGGAGTCCAGGTTATTAGTATCCTTGTGGATGTTGCTTCTGTGACTTGTAGCCCTGTGACTATTCCAGTAGAACCACTGGTTCTAGTAGACACAGAGACCACTTCTCCAGTCCGCCCATCAATCACTGGGGCAACACCCACAACAACAGAATCATCTGGCTGCAGCCCATCTATAGTGTAGGTAGTGATATCGTCACCTAGGACACGGAATTGCTCTGCAGCTGAGACAGAGAGAGAGAGAGCAGCTGGCTGATTAAAATCAATATAAATGATATATCAATTAAAAAAGGAAATCTTAGTATTTGCAAAAACAGGTCCACCTACTATTGCTTTGTCTCCAGGTAAGCCGGTAGCCTGTTGCTCCAGAAACACCAGTCCATGCAATTCTGACTCGTCGACTGTTGCTGCCAACTACCCGCAAATTGGTCACCCTCAGTGGTGGTTCTTGAAAAATACAGTTACCACCAGTTATTCTCATACCAAATGACTGAACATTAATAAATGCATCCACTGTCTCTTCAGTAGTATCTACTGTACATTTTTCATAGCCCAGATTTACAAAACCGGATATATGTATTATACTGCCAAAAGTTTTTGGACACCTGCCTTTATATGCACATGAACATTAATGACATCCCATTCTTAATCCGTAGGGTTTAATATGGAGTTGGCCCACACTTTGCAGCTATAACACTTTGCAGCTAGTTCAGGACTCTGTGCAGGCCAGTCAAGTTCCTTCACACCAAACTCGCTCATCCATGTCTTTATGGACTTTTCTTTGTGCACTGGTGAGCAGTCATGTTGGAACAGGAAGGGGCCATCCTCAAACTGTTCCCACATAATTTGGAGCATGAAATTGTCTAAAATGTCTTGGTTCCTTTCACTGGAACTAAGGGGCCAAGCCCAACCCATGAAAAACAACTCCACACTATAATCCCCCCTCCACCAAACTTTACACTTGGCACTATTCAGTCAGGCAAGTACCGTTCTCCTGGAAACCGCCAAACCCAGACTCAGAGAAGCGTGATGCGTCACTCCAGAGAACACGTCTCCACTGCTCTAGAGTCCAGTGGTGGCGTGCTTTACACCACTGCATCCGATGCTTTGCATTGCACTTGGTGATGTAAGGCTTGGATGCAGCTGCTCGGCCATGGAAACCCATTCTATGAAGCTCTCTACGCACTGTTATTGAGCTAATCTGAAAGCCACACAAAGTTTGGAGGTCTGTAGCTATCGACTCTGCAGAAAGTTGGCGACTTCTGCGCACTGTGATTTTAAGTGGCCTACCATTTCGTGGCTGAGTTGCTGTTGTTCCCAATTGCTTACACTTTTTTATAATACCACTAACAGTTGACCGTGGAATATTTAGTAGTGAGGAAATTTCATGAATGGACTTATTGCACAGGTGGCAACCTATCACTGTACCTTGTACACTGTACACTGTACTTGAATTCACTGAGCTCCTGAGAGCAACCCATTCTTACACAAATGTTTGTAGAAGCAGTCTGCATGCCTAGGTGCTTGATTTTATACACCATTGGCCATGGAAGTGATTGGAACACCTGAATTCAATGATTTGGAGGAGTCTCCCAATACTTTTGGCAATGAATTGTGTATATACACACACTGAAAATTGTCAAACTCTTTTGAGGAATCATCAAAGTTAAATCAACCTCACTGGCACACCAGAAAAAAAAGTATGCACGCTCAAACCTGTTTTAATGTACACTGTTGCTGGTTCCCCTTCATTTGATCCAACTAGTGGCGTCACACTGACAACATAGCGCACACCGTCTTCAAGGTCCTGTAGGTCAAAGGTGGTCTGATTCCCAGAAGTTCTTCTTTTCACCTCTATATTGGCTGCAAAATATAGGTAAACTGATTGAAATAGGCATTGTAGTGGCAGATCAAATGAATGGAAACCTCATGAATGACATATTACAAAGTAATATTTTAATGCTATACTGATATAATGTATTTGTAGCAAAAGGGAATAATATTCTCACATTCTGTATTAAGTATGATGATGTTGTATTGCGTTGCCCCAGAGACTCCTGTCCATCCAATTCGTATAATGTTTCCAAGTGAATCCACCACCCTCAGGTTCGTGACACGACCGACTGACTGCTCTACTAAACACAACCACGCGTCAACATATTACATGAAAGTCATAGAAGACAGAAATAAAAACAAATTATTTAGTCTTGTCCTGGACAAATAAGCACCAAACAGTTTTATAAACTTTAAATTCAATTTTAAACAAAGAACCTTTGCAATGCAAAACAAAGATGAAACGTTTAACTAGTCTGTACTATTTATCTGGATCATTTCCAAACTATGCTGGATAACATAATCATCAGGTTTACACAAACTTGTTTCATGCAGCTTCAATGCAGCTGTGAGACAATAAAAAATGGTCAATTGTCAATTTTATGAAATATTGTGCTAATATTAAATTAAATCTAATGAAAAGAAAAAAATATTTAAATTAGAAAAAATATTTTTCATTAGTAGTCTCAGACTCACCACTGCGTCTATGTTTAACTGCAATAGTGAACTTTAAACAATATCATATTGGTGTACATCAAATAATTTTTCTGACCTGTTGATTTGGTTGAAAAGAAAGTAGCTTCCTCTCGCCCATCGTAGAGTGTGAATAGAGTTATGATGTACTCGGTGCTTGGCTGCAGACTTCTGAGCTCATAGTTGGTGGTGCTTTGTGGGAAATCTTGCTTCTGGACTCTGCCTCCTGTGGTCAGCAGGATTACAAAAACATAATAAAAAAAAATTATTACACAATTTTTCTACAGTCATAGTTTGCTGGTTTATTTTGTTGTTTCTGTAGTCACTTGTTTTGTAATGTTCAAATTTAATTTAATATTTTTTTACTTGTGTAAAATTATGTTTTATATGCAAACTGTTAATATCAGATACAAGTGCATTGCAAACACCCCATTAACTGTATATAAAATATTATTTCCTTATAACACTGCCAGTGTAGATTTCAAGCCTGGCCAGACTGATTTTTCTATGTCACACAATTACACTGACTGAGAGAAAATACATTTAAAGTAAATTTTACAATAAATTCCCACATCTCACAATGCATATGGTTATTTTTACAGTAATTTGTTATGAAAGAAAATTATCTGAATACACTGTTGTATTGAGAGAGAGAGAAAAAAAAAAAACATTTAGTACAATCCTAGCAATTTTTACAGTGTTTGTGTGTTTTACTAAGGAGCTTCTTACTCTCTCCAGCTTTCCATTCCAGTCGGTAGCCTCTGGCAGCCTGTATGAGGTTCCAGCTTAATCTGATGCTGGTGGGTCCAGTAGTTGTGGCTCTCAGGACCTGTTGCTCTGAGCGCTCTGAAAGCCAAATGCATTAAGCATCTTTTAGCTTTATCTCCCCTCCTGTCTCATAAAATATTAAAACAATGGCTTCCATCTTTCTGAAGTTTATGTCCTGTTATATTTATAGACAGTTACTCACTCTTTCCTCTTTGTCTCTCACTATAACATGCACATGCATATTCAAACACCCTCACGCATTCAATTGCTATAGTCTGTGAGTCATAAGAAAAATACAATTCTTATGTTCTGATCTAGCAGACAGTGAGTCAAAGGCAAGATTAAAAGCAAACTGTCTGTGTCTATACATGTGCAGGAGATGGAGAAAGAGCCCCGCATCTTGTTTCCTGCTGTCTTCAATTTTCCAACTGCGCTATTCTTAACTCAAGACCATTTGTACATTGTCTACTATGTACACAACTCTACTACACACTGGACATCTAAAAGAGAAAAACAACTAAATGAAATAAATGTATATAATAGAATTGCCTGAGAAACTACTTTTTACAGTAATCATTTCCAAACCAGTGAATCCCTTTCAAAAATGTTAACCAACCCTGATTTTCCTCCGCTCTGATGTACAATTAAATGTGTTGTTGATTTGTCCACATGTGAATTTGTGTACCTATTTTAAAACTTGCAGTGGCTGGAGGTCCTTCAGCCTCTCCGTTGTACAGGGCGATGACTGTAACAATGTAGTCTGACTCTGGTCTCAGATTTCCCAGAGTGTGAGATTCACTATCACCTCTCAGCTCCACAGTCTCCACATCACTTCCTGAAAGAGACAGGCAAAAAGACTCTTAGCAGACAACAGGAATCTGAAAAAAAGTAAATGAGCTTCTAAGGGAATATGAAATCACATCTATAACAATCACAGACATCCTCACTGGGTGATGCATTGCTTTATCACCTCGCAGAAAACATTTCTTTAAAAATAGCCCCTTTAAAAATCAGCTGAGATTTGGATGCTGACCTGTTAAAGGACCCCAAACGACTCTATATCCTCTGGCCCCTGTCACTCCTGTCCAGCGGACTCGAACACTGTTGCTTGAGATGGTCTCAACGGAGAGCTGCTGCACTCTCTCTAAACGCACTGCAAACAGAAGCATAAACACAGAAAGAGTTTATATATTTTATATATTAGCATATGCACTTTAGTGATGCAGGCGAAGACAACATATTGTGTAAATGTGACTGTGTGATCAAATGTTTGGGGTTTTTGAAAGAAGCCTCTTATGCTCACCAAGGTTACATTTATTTGATCGATAACACACTCTTAACACATCAAAAAACAGCTGCTTTTTTACTCAAGAATCCTTTCTTTCATTATCACAGTTGAAAAAGCTTAATATTTTTGTGAAAACCTTTTTTTTCAGGATTCTTTGATAAATGGAAAGTTCAAAAGAACTGCATTTATTAGACACAGAAATATTTTATAAAATTATAAATGTCTTTACTATCACATTATTTTCATTATATTAATCAATTTAATGCATATTTGCTGAAAGCATAGTACTCCAAACTTTTGAACAGTAGCGTATGAGGACTCACATGTACGGGCAGTCAGGGTAGCTGGTGAGGCACTGTTGCGGGGAAATAGAGGATACAAGTTGATCACGTATTCTGTATCTGGCTTAAGACCAAGCAAAGTCAGAGAAGTAGACTCAGCCCCCAGAGATTGTTCCTTCAGCTGTGCAGCAGTCTGACCTGTTAACCAATCAATCATGAACAAATCATGAATTACACCATGCGCAACAAAACTACAAACAACAATTTCAACTGTGGGTCACAGCATGGAAATAAATTGGTGAGAAAAAGTGTGAGAATGTTGGTCCATTCATGTTATATCAGAAATAACAAAAATATAAGTGTCAAAATTTAAATCAGGAGTTCTCGATTTAAATCAGTCTGATGTTCATTAAATGAACTCACCGAACTTATTTATCAGCGTGGCGATTGATGAATCAACACATGACTCATTTACTGAGCTGCAAGCTCGATGTCAATGCATTAGGCTGCATTAGAGTCATTAGGGTACTCTAACATGCTGAGCCAAGAAAGCAAAAATGCATCTCTTTATCTGTATACATCACAGTTAGATCTTTGTTAATGTTTATCCTCATTTTTATAGCTTTTCATAAGCCACAAAAGCATTTTTCTCATATTTCTCATATTTAGTCTCCAGACTGATAACACCTCTTTAGGTGGGTCCTAACATGGAAAAGTTTAGTTCCCAGTGGTAGCAGCTCAAAGCAACTTATACCAGCCGGCCAACCAAACACAGCATATCATCAATATATGAGTCAGTTAATGACACAGTATAATTTTAAATCACAGTTTCAGCATCTATTCATTTGCAAGCAACACTGGGCCAAGACAGGCAGGTTGAAACATCTTCCTCTAGCTTCAAAAACTAACCTGATTAAACATAGGGCCACACCTAATCTGACAAGATCTGTTCTCTGCCAGCTCACACCTGGATACCAACCAGGTAAAGCAAACTGACACTCCTGCAATTGACAAAAATGCCTTTGGGAAACATAAACACCTTCTTCTACCTCCCCATCTTCTTTTTATCAAACTGCTAAAATCATTAGTTAGTGGCGCTTGCTAAGGACATAATCGCTATTGCTCACACTTAAAAACAGCGGTTTGATTAAACTACTCACCCGAAGTATTACATTTGGTATGTAACCTGCACTCTTTTTGCAACAAACAAGAATGTCTAATTATCAGGCTTTCTGAGGAAATACATGTATGTGCTATTACTTCTATGAATGATCAGATGTATGACTTTCACCTTAGCAATTACATAGCAACCATCTGGAAAACCACAGAAAAACATGCAAGCACCACTTTTCTTTAGACAATAACAATCACAGCAATAAAAGTGCTGCTTGTCCCAGTTATACTTTTCATCTCTATCTCTTTCTATATTTATCCACCACAATCTCTTCCACTGACTCAAACTACAATTACAGTATTCACTATTCAAAGAGTAAAATAATTACTGAGAAATGTAATGGAATTGTGGATTAGTATGCATGTAGATGTGTGTCTCTCTCACCTATTGGTCCATAAGTGATTCTGTAGCCCTGTACTTGGTCAGCTGGAGCATCCCAGCCCAAAGCCAGAGTAAAAAACCCAGCCTGGACCAGTCGCAGTGTAGTCACACCCAGGAGAGGTTCTAAAGGGCAGTTCGGGGTAAGAGAGAATGAGAGTTGTGAATTAAATAAGAATGAGTGTTGTGCTGAATTAAATATCCATATTTCTGTTATGTGCAATTCTCACTTGTTCGGGCCTTGGCAGACACCGACTCTCCCAAGCTGTTTGGGTACTGAGCAATAACGGTGATCAGGTAGTCTGTGCCCGAACGCAGCTCTCGTGCAATGTAGCTCTGCTGATTGCTTGGTATTGTTTCCTGCAGATCAAAAGGCAAAGGCTGAAGTTCACTGGATACCATTATGCTATACTTTGTGTAACCCAATGATGTTAATGGTAACTAAAACTAAAACTATAAACATTTTTTCAGTAATTGAAAAGCTGAAATAAAATATAAATATTAAACAAAAAAAAAAACATACAAATAAAAAACTGAAAATATAATTTAAGATATCTAAAATATAATGTTCATCTGTCTTAACTTCTGCCAATATTTGCAATTAACTCGAGCAGAATTTTACATTTACATTCATTTAGCAGACAATTTTATCCAAAGCGACTTACTAATCAGAAACATAATAAGCAATAACAAAAACAATATACATACAATGGCAATTTTATTAGAAGACTATATTAGAAAACAGGAGATTGAAAGGCAGAATTTTTATGTAAAAATTATATTAGTTTAGTTAGCAAAAAAAGCAACATTCATTTAGGATGAACATTCTTCTCACCTGTCGGAGCTCTGCTGTGATTGGCTGACCCAGGCCAGTTAAGGGCCTGTACTGAACCACGTAGCCATTTACAGGCCCTCCTGCAGATGTCCATCGAAATCTCAGTGAATTGGTGGTCTCACCTGAAAACTGCAAGTCTGATGGACCGCTGTAGGCCTCTGATGGAGAAACAATAATACAAATCAATGATTTTCAATTAGTAGGATCAATTAAAGCATTTTACAAGTGTCAATGTTCTAAATGAATAACAAAACTCCAAATATAATCATATTCTTGGATTTAATTGCATTGTGTGTATACTTCACATCAGGCTTACCATCACTTGAGTAAGAGCCTCCACTGGTTGTACACACACGTCGAGACACTAGGGGAAGCAAAGAGCTCAAAGCTTTGAAGTTCCCAATCTGAGAAGTGAAGTCACTTTGAGGAGGAGAGGCAATGAGATTCAGCTCATTTGGATCTGCACTCTTTATACCTGAGAAATGCAGAAAGAGAGATACAACCATAATATCAATACAAACTAAATGTATGTTTAATTAACACACTGAATCCACAACCCACAGATGCACTTAAGTTTACAGAAAAAACCTTTCCTTAAAATGTACAGTGGTGGCTATATACTCTATATCCACACAGTTCTTACCCACTGCAAATATTTTGACTCTAGGCTACGTAGTTTTTGTGAAGGTTCCTGCACATTGTCCTGAGATTTACCATCAGTAATGAGAATAGTGATCTGAAAAAATTAAAGACACAATAAAGTCAATAAAATAAAACAGTAATATTATGAAATATTATTACAATTTAAAATAACAATTAAAATGTAATTATTTAATGTAATGGAAAAGCATAATTTTCAGCAGCCACTACTCCAGAAATCATTCTGTCTTGTTGATCAAGAAACTTTTCTTATTATTATCCATTCTGAAAACAGATTTTCAATTTTCTGTTGCTTAAAATTTTTGTGAAAACTGATGTATATTTGTTCAGGATTCTTTGATAAAATAGAGACTCAAAAAGTCTCATAGTGTACAAATGCTAAATAAGACAAACAAAGTAAATTTACACATTTACATTCCATGTCAAAATACTACAGATATGGCAAGTCAAACCATGTATCATAATATCCAGCTCACCTTAGGTACATCTCTGATAGAGGCAGGGTTAAAGAAGTTGTCTGCGATATATTTGAGACCAGCCCGGTGCGTGTATTTCCACCTTTATAGTTAATATTCTCTATGGCAGTTAAGAGCTCAGTTCCATTCAGGTATGTTGTAAATGTAAACTCCACCCTGATTGTCATAAAATATAAAAGTATAATCAACAAAAGTCCCAACAATCTTACAAACACATACATAAACCTTTACTGTATATAATAAATATAAAATGTGGTCACCTCAACAAAAACTATTTACAATAACATGGTTAATTTACTCAAAGAACTTGGTGCACTTAACTGCTCTACTGAAAATCCTGATCCATTATATCATATTATATTACATGATTTAAACTTATTATCATATATGTTTTTCTGCAAAGTAGTTGTATCCGCAAAGAAATGATGAGAAGGGTAAACAAGATTCACCAAAAGGAATCATCCCAATGGTTACTTCAATCAACTATATACAACACAACAACATCAACATACTACATACTCCTCTAATGAGTTTTAATATTAACAATTTTCACTTTGCAATATTGAGCAAGTTATTGAGAATTTATTCAACTTGGACAACTTGAACTTACCTTGTTCAGTTTGTTATAATTTAATTATAATTTGTATTTATTATGTACTATTTGCATACAATAAGAGGTAAGGATGTAAATAAAATGTAAATAGTCCCTTTAAGTCATGTTTGTTCACTCGGCAGCCATCTCGGCAACGCCCCCAAGTAGCCATTTTCTATATAGGAAATCTAGTACCTCTCCTATCTACTTGAATGTGGAAAGACCACCTTCTAAACTGTTTGTCAAGATTACACTAATGTATTTAAAATAAATCAATAAAATAAATCAAATGAATCTTAAAGGGATAATCTTAAAGGGATAGTTCACCCAAAAAGAAAATTATCCCATAATTTACTCACCCTCAAGCCATCCTAGGTGTAAACATGTTAAATATTAATATTTTTCTTACACAAACCCATTGATTCATTTCAGAAGACCTTTAGTAACCCCCCAGAGTCATTTTGGGCTGCCATTCACTGCCATTACAAAGCTTGGAAGAGCCAGGACATTTTTAATATAACTCTTCAATTGTATTCGTCTGAAAGAAGAATGTCATATACACCTAAGAGGGTGAGTAAATCATGGGGTACTTTTCATTTTTGGGTGAACTATCCCTTTAAGTACACAAGCAAACAAAGTTTCACAGACCTGGCAGTATCGCTGTACTGTACGACTCCAAAACGGATGCCATTGGGTCCTACTGCTCTGGCAAAGGGTTGGACAATCCCTGCCATAAAATTCTTGACCAACACAAAATTAGCCCTGCCAATACTGGATGATCCATCCACCAAGAACACAATGTCTGCTGCAACAACATCATTGCACTGGCCTGTCAACAAAGAGAAAAAACATATTACTAACACAACCATATATATAAATCATATATATACACCATACATATAACCATATATATAAATATACACAACTGTGTTTCTCTTTTGACTGTAAAAGAGATATACAAATATTTATAATAGAAGTCAGGATATATGGGCTTTCATTCATACAAATACAGAATGTTTTCATTAGTGCAGCCACAATGAGACTGTTGTTACCAAAAATGCTAAAGCACAGTCACCAACAGTTATAAATATGCATTTAGAAAAAAATATACAGTGCTAATACTGTTCTACATTTGCTTCTTTTCCTGCACTTTAACTCTTATTTATTTTGTGCATATAGGTCTATATATAACATACATACCTATAGGCTAATGTATATTTTCTTTAAATCTAAAATGCACAGTCGTGGAGGGGGTAGACAAAACATTTGACTGTGTACCATTGTGTATGTGACAAATGCAACTGTGAACTTGAGCTTCAGTATTTCCATCCAAACATTCACATCTGTGCCTATTCAATTCATGTATTCAGTGAAGGATTAGGGAAGGATCAGGGTGAGAAGACACACAGGAAAAGAC
This sequence comes from Paracanthobrama guichenoti, assembly GCA_018749465.1. NCBI lineage: Eukaryota > Metazoa > Chordata > Actinopteri > Cypriniformes > Gobionidae > Paracanthobrama > Paracanthobrama guichenoti. The sequence continues at coordinate 26,297,692 of CM031948.1, forward strand.
CATCAGCACCCAGTCTGCAAAGCCATTTCAAGAAAACAAAGCATCTGGGCCCATTTATTCAGCAACTGGTGCACCAGTCCTTTACACAGTTCAGTATACTACCAGTCATCAGTTGCATGGCTGTGTGTGACTCAACGGCTGCTTGAATGAATGCCCCTTAAGGTAGCAAAAACTAATTAACCTGCTGTGTTTGATTTGAGTCACTGCACTCTTGGTAGGGCATGATGAGAAATGTATACGTGCAGCATTTAAAATTAAAGATGCACAATACTGAGAGCATATTGGTTATTGACAGATATTAGGGATTTTTAAATTTATCTGTGTTGATTAATATTAGATATATATCAGTTAATATTTTGGTAACTATATTTCAGGTAATCTTGTATGTCGATATATGTATGTTAATGCATAAAAATAATAATATATTGTATTGTATTGTTACTTTGAATGCTACTTTGTATTTCATTAAAACATACTTTTACTGTATATTTACTAATATAATGATAATAAAATAATTAGTGCTGGGCAATTGATTAATCGTGATTAATCGCATCCAAAATAAACGTTTGTGTTTACATTAATATGTTTGTGTGCTGTGTCTAATTATTATGTATATATAAATACACACTCCTTCATATATTTAATAAATATTTGCATGTATATACTGTATATATATTTATATAATTTATCTTATATATAAATATAAATATTTTATATATAAATATAACATATTTGTCTTAAATACATGCATGTGTGTATTTATATATACATAATAATTATACACAGTACACACACATATATTATGTAAACAAACTTTTATTTTGGAAGCAATTAATTGTGATTAATCAATTGCACAGCACTAAAAACAATATTTATGATATTAACTTCGGATTAATTTTAGCCTTGTGACTTTCTTACATGCCTCAAATTTGTTTTCAAATGTCTTTATTTTCATTGCAGAGGAAAAATTTATATTACTATATTAAATATGCTAAAAGAGAACTGTACATGCTGCAGATAAAGTTAATTGTGGTCAGCTATACACATTCATTTGAATGACACTTCCTGAAAGAGTACATAAATCTTTACCTTGAGCTGTAGAGTGTGATGGGAGACACAGCAACACAGCAAACAGCACAGTCCATTGCAGCAAACACCCCATTTTCAAATCCTACACATAATGACACACACAAAAAGAGAAAAATGTGTCTGGAAAAGATCATATATACCCACAATTGATTATTCAGTTAGTAATATGCACTGTTTTCAGCTTCAGTGGCAGTAACATAATGTTCCTCCTTCAGGTGAAATGAATGCCCAGATACCATGAACATCTGGCAGAAACTCAAAGACAAGAAACTGAGAGAAGCAAGGTGGAGCTTGCACCATCATCATCATGCAAATAAAGAGCAGACACTCAGAGGAAGATGAGCTTGTGCATGTTTTTAAAGCAGCTCTATAATGGGCAATGAAGAATTCTTTTTTTCAAGAGAGAACATTTGTTTATTAGAACATTCCTAATGTCATTATTATTAAAGAGGTTACAGACTGCTATTGCTCAAACTAATATGCTATTGTATGATTCAGAACCATAACAGAGCATGTGCCCACATATACGCACACGCTCCTGCTTGCACTGGTGCTGATACTAGAGCACACTCTCATCCAACTGCTCGCACACTTACAGATACTGTATTGTCTGACACAAACACTTTTATTAAGTTTTTTTCTTTATTACTTTTCATGAAGAAATATGTGGGATCATTCTGCTCCTTTTCTAAGTGGTCTAAGACACTTTGTGCCTTCAAAGATGCCATTTTTTTAAATACTTTTCAGCAGATGGGTCTGTTTTTGATTTATAGAGAGGAAATCGTGGTCCACATTTGGAGTCACGCTGGTTTACACTCAACAGTGACTGCTCTGGAAAATGGCCTGCCTAAAAACAAGGTTAAAAACTTGCAGACAAACAGAGACACACATAAAACACACACATGGACATTATTAAAGCTTCAAAGATCTGAGTCAGAAACGCATTACTGAGTATGTATTGGTTTGTTTTTCCGGTGTCGCTTACTGTCTGGGGCAAACAGAAATCCTTTTACCTGTATTTTTTTCATCGTGATGGTGACTTTTAGTTGGCTAGTAAAGTCTCATTTTGAAATCTAAAAAAGCCACTACATGAATATTTTAAACCACTTTCAAAATAACCAGATCTGTATCACAAAAACCTTAATGCATCACAAAACGCATGCCTATCCGGAACACAAAATATACAAATACACAGACGAACAGACTAAACAGTCAACTAAACAATTAAACTGCCCACATACACATATGCAAGACATTTTGTGTCCTTTATTTTCAGCTGTGTGAACTTGTCCAATGACATGATCTTTTTTTATTGTGTCATTAACTAAATTCTATGATGTGGTCCCTTTAAAGAGGCAGTTGCTTAATTCCTTAAGGCAATAAAAACATAAGCAGCAGCATACAGAATATGGTCACATTGCTGATTATTGTAAATATTAATATAAACTGAGGAACAATTTAGTTCTCTCTGCACATGAGTCCAATGAAAATATGTTTTTTGATTTCTGATTTTAAGTGGAAATACAGTTGTAGCTCTCCAATTCAACTTCCCTTTCAATCAATCTGTCTCTGTTTCTCTCAGTGTTGTTTGCATTAATTAAAAGGATACTGTCATCATTATGTGGCTCATGAAATGGTAATTATAGCATTTATAAGTATCCTGACTGAACCACATTTGAGTTTGAACTGCCAGATTGTCTCCTGTGGCCTCTCCCTTCCTTCACCTACACGTTGTGCATTCCGTTGCTCTCGCTCTTACACCTGTGGTTCCACAGAATTCATTGAGGCGGCATCATTGCAACCTGTGGTCAAGAGAGCATTGCTATACTAAACACAATAAACGCAATACTTGCAGAATATGACATGCAACAATATTTAATTTTTTGGTATGTGAAGTGTGAACCCAGTTAAAATCCTGGCTTTTTCAAACAATAAAAAAGGCTATTTAATGTGTGGCTTAACATAAAAGACAGGAATTACAGAGACAGTCCTGAGCTCTATAAAGTGAATGCTGGGAGAAGAAACAACAGCATCCACTACTTGCATGCCATTTTACAATAGCTACACTACAAATACCAAATACACCGATTAAAATGTTCATTTTGACTGTCAACTCATCCTGTCTCATTTGCGATCAAAAATGATGAATATGTTTCTGACTGATGTTTCTTATTCTATCCAACAATTTATAATATTAGTCATTTCTTACCCATCATTTTGCAGAGATTGCAGACAAATTATAATTTACATTAAGCCTTCAAAAGCCTCCTTATTGAAAATGGTAAACTTGTGGTATAGTACGTATAGTAGCAGACATATTCTTATTGGGATAGTTAACCCAAAAAGGTTTACTCACCCTCATTAAACATTTATTAATTTCTTCCTTCTGTGGAACATTACCGCATAGCACCACCTAGCATCCAACCAGTGGCATTACCGGTGTAATCAGTTTGAACAAAGATACCACACCACTACTGAAAAGTATGAAAGAATGTTAATTTTTCGATGAACTATACCCTTTTTCACATTGTGAACAAAATGCCACATTTTATACATGGTATCCATTTTGACATTGTCATGTTGGTGAATTTTCCACACAATGAGTGATTTATTGTGTGAGTGATTCTAATTTCTCCCTCCAAAATAATGCATCATGAGGTTATGAGCCAAAGTGTTCATGTTTTAAACAGAGTTTTAGAACAATGAAAAACTCATGGCCAGGAGATGTCATAAAAGGGACAGGAATAAATTTAGAAACATTCCTTGCCCTGACAATGTCACTACAGTTTATCCTCAAAATATTAAAGTATGAGAGGTCACTCTTTCAGAACAAAAAAGAAAAGTCGATGTCAAAGATATCTGCTGTTCACACTGCCAACTATTTCATTACAGTGTCCCCACACAGCAGTACCAAAAACAGAAACAGAGAGGGCAAAGTACTTGAAAAAGGATAGATGTCACAGAGAAATAAACACAAAATAAAAACACATCTTCTAGTTGGGTGGATTCAAAAGAAATAAAAAAGAAAAGAAGCAGACTGAACGACCAGAATACAGACAAAATATGTACTGGATTATTTTGGAGAGTGAGTAATTGAGTTGTAAATGAGTAAAAATATTCACAAATTAGCCAAAATAATAAAAATGTATCATGTATGGGGAGGTACATGCATTGTCATTTATTAATTATTTTCATGAATTAATGTTTAAAAATGTATTTTCAGCCACCAATAAACATATAAACTTCATTCAACATTTCACCATATTGAAATTACATTTTCCCCAATACTGTAAACCCTAAAGCTCAAAATAATTAATTGGTTTGAGTAGGGCCAACTCAAATTAAACAAATTAGTTCAATCAAATAAAATTTTATAAGCATTTAGAACTTTCTTTTTCTTTTGAGTTCACAAAACTGATACATTTAAGTAATCTGAATTGTTTCATTGATTTAAGTTTTATTAACTTCTTTCTTTAATTTAGACAAACTTAAATTGAACTAAAATTGGGCTAGGATTTCTATTTCTCAGCATGCTTTGCCATAACACTCAAAAAGGAGAGTAAATGCTTTTTGTGCAAGATTAATGTTAACTGGCAGATTTAATAGGTTTTAGTGTTTTGTTATGCAAGTTTAGAAGAGTTTCTATTATGTTGTACTTATTCAACAAATGCTAATTATATCAAAGCATTCTGTAACCAATTAGCAAGGTAGCATTTATTGAATTAGTTCAAACTAGCCAAATTTCTACTACTAATCATTTTTAAATTGAGATTAAATTATAATTTTAAGTTAAATGTATGAATGAGCTTACTCACATATTTCAAGTTAATAGCAATTAAAATGTATGAGTAAAAATAAAAATGTAATAAAAATAACTGATTACCTCACATTTTTTTAATTTTGCCGACTGATTCCGGTTTACAGTGTATGATAAGTGCATAAAAATGTGAAAACAGTTCACGGATTCTGAGATGAAAACACATAATCAACATCCCAGGAGAAACAAAGGACAAACTGACCCTCTAAATATGAATATATCCAGACATACACAAGGCATTTCTAATCACATGCCTCACTATGTATGTGTTGCTGTCTAATCAGGAAACAGAGAAGCTATGGAGACTGACACACAGATGTTATTGGTTATGTGCCCCAAATGCTATTCACACACATGTGACAAAGTTACTGTATGCTGAAGTAGTGTACTACTGACCAAAAAAAAAAAACTGAGAAAGTAAACAGAAAACACAGGGATCCTGAAACACTTTAAAGTGCTGATTTATAATTGTTCTTGAAATTATTATTTAGGTCTTGGCTCAGTCTTAAGAAAATCTTGAGCGAAAGACTACTGAGCATTCCAGCTGTTCTCAATAATGACATGCATTCTCTTTTATCCAGGAAAAAAAGCCCACACACTAACATTCACAGACTGTCACTATAGTCACTCAACACAAGCAGTGTTGTCACTAGATTAGTGCCTTTTCAGACTCCTGTGACTTTTTTCAAAAAATTAAGTGACTTTTTGGATTGCTTACATGTAGTCAGTCACTATATCATACTCGCTCCATTGTCTGACAGAAAATGTGTAAATGGGAACAGCTTTATTAGACATTCAGATATATATTATATTAGAATTACAGTATGTGAGCAAAGATTAGGAGAGAAAACAGATGTAGCCTGTCAACAGGCACATTACCTCATCTAGTGACATTCAGCGACTTTTTGAGAGAATAGTTGGCAACACTAAAGCGGCACCTCGGCCATGCATGCATGCTCAGCAGGTGTCCACGGTAACCTAGACACTCCAGCCCTGCCTACTGAGTGTGAGATATCCAAAGTGACGAATCACACAAGTTCAACTGAGGTCATGTCCCGCCTCCTCTGCCTGAATAGGCGATTTGGAAATATTGTGATGCTGATGTGGAAATCTCTCTTTTTCAATTTCATCAGAGCATCAGCTCATCAATTTCTAATTTCCCCCACAGCAGTTCTCTATATAAACGGCAACATGTGCACATGTGGTCTAATCATAAACCATATTTGTGCTGTGATTTCTTTCATCTTGTTTCTGATGTGTGCTCTCTTCTGCCCTTTTTATTTCCTTATGTCCTGTGTGATTTAACTAACATAAAAATGTGAATTAGCCTAAATGATAATGAAGTTGTAACATGAGCCAAGGACACCTCAAGCAGTATCATACAAATAAAATATGTAATTATGCAGTGATGATGTGTTTTAACACATCTAATGAGAACTATGAATAAATCTGAGGTGTCTGAAGCACATCTGTTCTGTCAAATAATAAGAATTGAGCTGTATGACAAGCTTGAATCATGCCAGTAATCAGTCATGTTCATTAGACCTGCATCATTGTGCATAGTTCTTACAATTTTGCACCTTCAAGCTGTTTTCGCTCTAAATTGTAAAACAAGGTAGGATGACATTCCACAGCTCCCAGAATTACTTCCATAAATCATTATTGCTTCAAACTCAGTCACAACTCTATCCTGACGCTTCTCTCTTCCCAAGCCTAAAGTGCTTTATCACTGACCCTAGAGAACTCTGTCACTGACCTCAGGGTGTTACAGCACACTGTAACTGATCTCAAAGCGTTTGCTGACCCTACAGAGTTCTATTACTGATTTGACTGTAGATTCACTGACCCATAGTTTTCCAAGGCCCCCCATTGTCCTCAACAATAATCACAGGCCCCATGACTTTCCAGATGTGCTAAATAAAGATTAAGGAATGGGATTTTTTTACACAAAATTTGTAGCCGATAAAATATTTTAGAGCTTGGTATAAATAGAAAAATATTAATTATAAAAATGCTCATAAAGATTTAAGATTTTATTAAACATCTTATTTTAATGCTTGTTTTGTCTTGTTTTTAGATCATTTAAGTCATCTTGATGCCCTTTTCTGTTAATAACACCAGAGAAAATCTCTTTTCAAAATCTCTTTCAATGTGGTCTTGGACAATAGGGGACCATTGAGGTCAGAAGGTTGAGAATGGCTTCCCTAAAGCGTCTATCACTGACCTTATAGTGTGCTGTATTTATGACAGGGCGAAATAACTTATCCTGAAGCATCCAATGTCAAGGTCAAAAGGTTGAGAATTGCTGCCCTAGGGCGTCTATAACTGATCTGTGCGCTGTAGAACTGACATCCAGCTTCTGACTGATCCTGAATCAGCTTCCCAATCAGTGACCGTACATCGTTATATTACTGACAACTAGATCATTCCATCCCTGGCCTCCTCATGGAGCGCTCCATAATTCAAAGGAAACAGACGTAAGCTTACCGCTCAAAACGGGTCACCGAGGCGAAGCGGTCAACGACGTTGTCCTAACACATGATCTGGCAAATTCCCTTCAATGAGCCTGTATTTGTCCGGTGAATGACTTGAAAAAAGTTTTGTTTTATCAAACTGCTCTTGTGCGCTGCGTGAGCATCTGCAAACCTCCCAGCGGACGTTCCCTCCTCAAAACGGTGCAGCCTGCAAAAATCCTCTCATTGACTACGAGCAGAGAAATAAAGTCATATTTCCTTGGTTGTGCTGTTTGCTGCGGTGAAAGTACTGTAGTCCAGACTTGTTCAGGCGCCTGCAGCTAACTAAGTCCATCCCTAGACATTCACTCTTTTCTCAGGATCGTCTTTCAGAACTCTGCGCGAGCTTCACGCCTTCTCACATTACAGCCAATCAAATCATAAGGCAGCAGCGCTCGTGCGCTCTATGCTCGTGCCTGTACCTGCACAGGTAAATTGTACGTTCATAATTAAATGTTATTTTTTCCAGGGGCCGAAACATCACAGCGTCTGATAACAATAGAATAGACAGGAGACATATATTATTATTATTATTATTATTATTATTATTATTATTATTATTATTATTATTTTACCATATTAAAATCGTTCCTGTTATTTTCCACTCTTTAAAGGAGAAATTGGGCAAATATGATTCAACAGTGTTTGCATGAATCATTCTAATTCCATGAAGCAGAGATTGGTGAACTGAGTAAAGTTTTAAATTAAGATGGCAGATCCAGGGTCAAAAGTTGACAGGATCAGATTGAGGCAATAGCAAAGATATTGTCAAATTTAGGTAAAAAAAAAAAATCTGTGTAACATTTAGGCAAAAATCAATGTCGTCATCTCTCTCTCTCTCTCTCTCTCTCTCTCTCTCTCTCTCTCTCTCTCTCTCTCTCTCTCTCTCTCTCTCTCTCTCACACACACACACACACACACACACACACACACACACACACACACACACACACACACACAGGCACACTTGTGGCACACCCAAGCATCTGTCCACACTCATCTGGAATCCAAGCCTAGGGGGCATCCATCCTTTTTAAGACATAATCTTGAGCTGCATAGGTTTTCCCTCTCTTCATCAAAGTTAATAAAAAAGTTTGGAGGTGTCCATACCGTTTGGATTTATTTTGGGAATCTTTGTGCTAAACAAAAGCAAAGAACATAGTCATGACAGGTTTTCTCTAATGGCAGGCTTAGACTTGCACTGGAAACAAAGGTCTGGACAATGGGTGACAATGTGGTAGTATTCAGAACAATTATGTACTTTAAATTAAGCAGCTGCTTATGTTAGACATTTTTTTTTTAGCTTAAAAGGGAGTGGTAGCACAATGTTGTTCGATCTTAAATGAACAATGTGCAAAACTGATTTATGATTGCTTTAATAAGTGATGTAAATTGAAATACAGCAAATTAGGCTATGATACAGAAATGCAGAAAATACAGCAATGCATGAACTTTGTTTAACCATAGCTTAATAATAATAATAATAATATAATAATAATAATAATAAATATGATGTTTATTATTATTATTATGAAAATGTATAATTAATAACAACAATAATTATATTATTATAAATAATTATTTATTTTTATAAACGTGTGGCAAGCCTGGCAGATTCGTGCACATTAGAGATGAATGTATTCTAATTTTTGTCCCGAACCCAGAGCACTTCCCGCCCTGTATCTCTGGTTAGGATAGTTAACCAAGCAAGTGTGAGGAGATGTGTGGTGGTGGGATGCAGGAAACTGTTGAGGAATATAGAACATAGAATTTATATAGGCCTCATCTCGTACCGATTGGATAGGCAATTTGTCATGTACATCTATGCAATCGGCTATGAATTTATATAGGCCTCATCTCGTACCGATTGGATAGGCAATTTGTCATGTACATCTATGCAATCGGCTATGAATTTATATAGGCCTCATCTCGTACTGATTGGATAGGCAATTTGTCATGTACATCTATGCAATGAATATTAGCCAAGTCATACATGGACTCTTTAACTGAAATGAAAAGTGGATGCAGGATGCACCTCTACTGTGTGTTCACACACATTCCTTACGAAAGACAGGAATGGGAAACAGGCTCATTCACTGTCAGCTTGTAACGGCCACCTAAATTATGTTGAATACTGTTCATGATGTTAATGTTGATGTGCCTTTAAGATAACCTCTTCTATGGCATACATTGTAGTGTGCACGCTGTTCTCATGTGAGCATGCACGCACAGAATGGGTGAGAGAATGTTCATGTGATGAGAGAGATGACTGCTCTACTGCTGACTGATGTTACAGCATAATAATGCTACTCTTCTTCTTTGCTTTGTAGCGTTTATCAGAGTGCTTTCTTTTCCTTGCTCTTTTACATGTATGTGAAGAGTGTGCTAAATTGCACAAACCATCTATAAAGACTCGTGGGACTACCAGTTCAATTGCCTCGTGTTCCCTTTCGAACGGTCAGTCGTACTGCATCGAAGACGCACAGGGAATTCTCCTATTCTCAAATATAATGAAGTCATTTGTAAAATCATGCAGTGCTACTGCCCAGTCAAAACAGTGTCGAAACATCTCGCACGCTATTGGCTGGCCAGTGGGAACTGCATGAACCTATGGCAGAACAGTGTAATCTGAGCGATACAATGTGCACAAAGCCCGCGAAGCTGAGTGCAAAAGGCCGCGAAAAGGGCATATAAAATACCATATAAAATGAGCCTGCAGCGGAATAGCGAGCTAGCCAGCCCGGACATCCTGCGGAGTCATCCGTTTACGGAGCCTTCATCACAGAGCCCGACCCCATCCCTCACGCTCTCCTGTTTCCTTTTCTGGACTGAATATCCTGAAGCTAGCGAGCTCACGTCGGCCCAGTGCCCGCGTGCCTAGCCCTCACCTCAGAGAGAAGCTTCCCCCGTGACGTTCTCTAGATTGGACCTGCTCCCTCTGCTTGACGCTGAGGGCCTGGTCTCGTTTGGCGGCAACGAGGACGAAGAGGATCCATGCGATGATTCTGTGTCCCTCGCTGCTTCTGATGCGGAGGATTGGTCGGGCTCCGTTGATGACCCCGTCCCCTCAACATCACAGCATCGCAGCAACTCAAAGACTGGTGCGGACGCCGAACTACTCCGTGTACTACTCACTAAAGCTGTGGGTGAACTGGGCCTGGATTGGGCCTCACCTGAAGAGCTTGCGCACAGCCGCCTTGACGAGTGGTATCTGCCGGGCGCCAGCAGGCCCCCCGACAGAGAGCCGCTCTGTTCTTCCCTGAGGTGCACGCAGAGCTGGTGAAGTCATGGCGTGTGCCTCACTCTGCCCGTCTCCTCCTGTGCACTGCGCATGCGCTCTCGACCATCAACGGCGCCGTCAAAAAGGGCTATGAGAAGCTTCCTTCGGAAACGGTAGCGGCTCACCTCTGCCCGCCCTCCGCGATTGGCTCAAAGCCCAAGATCACCCATCCCTCCAGGCCCTGTCATACTACGTCAGCGTTGGCGAATCGGGCGTATGCTTCCGCTGGACAAGCAGGCTCTGCTCTCCACTCAATGGCGGTCCTGCAAGTATTTCAGACTAAACTCCTCCGTGATATGGATGAGTCTGGTTAAGATCAGGAGGCTTTCCACGATCTCCAGAGCGCCACAGACCTGGCCCTTCGCGCCACGAAAGCCACCGCCCAAGCCATAGGCAGATCGATTCCTGAACGCCACCTATGGCTGAACCTGATGGAGATAAAGGAGGCCGATAAAACCGCTTTCCTCGATGCTCCAATTACCCCAAACGGCCTGTTTGGCCTAGTGGTGGATGACTATGCAGAGCATTTCACCACGACTCAAAAAGCGTCCCAAGCTATGCGGCATTTTCTACCGAAACGAGCTAGAGACTCCGAGTTCTCTCCCCATGGCCCGTTTTTGTTCTGGCCAGGGAGAAAAATGCTGTTCTGAATTTTTTACATGCAATGAATGTAAACTACAAGCCCGCTTTAATGCGCACTCCCCTGCATTCTGCCGCCATAAAGGCGAGTTCAATAAAAAACATTTGCTCGCAATTCGCTCGCAAACCACCCCATTTTGCTGGCCTAATACACACTTCGGTGGAGAGCAAAGTGACTCACGTCCTCAAAACCTAAGTAGAGAGCCTATTGATAAAAAAAGCGATAGAGGCCGTGCCTCCAGCCTCCAGTCAGGGTTTTACAGCTGCTACTTCCTCGTTCCCAAAAAAAGATGGCGGTCTCAGACCCATCTTAGATCTCAGACATCTGAACAAGGCTCTTATCAGACGGCCTTTCAGAATGCTGACCGTTTTTAGAGATTTGTGTTCGACGGGAAGGCTTATCAGTACACAGTCCTGCCATTTGTCCTGTCCCTGGCCCCCTCAATTTCACGAAGTGCATGGATGCAACTCTCTCCCCCTTAAGGCAAGCAGGAATGCGCATTCTGAACTACCTCGATGACTGGCTCATATTGGCCCAGTCAGAGGAAGAAATAAAATCTCACAAATCTGTGCTACTCAGCCATCTAAAATGCCTGGGTCTTAGAATAAATACAGCCAAGAGCTCATTGCTTCCCAGGCAGAGAATCTCCTTCCTGGGAACAATTGTGGACTCAGCCCAAATGAGGGTGTGGCTGTCAAATGAGCGCACTCTGACTACACAGCAGCTTGCATGTTCGTTCAAAACAGACCCCTAAAAATTTTTCAGAGAATGTTAGGCCTAATGCCATCAGCTTCTCCAGTACTTCCACTGGGCATGATGCACATGCGCCCCCTGCAGTACTGGCTGAAATCACGGGTTCCTCCCCAAGAGTGGCATTCCGGCCAGCTTTGGATCAAAGTGGGCCGCGGTTGTGTCAAAGCCCTGGCCCCGTGATCAAAGCTTGGGGACAGTTTGGGGACAGTTTCCAGACGGATGGTGGTCACCACGGATGCCTCCAACATGGGTTGGGGTGCTCTGTGCGAGGGCGAACCGGCCTTCGGCTCATGGTCGAGCACGGAGTCACGGTTGCACATAAACTGCCTAGAAATGCTGGCAGTGGTGCTAGCCCTCGAGACTTTTCTACCACGTCTCTTAAGTCACCATGTTCTAGTCCGCACGGACAACACAACAGTGGTCTCCTACATAAACCGCCAAGGCGGGCTCAGGTCGAGATGGCTCAACCAACAGGTCAGACTTCTCCTCCTATGGGCAAAAGTCAAATTACATTCACTGAAAGCAGTACATGTGCCAGGAAGACTGAACCAGGGAGCAGACATGCTCTCTAGGGGCCTCATCTCTCCAGGGGAATGGGCCCTCCATTCCCAAACAGTTCAAATGATATGGAATGTTTTTGGGAGGGCAGAGGTCGACCTCTTCGCCTCCGAAGACAACTATCATTGCCCAATCTATTTTTCAAAGAGCAAGGATGTGCTAGCCCACGAATGGCCCAGCTGTCAACTTTATGCTTTTCCACCAGTACCGCTTATTCCCCAGATTTTAAAAAGGATCAGGGAATGCGAACACACGCATAGTGGCTCCACTCTGGCAAACCCACAACTGGTTTCCTGAGTTGATTCAGCTACTATCAGCAGCCCTTTCTCAGGCAAAGATCTCCTTTCTCAGGCGAACGGCACAATTTGGCATCCTCGCCCAAACTGGGGGCTTTACATGTTTGGCCACTCAAAGGGAGCTCGAGAACCTCCCAGTGAATGTCTTGAGCACCATCAGTGAAACTAGAGCTCCGTCTACTAGGCTTCTCTATGCCCTTAAATGGTCAGTGTTCTCTGACTGGTGTTCAGCTAGGAACTATAACCCAGTGTCATGCAAGATATCATAGATTCTCATTTTTCTACAAGAGATGTCGGATGCAGGATGCACTCCATCCACACTCAAAGTCTACACAGCAGCTATCGCCACATCCTAAATTCTTAAAAGGAGCCAGGAGGCTTAACCCTCCGCACCCTCCTACCTATCCTGGGACCTTTCATTGGTCCTAAGTGCACTAAGACCTCCCTTCAAACCGCTGCAGATGGCTGAATTAAAGCCGCTTTGGCTAAAAACTGCCCTGCTATTAGCACTGGCATCTGTTAAGCGTGTCGGTGACATTCAAGCATTATCTGTGAACACGTCATGTTTAGAATTTGGCCCAGGCGATTCTAAAGTCGTCCTCAAACCAAGGCACGGCTATGTACCTAAAGTGCTTTCGTTCAAAGCACAGGTAATCACTCTCTCTGCCCTCCCCCCTATGCTCTGCCCAGTTAGGGCTCTTAGAGCATATATTGAGCGGTCCTCCCACTTTAGACAGTCGGAGCAGCTCTTTGTAAGTTTTGGTGGCCGAACTAAGGGACTTCCAGTCACCAAACAAAGCCTGGCCAGACGGCTAGTGGACACGATAGCGTTAGCATATAACACTATAATGCCCCATAGGTGTCAAAGCTCACTCCATGTATGTATGTGTGTGTGTGTGTGTGTGTGTGTGTACATATATATTATTAATGATGTGTCAATAACTCTGGTCTTGAGCCCTTTTTAATAAGTGTTCAAACTTGAGGGAGCACATGTCACATGTTACAGCGGGACCGTTCAAAAGGGAACGTACTCGGTTACTTAACGTAACCTCGGTTCCCTGAGATAAGGGAATGAGTACTGCGTAGATGGCCGTGCTATGGCTCTAGCAATGGGTGATTGTCGCTTCAGTCGATTTAACCTGACGTTTTTGACAGTTACAGCATATTTTATATGCCCTTTTTGTCGGCTTTTGCGCTCAGTTTTGGGGGCTTTGAACCCAGCTTTGTGGGCTTTGTGCCCATTGGATCGCTCAGATTACGTTGTTCTACCAGGGGTTCATGCAGTTCCCACTGGCCAGCCAATAGCGTGCGAGATGTCTCGACACTGTTTTGACTGGGCAGTAGCATTGCGTGATTTTACAAATTACTTCAGTATATTCGAGAATAGGAGAATTCCCCGTGTGTCTTCGACGCAGTACTTGTTCCCTTATCTCAGGGAACCGAGGTTACGTTAAGTAACCGAGTAGGCTACGTTTTCCTTCTCGCCTCATGTTTTCTGTTTTTCATCTGGGCAGACTTCAAGCATTCTGACAGATGTTACAAGCTGAGATGTTGAAAGATGAGAAAGTGAGTCACTTTAAGCATCTGCAGCATCCCCCTGTACAGCAGTTTAGCAGGTGAAGATGATTATGTGAGCGCAGCATGCCTTCAACATGTTTTACCTGTTTAAACAGCACACTTAGGTACATATGAGCCTCCATTCACCTGGTAGTGCATTAAGGTCAATGTTTTCTCAGGGCATGCTTGGTCATTTCCATTGGGGCTGAGCATTTGAGGTTTACTGTCTGTTACATCGATAGCTGTAATGAGATCAAACATTGTAGGAGAGCAGGATTGCACAAGATGCACAAGGATCCACCAGGTTTAACATGAGTTTTTGAGCTTGCACAGTTTTGAATACTCCTGCTCAGTTGTCTACTAAAATCCAAGTAAGCTTAAGGTCTTGTCATCTGTTCATCATATGTACAGACAGACCATATTTATGCCTCTGATGTAATGCAAAACTCCTTTCTCTCCTCATAGGACCTCACAACACAATCACAACAAAGCTCCTCAAGGATGGACGTAGATCATGTCTGCTATACATTAGTGTTCTAATTAAACTCAGGAATGAGACAGTGACAGAATCATTTCAGGCGAACTACATAACTGACTGACCAAATATAGTAGAGAATTATAAAATGTTTATATATGTGATGATGATGTCAAATTTTTTGACTGAAAAAAACAATCACACACACACTTAGCATGCAGATACACACGTAACTCACACATGCAACACATATTGTACATACAGACATGTGCCTTCATATTTTGTGATGTGGTTACAGGGCAGATGGTGAAATGACGGAGTGCTGATAAATCACTGAGCGTTCCTATGTCACTCTGAATAGATGATGCCCCAGAACTGCTGCCTTTAAATTACTTTACACTGACAAGGTTACTGTAACTAGTTAACTGAGGTTCGGTAACAGGGCCACGCCTCAACCAATCACCTGACTCCTCAAAACCTTATATCTGGCTGACCCTTCCAGTACTGTTTGTCTCGTTCTCTCGAACCCTCCCTTCCCCTCCCTCTCTCATCCATTCAACCATCTTTACCATCCCGTTTTCTTCCCTTCCAGGTTGTATCGGTGGTGTCCTAATCACTCGCTCGGCCAACATTTAACTGAGATGATGCCCCACTCTGAGTCTCCTGGCTGCCAACATCAGGCCCAGATCAGCCTGACTACCATCCCTTTCTCCCTTTCTCTTCATCCTCTCCCTATTCATCCCTAACTACTTAAATAAACAATTCTCCAACATTCATGGTTGTGGCATGGTCTTGGCTCGTGAATTGCCATACATTGTCATCTCTGTTTTTTGTGTTTATTTAAAATAAGACAAATCTGATATTATTTTAATCTTATATCTGTTATTTAACAGTTGAGATGGTTCTTTAACGCTGATCTAACAGCAGAAGACACGAGCCGTGGTTTAAATCCCAGTGGAGCAGACGGGGTGTGTTCTAACACTGCATTACATTGAGCCCCTATTAGAACTACGCTATTATATTCTATACTTTTATGAATTCTTTTGAGAAACCATGAGAAAAGGGTGAATAAAGACTGAGAGTCAATGTTCAGAAATTATTCATTATTATTATGTTTTGAACTATACTGTATAGGTGTATTTAGCGATGTGTTTGTTGTCAAACTCAAAAATGAGTAGTTTTTAATGATTAAAAATGACATTATATTAAAAGTTAATAATTGTATTTTATTGACAAAATATTTTAGTTTGTCTTGGATATTTTTTTATTAGATCGGATAACATTTTAAGCTGTCATTTGGTCATGTTACAATGTGCCCCTCACATGTTACAATGTACCCCACCTATGGGGCATGTGGCCACATTTCACTTCCATTCTTTCGGGGTAAATCAAGAAAAAAGTATACACTGTATTAATGAAACAAAACCACATATTTGTACTAGACATGTGTGAAATTAATGTGGGGAAAATAAATACTCTGAACCCCAAGTGGATTTACACAAACTGAGAAAGTCAAGCATTAGGTTGTGCCCCGCTCTTGTCAAGTTGTCGTTTTCCCTCTGGGCATGTGGTATGCATATTGTGTAAGATGTTATTTTAAAGTCTTGTGCTTCCTTATTTTACACTTACACCCACTGTTCCCAGCTATCTATCTTTCTTGGTTTCATCCTCACATTTAGTTACAGCTCAATGGGTCATCGACCTGACATTCCAGGATTTTTTTACTTGCCATGCAATACTTAGTTCGACAGGACTTACAGACAGTCAACAGTCTTTGAGGAAAAGGTCATGCAAAGAGATGATATTTGCTGATTGCTTGGATTATCAATCAATCACCACAGTGCTGATGGTCTTAGCTCCATTTAGAAAAGAACGACAACATTCTAGAAGTGTTAAAAATGTGTACATACATGCCTCCTTTTTTTTGGCTCTATAATTACTTGTCAAGATTGGCTTGTATGAGATACTTAAATGTACGTGCAAGGCTTACTGAAACATCAATCATAACTTTGTCTTCTGTATTCACCATTGAAATGTATTTTTTTATAACAATATAACTGAAATACTTAAGGTAAATAAAAGATTTAGCACAGTTAGCACTTAAACACATGGGCCTGAATGTAGAACATATGTATGACGTAAGTATCACTACGGTTTATTATGGTCATGGTTGGTGGTGCATATTAGTTGTGCTTGTGCCTCTGTAGGTTACACAGAGTCCACAGATGCCCAACATGTGTGTGACAGTGTGTGGTGTGTATGAGAGAGAGGGGTTGGGAGATGTGTTTGCTTGCTTGATTTGCTACCACATTCTGTCATTTTTTTCTTTTGAGGTTTGATGAATGTCCTTGACCACATGTGCCAATCTGTCAGACATCTATATACTGTATTTAAGTAATAATCCATGTTTAATAAGGCAGGCATATGTATTATAAACCATCACTGTGGTATATTGTAGTATAGATTATGATTACGTTAGGAAAGGAAAACAAGCTTCTTTTAATTTTGCTGTGTAAAAGCTTGGTGGACAGTAGGAAATTTGTTCATAATTATTACAATTCCCTTATGTAAGTATTTTAGATTTTAACTTCATCCTGTTCCAAATCAGACATGCACCCCTTTGAAGATCTGAAAATAGACAATAACTTGAGAGCTGCTGGAAGGTAAAAGGGAGTAAAAAAACAATAATTTTTACAGTCTGCTAATGGGTGTGCGCATAAAGTGAGTGTTTGTTGATAGCAAACTGATCAGCATGTCTCGATTTGCTTGTGTTAGTATATGTGACTAAGTGCAATGTCTCTGAATTAGTGTCAAAGGGAAATATTCAGAAAATGTCTGGATATGAATGTATGTGATTGGGTAAAAACAATAAAATATAATAAATAAAATGCATTGTCTCTGAGTCAAATGCAAACATTCTGAAAATGTTCTGATATGAATGTATGTCAATGGGTAAAACTAATAAAATAATAAATAAAAAAATGCAGGTAGACATTCTAATAATGTCTTTATTAATGGGTAAAAATAATAAAATAAAGAATTATATAATTCATATGTAGAGTAAGAACAGAGACGGGTGCTCAAAAAACAAAACAAAACAAAAAACAATACGAAAATAACACAATAATATTTCAGTGATTTGCAAGTGCTTTTTATTGTAGAGGCTCGTCAGGATGATCAAGGTAATGCAAAAATTACCCCAAAACCCATTCCTTTTGTTGACATTATGATATGCAAAAATGTATTAATCACATATTATAACAAATGTATCCATGACGGTGGATTTAGCATGCAATTTATATGATACTAATACTTTATTTATGATGCGCACTGTCAAAAAAATTAGGAAGGTTAAAAGAATGAATGCTACCTCCATCTAGTGGTGAGATTGGTTAAAGGCATGAGTTATATAAAATATCTATAGCTTACTTCAATATCTACTTAGTTTACTTCAAATTGCATGAATTTGAAAATAAGTTAAAATTTTGAGAATGTAACTGGTGTTTCCAGTAAGTAACATTGTCAATGATCAGCTCACATGGAAACCTGACATCTAGAATACAAAATTCAGCACCATAGCTTAATACTACAGTCAGTACAACATTAAATGGCCATGTTAATAATCATCAAACATAGCACCATTGAAAATATCATATCAATATAATACAGAATTAGGCACTCCATAATAGTACTACTGTACATCTCACATTGATTTTAATTCATTATGTTAAACATGTTGTATGGTTTCAGAATATTTGAAGTAGAGAGCACAAGTCAAATGTGCTACGTGGAGCTACCTTGACAGGCCCTGGTCAATGTATGCCTCCATTATATGGAAGAGACCGGACCAGTCAATTTTCTGCAGGAAGAATATTCAAATTTGGAAACACATGAGGGTATGAGAATAAATGATTTTGAGATAAAAAAAAAAAAAAAAATATATAAAATATATATATATATATTTTTTTTTTTTTTTTAAAGAATGTGCTCTTAATCATCAAAAGGTAATGGAGAGCTCTTCCTCAACTAATATGCTGTTCTCTTTCTTATTTCTGACAGTAGATTGATAAGGTTGATAAGGTTTTTGAATCCAGTGTGTTTAAAAATAAACTCACAATGCAACTGATGCGGTCTAAAACGTATTCATTGAGAATCTGTTTGAATGAAATCCTGTTCTCCAAAAGGTTCCTCAGGAGGACTTCGGCTCTTCTCTCTTTGTAAAAGTGTCTGTGGCCCGTCTATGGTTTAGCAAAAGGTGCTGCTGCATGGGTAAGACTGGATAAGATATATTGACTTTGTGTATGTCGTGCTTGTAGCGAAAGGAGGTGAGAGTTTGTCTAGGTCGTATGCTTATCACGTCCAGTGAGGGGGTTGGACGGTAAAGAGATGGAAGGTTGCTGCGTGTCCTGTGTGTGTGAGGGCGACTGGGCTGGACTAGAGTGAGTGTGAGCTTTTGTGGATGGAGTTCAGCTGGGTTGGGAAGAACACAACAGTTTGAAGGTAAGACTAATCTGTGGGGACGTTTCCTCAGTTTAGGGTGAAAGATTAAAGATTGCTCTGACGTGACTTTACGGGAAGAGAGTGTAGGCCAGGCCTTTTTTACCTCTTCTGAATGATTCTCTTTGCTAGAAGTGCAATGGCTGCTTATAAGTGAAGGCTTGTTACTGGTGTATTTTGATAGCGGCTCAGGGTGAGACTGAATGAGAGGCTTGTAAACAGGGACACGGGGACGTCTGATTGAAGTCCCCTCTACAAGAAGATTCACTCCCACATACTGAGGAACTTCTACTGCTGCCTGAAAACATAATAAAATAAAAAATAAAGTTAGGACTCTATTCAGACCCAAAAATATATATAAATACAGTCTATATATATATACATACACTCCTAATCCTAAAGGATTATTAGGAACACCTGTTCAATTTCTCATTAATGCAATTATCTAATCAACCAATCACATGGCAGTTGCTTCAATGCATTTAGGGGTGTGGTCCTGGTCAAGACAATCTCCTGAACTCCAAACTGAATGTCAGAATGGGAAAGAAAGGTGATTTAAGCAATTTTGAGCGTGGCATGGTTGTTGGTGCCAGACGGGCCGGTCTGAGTATTTCACTATCTGCTCAGTTACTGGGATTTTCACACACAACCATTTCTAGGGTTTACAAAGAATGGTGTGAAAAGGGAAAAACATCCAGTATGCAGCAGTCCTGTGGGCGAAAATGCCTTGTTGATGCTAGAGGTCAGAGGAGAATAGGCCGAAATAACCACTCGTTATAACCGAGGTATGCAGCAAAGCATTTGTGAAGCCACAACACGCACAACCTTGAGGTGGATGGGCTGCAACAGCAGAAGACCCCACCGGGTACCACTCATCTCCACTACAAATAGGAAAAATAGGCTACAATTTGCACAAGCTCACCAAAATTGGACAGTTGGACTGGAAAAATGTTGCCTGGTCTGATGATTCTCGATTTCTGTTGAGACATTCAGATTGTAGAGTCAGAATTTGGCGTAAACAGAATGAGAACATGGATCCATCATGCCTTGTTACCACTGTGCAGGCTGGTGGTGGTGGTGTAATGGTGTGGGGGATGTTTTCTTGGCGCACTTTAGGCCCCTTAGTGCCAATTGGGCATCGTTTAAATGCCACGGCCTACCTGAGCATTGTTTCTGACCATATCCATCCCTTTATGACCACCATGTGCCCATTCTCTGATGGCTACTTCCAGCAGGATAATGAACCATGTCACAAAGCTTGAATCATTTCAAATTGGTTTCTTGAACATGACAATGAGTTCACTGTACTAAAATGGCCCCCACAGTCACCAGATCTCAACCCAATAGAGCATGTTTGGGATGTGGTGGAACGGGAGCTTCGTGCCCTGGATGTGCATCCCACAAATTTCCATCAAATGCAAGATGCTGTTCTATCAATATGGGCCAACATTTCTAAAGAATGCTTTCAGCACCTTGTTGAATCAATGCCATGTAGAATTAAGGCAGTTCTGAAGGCGAAAGGGGGTCAAACACAGTATTAGTATGGTGTTCCTTATAATCCTTTAGGTGAGTGTATATATACACATGTACAAACTCGATTCCAAAAAAGTTGGGACACTGTACAAATTGTGAATAAAAACAGAATGCAATGATGTGGAAGTTTCAAATTTCAATATTTTATTCAGAATACAACATAGATGACATATCAAATGTTTAAACTGAGAAAATGTATAATTTTAAAAATAAGATGATTTTAAATTTCATGGCATCAACACATCTCAAAAAAGATGGGACATGGCCATGTTTTCCACTGTGTGGCATCCCCTCTTCTTTTTATAACAGTCTGCAAACGTCTGGGGACTGAGGAGACAAGTTGCTCAAGTTTAGGAATAGGAATGTTGTCCCATTCTTGTCTAATACAGGCTTCTAGTTGCTCAGCTGTCTTAGGTGTTCTTTGTCGCATCTTCCACTTTATGAGGCGCCAAATGTTTTCTATGGGTGAAAGATCTGGACTGCAGGCTGGCCATTTCAGTACCCGGATCCTTCTTCTACGCAGCCATGATGTTGTAATGATACAGTATGTGGTCTGGCATTGTCATGTTGGAAAATGCAAGGTCTTCCCTGAAAGAGACGACGTCTGGATGGGAGCATATGTTGTTTCTAGAACTTGGATATACCTTTCAGCATTGATGGTGCCTTTCCAGTGTGAGCTGCCCATGCCACACGCACTCATGCAACCCCATACCATCAGAGATGCAGGCTTCTGAACTGAGCGCTGAGAACAACTTGGGTTGTCCTTGTCCTCTTTAGTCCAGATGACATGGTGTCCCAGTTTTCCAAAAAGAACTTAAAATTTTGATTCGTCTGACCACAGAACAGTTTTCCACTTTGTCACAGTCCATTTTAAATGAGCTTGGCCCAGAGAAAACGCCTGCGCTTCTGGATCATGTTTAGATATGGCTTCTTTTTTGACCTATAGAGTTTTAGCCGGCAACGGCGAATGGCACGGTGGATTGTGTTCACAAACAATGTTTTCTGGAAGTATTCCTGAGGCCATGTTGTGATTTCCATTACAGTAGCATTCCTGTATGTGATGCAGTGCCGTCTAAGGGCCCGAAGATCACGGGCATCCAGTATGGTTTTCCGGCCTTGACCCTTACGCACAGAGATTGTTCCAGATTTTCTGAATCTTTGGATGATATTATGCTCTGTAGATGATGATAACTTCAAACTCTTTGCAATTTTTCTCTGAGAAACTCCTTCCTGATATTGCTCCACTATTTTTGGCCGCAGCATTGGGGAATTGGTGATCCTCTGCCCATCTTGACTTCTGAGAGACACTGCCACTCTGAGAGGCTCTTTTATACCCAATCATGTTGCCAATTGACCTAATAAGTTGCAAATTGGTCCTCCAGCTGTTCCTTATATGTACATTTAACTTTTCCGGCCTCTTATTGCTACCTGTCCCAACTTTTTGGAATGTGTAGCTCTCATGAAATCCAAAATGAGCCAATATTTGGCATGACATTTCAAAATGTCTCACTTACAACATTTGATATGTTATCTATATTCTATTGTGAATAAAATATAAGTTTATGAGATTTGTAAATTATTGCATTCCTTTTTATTCACAATATGTAGTGTCCCAACTTTTTGGAATTGGGTTTGTATGTATATATATATATATATATATATATATATATATATATATATATATAATAAATTTTTATTAATTGTCTTTATTTATGCCTACATAGAATTGATAAAGTAACAGTAAAGACAGTAAAGAGTTTAAATTACTATTATTATATATTTTAAATAAATACTGTTCATTTGAAAAAATAAAAATCACAGTGTCCACAAAAATATTAAGCAGCACAACTGTTTTCAACACTAATAATAAGAAATGTTTCTTGTACAGCAAATCAGCATATTAGAATGATTTCCGAAGGATCATATGACACTAAAGATTGGAGTAATGATGCTGAAAATGTAAAAAACAGTACAATATTACTGTACTGTATTTTTAACTAAATAAATGCAGCCTTGGTGAGCCCTGGTACTTATTTCAAAAACATCTCAGCAGTACTGTATGTGATATTTATTTATTTTTTTTCATTTGGTTTGGTGATCCAAAAATATTTTGACAGATTCACTCATATAGTTCTTTGTGTGTACCTGTTTGTATATGAGCTGGAAACCACCAGTGTGAGTGTTGCGGTCACAGCGTCGATCCAGCACCACCCTCAAAGTGTCTTCCTGTACAGCGGTGCAGAGTCGAGCTGTGACTCTTGTGGAGGGTGCCATGGTGGGGCTGGCATTGATCTCCAACAGCCAAGGTCGCAAATCACGGCCCAGCATAAAGTCAGCTCCGTAAAGCTCAAAACTGGCTTTGCGAGGTTCCACACTGTCCTGTGCAGTCAAGAGAGTTTGGATAACAGCCTTCTGCATACCTGGAACCACCACCCCATCCCACAGACAACCACGGCCTGAAGCAGCCAACCAGGAGCGGAACTGCGAACACGACCACATGCACTCAGCGGGTAGAGAAGGATTGCGATCTGGGCTTGGCTGAAAATGCTTCTGGATGGAGTTGTTGCAAAGATGTACAGAGCTGAGGGTGGAAAGTACAGGGGGAAATTTTTTTATTAAAGCCTAGAAAGATAGTTAAGGGGCTAATAAATAATCCATCTTAAAGGAATAGTGAAAATTGAAAATTCACATTCACACGGGACTCCTTGACTTTATGGACAAACTGCATGGACAAACACATTGGTAGCACTTTACAATAAAGTTAGATTTGTTAACGTTAGTTCACTACAGCCATGGCCAAAAGTATTGGCAGTGACATAAATTTTGTGCATATCTGATGGCCAAATCCTGACTGATGGCGATCTGTTCTTGCCTGATTAGTGCTCAGAGTTGATATATATTTATTTTTTTGTGTGCGTAAGAACATCATACATGTTTGAGGGTGTGTAAATAATGACAGAATTTGCATTTTTGTTTTCTCACCTGTCCAATGTATGAGTGGAGTAAGGTTGGGTAGAAAAACGGAGGTAGCACTCACGGTAGAACCACACAGTGAGAGGGTTCCAGTCTGTGACCAGGAACCACTGCCTTACATCAAACTTAGTGTCATGCACGAGAAGGGGCCGCTCCAAGTACTTCTGCACCACCCATTTACTGTCCTTCATGATGCTGTGGTCTCCATCTACTAAACTCAACATCTCATCCAGCTTGTTCATGCAAATTATACCTAGAACAGTAAAGTCAGTAAGTAAATTAAATATTTTTGCAATATCTTTAACACCCTTCAGTCTTCACAAACACACCTCTGCCTCTTGACTTGGCCCCAGGTTTAATGATCCAGATGTTGCAGAGTCCATCAGTCTCCATCTGAGGGCAAACTTGACGCATCTGCTCGAGCATACATTTACAACGTTCCACATATTCTTCACACCCCTCTATAATCAATCCTTCACTGCAAAGGAGAAGAAACAGCAAAAAAGCTCTCTCTAAACTTACTTGCATCTTCACTATTCTACAGAGAAACTTAGTGTTTGCTTGCAAAACTTGTGATGGAAATAATATGGTGAAAGGAAAAAAAATATCAATGCCTTTTCGAATGAATGCAAAGATTATCAGGGGAACACAATACTTTTGAGAATGCAAAAGCTATGAAATATAATTTTTCCTCCCCGTCTCATAATTTCCCATCACCATGTCCTCTTAGAGGGATATACTCCTCCCGTACTATATCACCATAAAGAGTTTATTTTCAGAGAAAACAAGGGAATAGAAGACTTCATATAATTAGAGATGAAAATAGAAAATATAGAGATTATCTTTTTCATAATTTTTACTGTTTTATTTATTTCCTGAAACCCCTAATAATCTTAGTAAAGGTTTCTTACAATTTGGTTTTATTATTTTACTTTTTAATCTATTATTACTCAATGGTTGCAGGTTTGATATAAATGTCTAAGACTTCTTAGAATAAATATATCAAAATATCCATAAAATCAAAATTGTACAAATAATTCTCAGATACATTTTTTAGAATAGGCCTAAAGTTGATTAATTCATTTCCACGGGCCAAATGGTATTCCAATTCAAAATATTTAGTTTTAGTAAAAATTAAAATCAAATCCAGTTCATGCAGTTTTGCTGGTAACGTGAGCATATAAGAATGTATAGGCTATTTTTAATGGAAACAGATAGACCTACTTATTTATTGCAGTGTAAATACAATTGTCTGACTCAGTGCGTCACTGACATAGTATTTTAAAAAGGAAACATGCAAATCTTAACCTTTTCT
The DNA here is from genome assembly GCA_018749465.1 of Paracanthobrama guichenoti. Taxonomy (NCBI): domain Eukaryota; kingdom Metazoa; phylum Chordata; class Actinopteri; order Cypriniformes; family Gobionidae; genus Paracanthobrama; species Paracanthobrama guichenoti. The sequence goes on from CM031948.1 coordinate 26,322,988, forward strand.
TCAAGTTGTATCCTTCAAATACAGTGGTATTTTTCATAATTTTGTGCTATTGAGCTATTATCATTGAACCTATTCAAACCAGACAATGGACCGTTCGACCACCGAATCCTGCAGTGTCTGTAATATCGAAGTAAGTGTGCATCACTGATCATTGTTCTCGCTAAAACATATTTTGTCATAACATGAGTTTAGTTTAAAGAGGAATTATTGGAATTAGCCTATATTTAATCCTTGCTGTCATTAAAACAATGTGTCACAGGAAGAATTATCAAAAGTAGCACATCCACATCTAAATTCATATAATTTTTGTTTAAATTCTGAGTAATGACTTTATGAAATTTCAGTGCATATCGCCATTAATGAAACTGGAACATTAACGCAAATATGTATATCAAAATGAAAACAGAGTTTAAAATTGTTCTTACTTCATTACTTTTCTCACTCTAGTAAAAGAGTTTGTATGCATGGGTCAGAGTTTGCATGCAGATGCGCAAATATTCCCGTCAAGTTTGTTTTTATAAATCACTTATGCATCGGAAGTGGCGTACGCCTCTTTCAGGGCCTGTTTTGTGCACACTCAGCGGTTATAAATGAAGGCCCTGGTGTTTAGAAATAATAATATTCTACTTAATCTTTATTACTTTACCGTGATTGGGCAGTCTAAATTGATGAACAACGTTGTTGATATGTAAATGTGTGTAAATATTCTTTAATTTGTCTAATGTTAAAAAAATTGCATTCGTTTGCAATGAAGCATTTTTGCAGTTTAGTTTCATAAGGTGATTACATTATATAATTTTCAGTCCCGAAACTCACAGTATGTATACTAGGTACATTTAAAGGGTTACTTCACCCAAAAATCTAAATTCTGACATTAATTACTCACCCTCATGTTGTTTTAAACCCCTAAGACCTTTGTTCATCTTTGGAACACAAATTAAGATTGAATGAACCGCACTGTGTCGCTTCATAACATTAAGGTTGAACCATTTTAGTCACATGGACTATTTTAATGATCTCTTCACTAGCTTTCATGGCCTTAAATAGTGGTAATAACGCTGCAGTCTATTGGAGGTCCGAAAGGTCTCGGATTTCATAAAAATATATATTTTTATCTTTGATATTTTTTAAGCAATTTTAGAAACCATAAATAATAATAAAAATGATACTCACTGAATAACTAAATAATAATTCTGAAGAAACACCTTCCACTGTTGCTCTGAGAGGGTAGGGGTTGTTTCCAAAGTGATGTCTATGTCACAGTGTTCTAAACTGTTCAGATACTCCTGACATACATGCAAAGCATTGTCAATTAACGAGGCTCCAACCCTCTGATTGGTGTGCTGTTTACGCCGCTTGCTCAGACCTACAAACGAGGGAAGATGTGTGAATATGTGTGAGTTCTAATGTGTGCATGTGTGTATTAGTGTGTGTCTTACCATGAGATTTAGCATCATGCACCTCTCCTATTCTCTTCCATTCTGAATCCCCATCATACTTCTCCAAAACATACAACAGTAGACTTGTGCATGCAGTGCGTTTGAAGTCATCTATAAAGAAACAGAAAATCATTGATTCAGGTCTGGCAAAGCAAATATTGCAGGTTCAGTCTAAAGTTGGTGCGATGGTATCATGAACTGTTACAGAGATCATATATCACAATTTTGCCTGAGAGCAACACTTTTTTCAACCCAAAATTACTCCAGACTGTGCAGTTCAAGTGGTGTAAATCACTTTGGGGGGGAAATAATTATCTGTTAAATGAAAAGAAAGCAAGATGCATATAGGGAAAAATGCAGCAAGGACACAGTATATTCCAGATTAAGTGCACTGACCAATAAAAGCATGTTTCTCATCCTCCGCCCCCAGTCTGTAGCAGCGTGGGAAGAATGTATCGGGATCTGCTTCGTCAAACCACTGCAGATTTCTCAAATGCACACACAAACCAACCTGAAACAACAGGTAATGAGAAAAATAGTTTTTTTGTGTAGAGGAATTTTAGTTTGGAACAGCTTCATTTGTTCAGTTTACAATGAACCTTAGTGGTAAAAGATCCCGCCTTTGCGTAATGATTGGTCATCTGATCTTTACGTAAAGACCGGCAGTCGATTGAATCCCTCTTTGTTGTCCAGTAGAAATAAGGGGTCTCATTACGAACCAACCGTGACTAGGGAATAAAAATAAGGATCAGAGACTGTCCACTGTCCTCAAATCACATTCAAAAACCCAGCTGCTATGGCAACGGTCATTGAAATGGAATTCGACGGTTTCTAAACATACCATTAGGTCGTACAGATCATCTGCTTCATCGCCCCTCTCTCCCTCCTCTCCTAAGTCTGTATAAAGATACAGAGAAGGTGGTGTGATAGCAGTCAAGGGACTGAAAGAATGATCTGTCACAGACATCTGTTTGTTGGAATGAGTGGTGTCAAGTAGCTACTCAAACTATCATATCAAGCTTTAAATTACAGTGGGTCATTAACTAAACACAGTTACATAGGTTGCTCCAAGCATAAAATGTACAGTATACTTCACACACACGTTTACATTAACATTTAAAAAGTTTAGGGTCGGTAAGAATTACACTTTATTTTAAGGTGTCCTTTTTACAGTGTAATTATATATTTAAGTATTGACTGATTAATAATAATTAACTACATGTACTTACTACAGGGTTAGGTTTAGGATAAGGGTGTTGTTTGGGGTTAGTTACATATAATTATGCACAATTTATAAAAATCCTACAGTAACTACATGTAACGTGTAACAAGGACACTAAAATAAAGTGTTACAGATTAAGATAATCAAGGCTGTATTTATTTGATCAAAAAGACAGTACAAATTATAATAATGTCAAATATTATCACAATTTAAATGAACTGTTTTCTACTTTAATTTATTCATGTGATAGCAAAGTGGAATGCTGATTTGGTGCTCAAAAACATTTCTTATTATTATCAGTGTAGAAAACTGTTGTGCTGCGATGAATAGAAAAGAGGGTTTATTTAAAAGAGAAATATTTATATATATATATATATATATATATATATATATATATATATATATATATATATATATATATATATATATATATATATATATATATATATACATATATATATATATATATATATATATATATATATATTATAAATGTCTATACTGTCACTTTTAATCAATTTAAGGGTGGTTTCCCCGGACAGAGATTAAACCTAATTCTAGACTAAAATGGCCTTTTAAACCAGATTAAGAGAAATCTGCTTTGTCATGTTTTTTAAATAGTCCTAGACTTAGTCTAATCCAGAGTTTAATAAAATGACTTCCTGGAGAAACATTGACGCTACTCCAGGACTTAATTGAGGCTTAAATTAAATCTAACAGCAGGCACGTTTAACTTCAGATTAATGTTGTGTTTGACACATGGATCGTTTGGACTATGTCATTGTATATGTATATAAACACACACACACAGTATGTGTGTGTGTGTGTGTGTGTGTGTGTGTGTGTGTGTGTGTGTGTGTGTGTGTGTGTGTGTGTGTGTGTGTGTGTGTGTGTGTGTGTGTGTGTGTGTGTGTGTGTGTGCGCGTGCCACTGGTAGGTTTAATTTAAGACTCAATTTAGTCCTGAAGTAGCTCTAGTAGTCTTAATCCAGGAAATCATGGTCATCATCTGGTATGATCTCCAAAGTTTGCTGGCTCTCAATTATTCCTGTCAGTAATTAATCAAACTGGTCAGTATTTGAAGACTTTATTTGAAGATCCTCTGCCAGTTTTAAACCGTTCTCTTCGGGCGTCAGCAGCAATTCGTTTTTTGTTGTTGTTGTTGTTTTTTTTTTATATTCTTCGACAACACCTGTACTGAATAACTACTGTAATGTCAGCCCACAGATTTCATTCTGTATTGACGATTACCTGTATTGTTCTTGTAGATGTGTGTTCAATTGCACTGACAAAATTACAAATAGATTTCCGGGCTTTCCTCTTCTTTGATTCCACAACTGATGTGTGCAGTTTTTCTTTGATATTTGCTTTAAGTTTTCTCTTGTTAAGTAAAGTATTTAAATGTGCAGTCGTTTTTCTGCGGCCATTGTTTACCTTGGATTTGCTTCTCATTTCCATACAATTTTAAGATTTTCTTGGTTCATTCCAAATTTTATAGGCAACCTCGTCTAATTCAGATTAGCACAGTTTGTTTTAAATTAATCTAGTTTATTTTAGTTCAGGACTTCATAGTCAAGGTGTTCTCTCTCAAGGTGTAATCTGTACTGAATCTGTGTGTCAGAAAGCCATCTTTTAGCTATAATTAACTATTGTAGATTAAGTCCTACTCCTGTCTTATTTTAAACCCTGTCCAGAAAATGCCCAATAGTGTCCTTGCTAAATAAAAGTAAAAATTGTACAGACCCCAAACTTTCAAACAATAGTAAACCAAATGATCTATTTGAGGAGGAGATACCATAACCTTCTGTTGTTTTATATTAATTTAATTATAAGTACCTTCTACCTTCCAGTGGGGTAGAAATAAAGGTGCTAAATGATTTGCTGATTGGTGAAGTAATAGGTATAGTAGTAGGATATATCTAAAAATGTTATATTTTATTAATAAAATGTTTTAAAAAAAAATGTTAAATGTTAAACCCAACATGAGTTGAGTCAGATTTGTCTAACTTCTAGGGACTATTTTGTCCCTTAAATATATATAGCTAAGTAAACATGCGCACACAGAAACCGACAAGCCTTGTCGTGTGTCTAGGCAGAGTGATGGATAGGATCTCATCTTTGTTCTGTCAGATACACTCACCATCATCATCACTGCTGTCACCCTCATCCGTGGCTTCGGTTTCAAGATCATTTCGACAGGGCTGTGGGAAAGAGGGCCGTGGCAGTCGCCGCTCCACCCATCCTCTTGCACGTAGGCCTGCGCGGATTACAGGATACGGGCCCAGCACTGAGAACACTTTCTTTTCCTACAGCAGAATCATCAAAATCGTCAGCGTATGTTGAAATCTCATTGTCATCATTATTATTAATGATCCTTTGCAGTTATTGGATGTAGTACTTCTGCAAAGATTATTTGAGATTTTAGAAGTCTAACCTTTATTGCTTTGTCCACTAGAGTCTTAGCTGTCCTCAGTCTGTCCCCGTTAATCAGAGGCAGATTTAGATATTTACAGCGAACTTTGCCCTCCAAGGATGGCACTGTGACATACACAAAAATGCTTTACAAAAATGCTGCTCAAAAAAATAAAATGGTCGATCTAGAGTGTGGGTATGGCTGTGTTTGTCTATAGTTGTGTGGGGTCAATTCTTCAAAATCCAACTCATTATATGAAAGACTCTTAATTTGGCCAAATCAAGTTTTGATTTCAATCTAGCCATCAGGTTTGTTTGAGGTGTACGGTAGTAAATATTAATATTTAGCATAAAAACCACTGTGCCTGTGAGAAGAATGCCTTACTAATATGCACCGCTTTCTGTAAAAAATAAATAAATAAATAAATATATGTTTTTGAAAGAATTTCTCTTATGCTCACCAAGGCTGCATTATATTTGATCAAAAATACTGTAATATTGTGAAATATTATTACAATTTAAAATAACTGTTTTCTACTATAATAGGTCCCTATATTTTAAATGCATTATTTATTCCTGTGATAGCAAAGCTGCCACATGATACTTCAGGAATGGTTCTAGAGAAATATTTCTTACTGCTATCAAATGTTGAAACAGTTGTGCTGCATTATATTTTATGGAACCCGATACACATATTTTTCAGGATTCTTAGATGAGGAGAAAGTTCAGAATGTCTGTACTATTAATTGAATGTCTCATTGCTGAATACAAGTATTAATTTATTTAAAAAAAAAAAAAAAAATCTTACTGACTCCAAATGTTTTAAACTGTACCGTAGCTTTTTAGATTCCTGTGTGTCTATGTTAGGTAACATCATAGGGACATTAAAGGGGAAAAAGTAAGTATTGAAAATATGGTAAAAGTGTGTATGTACCTTGCATATGTTGGTGCATGTTGAAGTCAATTCTCACATCACTTACAACATGGATCAATCTTTCCCCTTTTAACCTAGAGGTAAAAATAAGATTAATCTAATGACATTGTTCACACTCTTTCACACACAAATACATATTAAACGCGAGAAGTGATAGCTCTGGGATGACAGACGCGCGCACAATGTATCAATAGTTGAACACTGTAATTTGTCACTGCTTGGAAACGGCTTTACACACATAGCTTATGCTCGGATTCAACACAAAACAATTGTATGCGCATTCCTTCCTAAATAAAGAATCACATAACAATATTTCATTTAAAACGTATTACATCATTTCATACATCAGTAGACAGATGATCAACTTGACATTATAAAACTTAAAACATAACAAAAATATGTGAATCTCCCCAGGCCCGTTCACGACAGAAAAGTTGCTCTTGAGATCCGCTGAGCAAACTCACCTGGACTGCTACATTCACCTCTGGATTTGACACCGGCCACCGGTCTGTGAAAATCGATAAGGTCACCGGTGCGCCCAGCCAGCTCAGCAGAGCCGCAGAGAAACGCTCAGTCAGCACATGCGCACTGCACACATTCCAGCTCCAGCGTGCTGTTTACATCACCCCTAACAACTGTTTCCTGGAAACGGATGACGCCGTGCAGCAATCCAGTCTGAACAACACGCAACGCTACAGTTGGACACTAAGGAATTTAATATACCATATCCACACAATGGTTAACGAAAGGGGCTTTTAATTAAATATTCAAATAGCACCCCTTTATACACTTTTGGCTGCATTACTTTAAAGACCTATAGGCTTAGGTCTATCATAGGCCTAGAGGCTTATGAATATCACAGACATTAGCACTAAATATAGAATATTTCAGAGGTGTCAGGGGAGTTGAGCAGAACAGTCTCATTATAGTGATGATATCCCCATGCTGCACAATAGTAACAATTAGCTAATATAATTAGGTGAATGATATTGTGTCTATTAAAACGGTCATGATCAGTCGCTTTGAAAGGCACTTGAATTATTCATGAAATGTTCCATAACAGATTGATTGTTAACGCGTTATGTCATTTGTCATGTCTACGTGATCTTTTAGCTTGTCCAAAGAGAACACACTAATATGCACACCACTCGTGCATTTATATTATGCATGCTTTTTGTATGACCAAACCGTTCATAGGTGTCTCTAAAAGAATTATATTATGTTTGTTTGTGATTACTAATAATGACCTGTCCATTTGGAATAAAGGCAGTCTATGTAGTCAACTCCAGTATTATTGGCACCCATGGTAAATATGAGCAAAGGCAGCTGTGAAAATAAATCTGCATTGTTTATCCTTTTGATCTTTAATTTAAAATCACAAAATTCTAATCTTTCATTGAAGTAAAAGAATATGGAAAGTGGGGGAAATAAATGCATGTTGGGCACAGTTATTGGCACCCCTTGAAATGATTATAAGCAAAATATCTCTTATGTATTCCCATTCATATTTACGTCTTTTAGCACACCAGGGTGACCAGGCACATTAAATTGTCCAGCCATGACTTACTATTTCACAGGTGTATAAATATGAGGAAAAACAAAGGCCAAAGTCCTTTAAATATTCATCACAATGAGTAAACGCAAAGAATAGGCTATAGTTCTGATTTGCAGCAAAAGATTGTTAAACTTCACAAAATAGAAGGTGGCTGTAAGAAAATAGCAAAACCATTGAAAATCTCCGTTTCCATCATCAGGGCAATAATTAAGAAGTTCCAATCAACTAAATATGTTAAATCTGCCTGGAAGAGGATGTGTGTCTATACTGTCTTAATGCAAGGTGAGGAGGAGAGTCTGAAAGACTCTCCAAGGGTCACAGATGGAGAATTGCAGAGATTAGTCTTAAGGTCAGAAAGCCTCAAATGTATCAAACAGCACCTACATCACCACAAGTTGTTTGGGAGGGTTTAAAAAAAAATAAAAAATTCCTCACTTATCCAAAAACAAACTCCAGCATATTCAGTTGTCAGACACGACTGGAACTTCAAAATTGACCTGGTTCTGTGGTCAGATGAAACTATAAAAATAGCTTTTTGGCAGAAAACCAACCAGATGGGTTTGGTGCAAACAGGAATGAAAATAACCCCCATCCACAGTTAAATATACTGCAGGATCTTTAATGTTGTGGGCCACAAAAATGTGTCACTGAGCAGAAAATGAAGCTTCTGCCATGACTATCCCAGTTTCCTAACCCGAACCCTATAGAAAACGAGTAGGCTGAATTGAAGAGAAGAAGCACCAACATGGAGCTGGGAATCTGAAGGATCTGGAGAGATTCTGTAGTTGAAGTTGAAGTTGAAGTTTATTCGTCATTACACATGTACACTCACCTAAAGGATTATTAGGAACACCATACTAATACTGTGTTTGACCCCCTTTCGCCTTCAGAACTGCCTTAATTCTATGTGGCATTGATTCAACAAGGTGCTGAAAGCATTCTTTAGAAATGTTGGCCCATATTGATAGGATAGCATCTTGCAGTTGATGGAGATTTGTGGGATGCACATCCAGGGCATGAAGCTCCCGTTCCACCACATCCCAAAGATGCTCTATTGGGTTGAGATCTGGTGACTGTGGGGGCCATTTTAGTACAGTGAACTCATTGTCATGTTCAAGAAACCAATTTGAAATGATTCGAGCTTTGTGACATGGTGCATTATCCTGCTGGAAGTAGCCATCAGAGAATGGGTACATGGTGGTCATAAAGGGATGGACATGGTCAAAAACAATGCTCAGGTAGGCTGTGGCATTTAAACGATGCCCAATTGGCACTAAGGGGCCTAAAGTGTGCCAAGAAAACATCCCCCCGCACAATTACACCACCACCACCAGCCTGCACAGTGGTAACAAGGCATGATGGATCCATGTTCACATTCTGTTTACACCAAATTCTGACTGTACCATCTGAATGTCTCAACAGAAATTGGGACCCATCAGACCAGGCAACATTTTTCCAGTCTTCAACTGTCCAATTTTGGTGAGCTTGTGCAAATTGTAACCTCTTTTTCCTATTTGTAGTGGAGATGAGTGGTACCGGTGGGGTCTTCTGCTGTTGTAGCCCATCTGCCTCAAGGTTGTGCGTGTTGTGGCTTCACAAATGCTTTGCTGCATACCTCGGTTGTAACGAGTGGTTATTTCAGTCAAAGTTGCTCTTCTATCAGCTTGAATCAGTCGGCCCATTCTCCTCTGACCTCTAGCATCAACAAGGCATTTTCGCCCACAGGACTGCCGCATACTGGATGTTTTTCCCTTTTCACACCATTCTTTGTAAACCCTAGAAATGGTTGTGCGTGAAAATCCCAGTAACTGAGCAGATTGTGAAATACTCAGACGGGCCCGTCTGGCACCAACATCCATGCCACACTCAAAATTGCTTAAATCATCTTTCTTTCCCATTCTGACATTCAGTTTGGAGTTCAGGAGATTGTCTCGACCAGGACCACACCCCTAAATGCATTGAAGCAACTGCCATGTGATTGGTTGATTAGATAATTGCATTAATGAGAAATTGAACAGGTGTTCCTAATAATCCTTTAGGTGAGTGTACAAGTACAGTATAACGAAATGAAGTTTGGAGCAAGCCTCCGGGCCGCAGCCGATTATTCAGGCGCCGCCCTACGCTCTCCAGACAGGCAGACGGATGGAACGGGGAGGGAATGCCAGTTGTTCCATACACGTCTGCACGGATTGAAGGACAGAAAGGAATGGAGGAAAGGTCTCTGATCTCTTGTCGGGTGTTCTCCAAACTCATCAGGGATTACAGAAAAAGACTCAGAGCTGTTATCTTGGGAAAAGGACGTTGCTGTAATTGGGTGCCAATAATTGTGGCCAACGTGAACTAGTGAAAAAAACTTCTATTTCAAAGTGAAATTTCCCCCTACTTTCCATTGTTTTACTTCAATGATATGTTAGAATTTTGTGAATAATAATGAAAGATCAAAAGGATAAACAATGTATATTTATTTTCAAAGCCCCATTTGATTATATTTAACAAGGGTGCCAATAATTCTGGAGTTGACTGTACAACTGCCTGTCCATAGTAGTAACCACTAGATGGCAATGTACGCTATCTAGTTTAAGACTCAGGATGAATTGAATGGTCTTACTACACTTTGTGAAACAGGAATTTAAAACACCATATTTGCTATATTTCTTATGGTAAGAGAGAAAATAATTATTAAATAAATGAATATATTTTATTCACTTAATTAACATTTAAATAGGCTAGATAAATAAATGCCTACATATGTAGAACATATATTTGTAGTGCAAAAATGACCGCACTAAATGGAATTCCATCAAATAGATTGATGGCATTTATTCAAATAAATTTGTGATAAGTACACAGGATAGTACAGGACACAGATAGTACAGGACCCCCCGTTGTACATCGTGTCTCAATATAGGATGTAGACTTCGCTTGAGATATTATTATAAATATTTCACCCTAATTGTACTATTATTAGAACATTCATAAACTACTATTCATATTTTCCTGTAGGCGCAAACCCGCATCAATCGAACTACAGCTTCAGCAACAGTACCAGTTCGAGCTCTCTGATTGGCTGAGCGACATATGATGCTGCCACCGTCCGTACCTTTTTCCAAGTCCTGGAGAGCGCGCGCCTAACAACAGCGTTAAAGTATAGACAAGGCAAGTGCGCGTGTAGGCTATATCTCAACGTTAGTTTAAGACAGGTTCGAGATTAGGTTACTTCATGTCTCCGGCTTTAATCGTATATACATCATTTGATCTGGAGTTTCTCAACAGGAACTGAGCCGCATCGCTGTATATTCTTTCTGTGGATGCTGCAATCGACCCTGCTTTGAAAACGGAGTTAACCATGCCTGCCGAAAACAGCGACCAGGAGAGCATGCTGAGCTATCAGGTAGTTAAAACGATGCGTGCTTATGTGTTTATTCAACGTGCTTATTGTTTATTGTACATTTGTTGTATTCCTCCAGTGACTTATAGAGCATGTGCTGTAGCAAACAATCAGCAATGTAGCCTACTGTTGTATATCTCACGTACCATATCATGTCATGAATCACATCAATATAAGATTGCCTTTTCATTTTAAAAATTCGTTAATGGCATACAAAAACATCCGGGCGCCCCCATTAGTGCAGGGATCAATAGTACTGTGTGTTCCCTCTCGCCCCCATTGCCACAAATATCGTATCGACGCTGCACTTGCGGTGTACAATTGCATTCCTTTAAAAGCTGATCGTTCTTATTGCTTGCATATCTGTACGTGACTCTAACAGATCATTATGATGCGATATTACCTTAATTTGTGTTCCACGCGTGGATGTGTATTATTGCAGTGTTAGAGGCACGTGCAGCAGCAGTATTTCCATTGCCAGGGACAACAGCTCGCATCATTCGTTTATTATCCGCGTCATTGACTGTGCTTGCCGGTATAGCGGTGTCTTGGGCGTTCTTGCAGAGGGATTCATTTTGTAATGGGTTGAGAGCGCACGATAGAAATAGCACATAATGTATGATTTGCCATCCATTATACTAATGCTGTAAGAGGGTGCGCGTAACATCATGAATTGATTGAGAAATTAAAGCTCTCAGCATTTGATAGTGTTGCATCTAATATGATTATTGCAAAATATGACTTCCTTTGGGGCGCTCTTACTGTCAGTGTACCCCGTTACCCTCAAATGACCTTGACGCCATCCTCTCTCTCTCTCTCTCTCTCTCTCTCTCTCTCTCTCTCTCTCTCTCTCTCTCTCTCTCTCTCTCTCTCTCTCTCTCTGTGTGTGTGTGTGTGTGTGTGTGTGTGTGTGTGTGTGTTCTCTGTCGTCGGCAACAGCGTTATTGCTGCAGTTATTCAACGCCAAAGTAAACGCTGAATGCCGGAGCGAGATGCTTGTAGCTTATGATTTGACATGTTAGGAGGAAACCTGACACCTGGCTCTTATGAGAATTGCTTCCTGTCATTAAAGATAAATGGATTAATTCACCCATAAATAAAACATTTAAAAAATCATCCTTTACTCACCATCATGTCGTTCCAAACCCGTCTGACTTTCTTTTATCTGTGGAGCACAAAATGAGAATTTTTTAATAATATACAATTACAACAAACTTAAAGTACAAAAAAGATGCAAAAGTATCTTAAAAGTCATCCATTCTAGTGTGCTACATTCAAATTCTTCTGAATCCATACAATGGCTTTGTGTGTGCAACAAACAAACTGAACAGTCATTATTCACTGATTGTTTTCCCTTTCAAGTGGGTTATTAACAACTACAGCTGGAACATTGAGTCAACTGGAGAACTGGATCAATCCACTTCATCAGCAAATCATTGAATGGATCAACTATTCATTGATAAAATCTGACTCAGAAGAACATGAAACTATCATGAAAAGTTTTAAAACAGATTTTCTTTGATAAAAAGGTCTTATTATGCCCCTTTTTACAAGATGTGAAACAAGCTTGATGTCCCCAGTGTATGAAAAAGTTTTAGCTCAAAATACCCCACAAATCTTTTTTATTGTTAATTATTTTTTATTTTCATTTTTCAATTAGTTAAAATTGTCACTTTTTGAGGGTGAGCAAAAACACGCTGTTTTGTGTGTGTCCCTTTAAATGCAAATGAGCTGCTGCTCCGGCCCCCTTTCAAGAAGAGGGTGGAGCTTCAAGAGCTTGCATTAGCTGCATGAAGATAGAACAGGTAGTTTAATTATGGTTATAACTTATGTTGCCATCTTGCTTTTATGACATGCTATTGCATTTGTGTTACGTACTGTATTGCAATAAATGTGAAAAGTTCAGTTTCACAGAAATGTTCAGAAAAGAACAGTTTGAGCAGACTCCCAAATGTGCTTTACTACAACAACTTTTCCTCTTCTCAACATGGCCTCACCCCTTTTGTTGCATGTTCCCGGGGGCAGAATTTTAGGGTTAGTAATGTCACTAATCCATGAATAAGCTCATTGTAGTCCCAACCAGCCGTTTGTTGTAGTCCTTAAAAAGCGATTTCTCTCTCTCTAAAAAAAACAAAAAAACTCCCTTTGCTTTGAACTTTAAGCATCACACCTTTGCAGATGTTGTTTATGCCCAGACAGCAACATTACACACTAAAGTTAAAAAAGGAAATCATAATCAACCACCCCTTTAAGGATGAACACTACTAAGTTAATAAACTGTGTGCACATGTGTAAATAAATATACACACACTATATGGACAAAAGTATTGGGTGCACCTCTTAGTTATTAAATTCAAGTGTTTCAATCAGATCCATTGTCACAGGTGTATAAAATCAAGCACCTAACCATGTTGTTATAAACTAGTGTTACTCAACTCACAAAGGAGAACTTCAAACAGGAACTTTAATCACAAACTCACAGGGAACTCAAAAACACCAGTACACAAACGTCGACGGACCAACACTGAGGGAAAACTGAGGACTAAATACACAGGGGCAAACGAGGTAATTAACAGGACACAGGTGATGGAAATGACTAATCAGACAGACTGGGGAAAAACTAGGTCACAGGAACAAAACTACAAGCACTGAAAATCACAGACATGAACATAAGCTTCTGGGAGGGGGCTTCTGGAGGCGGGCATGGAAAGAACAAGAAAATCAAAACACAGTCCAAGAGGAGAGAAAAAAAAAAACAAGAAAACTGCCCATGGTGGAGTGGATGGTGGGAGGAGCCATGGGATGGCCTTGAACAGGGACGTGCGGATGGAGACCCAGGCCCCAGCCAGGAATGTGCCCCAAGGTGGCGCCGCAGGAGGGAGGAGCCATGGAGCGATGTACGACGTCACCTTGGGGATGACTGGAGGCGATGGAGGTGACGCCCACTGCGTAGACTGAGAGCCAATGGGGTGGAGAGACACCGAAGACCTCGGCAGCTGCAACTGAGCCACGACAACCCCCTGAGGTGGAAGCGGGGATCCGGAGGACAGAGGTGGAGCTGGAGCAATCGAGGGTGGAGGCAAAGTCTGAGGGAAGGCGGAGCTTGCTGAAGCCGAAGGGGTGGAGGGCTGGAGAGTAGCGAGCGGCCCGCAAGTCCGCATTGGAGGCATGGCGATGTCTGACCCAGGTGGAGCTGACGTACCGAGGGAGCCCTGCGATGCCGAATGGCTGATGGTCCACGCTGGAGCCGAGGGAGGAAGGAGTGAAGGCGCAGGAGCCAGGGTGACAGGTCGAATTGGAGCAGAGCACTCGGATGCTGGAGGCAGAGCCACGGGCTTCAGACATCCAGATATCGATGACTTCCAGCTGGTCCAAGGGGTAGCCGCGCCACTGAGAGGAGGATGAGGTTAAGCTGAGGGGCTGATGGGAGGTAGTGATGACTGGATTGTAGGAGTGGCTGAGGGCTGAAGAGGAGACTGAGGAACACAGAGACTGGTGACAGGAATTTGGTCGATGATGGCAGTTTGGAGAAGTGGTGGGAGAGGGAGGCTGGGTGGGGTTAACAAGACTGAAGAAGAAGATTCTGACGAGATGAGGGGGCACAGGAAATTGGTCTCTCCACACATACACAAACTGCCCATAACGTTCATAATGTCCAGGCAGTACTCTCAGTGGTGGGAGGGAGGGCGGGGCTCACTTCCATTCCCTCGAACTCCACGAGGACTCCCTCGGCGATGGAAGGGTCAGTCGGCTCACACACCTGGTCAGACGGGTTCCCCTCAGGCTTGGGTGAGATGTCTGGCTCCATCAGTCCTTATGGTGCGGGCTCTGACATCGCGGCCAAGGTCTTCTCTCTGTCTGCGATGGGAACATCTTGCCATTCCTCGTAGAGGGGTGGTACTGGGCTGGGTCCTGGATCGGGAGTGGGGCTGGTGGCATCAATGACGGTGAACAGTGAGTTGCAGGATGCCAGCACCCACTCCACAAACATAGAAAAGCTCCCTCGAGAAACCTCCCCGGACCACTGTGCCCGTGTGGCGGCACTGAGTCCGACATACATAGGCAGTAGTCCGGGAAGGTGGTCTGATGGGCGAGATCCAAAAACTCTTCTAAATGTCTCTCGAGGGAGCTTTCTCACTGCTCAAGGCACATGAGTCTGACCGCTGGAAGGGCCATGGTGCACGCAGGGGTGAAAACAGAAAACAAAACAGCACGAAAACAAAAACTAGTGTTACTCAAAACTCACAAAGGAGAACTTTGAACAGGGACTTTAGTCACAAACTCACAGGGAACTCAAAAACACCAGTACACATAAACATCAATGGACCAACACTGAGGGAAAACTGAGGACTAAATACACAGGGGCAAACGAAAACCACAGACATGTAACACATGTAGTCTGCATTAACAAACATTTGTAAAAAAAATAATGGGTCATTCTGAAGAGCTCAGTGAATTCAACCGTGGTACTGTGATAGAATGCCACCTATTTCATACAAGAAATGTAATCCCTGCCTTTCACGTCATGGTCAGCTGTAAGTGGTATTATTGCAAAGAGGAAGCATTTAGGAACAGCAGCAACTCAGCCATGAAGCAGAAGACCACGTAAAGTCACAGAGCGGAGTCACCAAGTGCTGAAGCGCATGGTATGTAAAAGTCGCCAACGCTCTGCTGATTCCATAGCTGATGAGTTTCATAGCTGATGCAAGCCTCACATCACCAAGTACAAAGTCAAGCATCGGATGGAGTGGTATAAAGCAAGCCACCGCTGGACTCTGAAGCAGTGGAAACATGTTCTGTGGAGTGACGAATCACGCTTCTCTGTTTGGCAGTCTGATGGGCGAGTTTGGGTTTGGTAGATGCCAGGAGAATGGTACCTGCCTAATTGGCAAATTGCTTACTGTTGGTTACTATAGGTTACCAATACCACGCCACGTGTATTTATTTTTTTGCCAAATTTGAAAAGATTCACTTCATGTTTGGATCAAAACCCAGCTACTGATTCAGCATACCACCAAGACCTTTTTGCTTCCAACTTTGTGGGAACAGATTGGGGAAGGCCCTTTCTACAAAGCAAGGTCCATAAAGACACGGTTGGATTGAGTCCTGACCTCAGTCCGATAGAACACCTTTGGGATTAACTGAAACAGAGATTGCGAGCCAGGCCTTCTCGTCCAACATCAGAGCCTGATCTCACAAATGCTCTACTGGATAAATGGGCAAACATTTTCACAGAAACACTCCAAAAAATTGTGAAAATTCTTTCTAGAAGAGTGGAAGCTGTTATAGCTGCAAACGGGGACCAGCTTCATAATAATATCTAGATATTTAGAATGTGATGTCATTACAGTCTGTGTTAATATAATGGTCAGGTGTCCCAATACTTTTGTCCATGATGATATCTCTTTCTATTCAACCCCTTTATATTACCGTAATTATTTGTAAGAAAATCATCAACAATGTTCTGGCTTAGAGATACATAGCCTTTAGATTTCTTCATTTTCCACTACCTGTCTGATGCTCTGCTCTCTTCACGCCTTTCAGTGTTTCTCTTTCTCTCCTTTGGTCACTCTTGTTTCTGACTGTCATTTTGAAAGATTTCGAGAACATGAATAGTTACATAAGGTACTTTTCCTATACTCTTAAGAAAAATGTTTCTAAACAGTACCAAATTAGAGTTCTTCAGCTTGTAACAATAGCAGAACCCTTTTTATAAAGTTCCATAAAGAACCATGCTATGAAAGTGCTAGAGGACCTTAAATGGTATTATAAATAACCTTTTTATTAATAGTTTATTTTCATTTATATTAGTATCTTTATTTTATTAATATTAGTATTGCTAATATTATTTTTTTAATATATATTATTAATATTGTTTTTACCCCTCTATCTGTCTAGTCTTGTAATATGTGGCCTCTATGTGGGTTTTCCATAGAAAACTGCATGTTGTGTCAATTAGGTACATTTATTTTTGATTGACATGGCAAATTGTAACAAAAATGACAGTGCTCTAACAACAGTTGTTAACTTAATACACAAATGACAATTGACACTGACCATGATATAGATGTAATGAACACCAAGTTCCAGTGAAATATCTTAATCCTCTATGATGTCTTTACGT
This sequence comes from Paracanthobrama guichenoti, assembly GCA_018749465.1. NCBI lineage: Eukaryota > Metazoa > Chordata > Actinopteri > Cypriniformes > Gobionidae > Paracanthobrama > Paracanthobrama guichenoti. The sequence continues at coordinate 26,340,061 of CM031948.1, forward strand.
CCATCATTATTTGTATTTTGAGTGGCAGTTTCTCTCTGCAGATGATGAGGTTGTGACAGCATCTGAAATACACAATTCAGTTTAGAGGTACAGTGTGTCTCTTCCATTTGAATATGTAAAAACAATTATGTTTAAGGAGGCAAAATTGGCAAAAATGGACATTATGTTAGCCCTTTACAATGTTAAAAGGAAAAAGTGATATAAAGTCATGGAATAGTTTAATGTTTTTGTGACTAGGTATGTTTATGCATAAAGTAATCATAAAAAAAGAATAATCTAACAATATGAATCATAAATTCAATATCTCTGTTTCTTACTTTACAGAGAAGAGAAGTAGCCTATCCTTAACTGAACAGAGTTGCTCACACTTACATGTTCTGTTAAACGAAAAAGAGAAAAAGATATGATAGGAAACCAGTTAAAATATGAAAGTTAATATTTATAGACATTTTAAGAAAGAACTAATTTACCTGTCGAGGGTGTGTTAACAGTCTTTGTAGTTGTATAGCTGGGCTCCAGAAAATCAGTAATGAGGATGCTTTGACAGTTACAGATTTAAAAAGAATAAGCGGGAAAAAGAACCTAAACTCTAACACAAAGAACCATTCCAGCATAAGGGTTCTTCAGGACAATACGGTTCTAAATAGAACTGTTACTATTAAGAACCTTTAAAGAACCGTCTTTTTTAGAATGTACATCAATTCAAAATAGTTACATATAGTCTTTGTGGAGGGTTAATAAGTTTAACTGAAAACATGAATGTATGATAATAGTTACACTACCATTATATAGTGACACTACAATAGCATGAGCATCAGCCTCTTTAATATGGTTGTTCAGTTCTGTACAGACTATAAATTGAGGAATTAAACCATCCAGCAGCAAAACTGAATACAAATATATATAGTTCAGAAATATCTAAATACAGAGACACTGTTACAAAAACATATTGTCGAGGTTCTATGGTACAGTGATGGTATCAGACAGTAATACCATTGCACTTGAATGGTACTCAGTGATTCAATATCAATGGCATTTTACACTGTACTTCAAAGAATTACTATGTAATACTATGTAAGTAATACTATGGTAATTTTTATTACTGCTACATGAGTACTCATACACACACACACACACACACACACACACACACACACACACACACACACACGGTTGTTTTTGTGAATTGTGAGGACATTCCATAGGCATAATGGTTTTTATACCATACAAACCGTATTTTCTATCCCCCTACACTACCCCTACCCCTACACCTACCCATCACAGGAAACATTCTGCATTTTTACTTTCTAAAAAAAAAAAAAAAAAAAAAAACTAATTCTGTATGATTTATAAGCCTTTTGAAAAATGGGGACATGGGTAATGTCCTCATAAGTCACCCTCTCCTTATAATACCCCTATGTCATACCCATGTCATTATACACATTTGTGTCCTGATTTTTCACAAAAACAAGCACACACACACATACACACACACACACACACACACACATGTTGGTGTGTGCTTGTTTATGTGATTTATGAGGACACAAATTTGTATAACTACATGGGTATTACACTGGTATTACAACGTAAACGTGGTTTATGAGGACATTTCATATGTCCTCATATTTCAAATAGCTTTAAAAACACGCTAAACAATGTTTTATTAAAAATGTAAAAATGCGGAATGTTTCCTGTGATGGGTAGGTTTAGGGGTAGGGGGATAGAATATACGGTTTGTACAGTATAAAAACCATTACGAATATGGAGAGTCCTCTTAATGATAGGTGCACACACACACACACACACACACACAATTCTGTGAACAAAATCCAAAAAAATTGCTCTTTGAGGAAAATGTTATGTATTTTGAAAGAAAAACTCAAAAACTTGTCACACATGAATCACGATAATACAAATGAACATATTGTTACATGCAACCACACATAAACCACCTTTTGTTTTTAAAATATGCCCCTTACAAACATGATGCCATTAAAAAAAGATTATTGTGATAGGAAGGATGAGATGGCATTGAATAGTGAATGAGTCATTCTGCCCAGAGTAACAAGTACCACTGCAACTTTCTCTCTCTCTAACCACAATTCTTTATTCCTAGTCTGAATAATGTTAGTACATGGAGAGCTACTCATAATGCAGTGGGTTGACCATCTCTCCCAAAAGTATGCTTTTAGTGGTTTATTGAAAAATTAAAAGTAATCAATAACATACATGCCCCTCACTTTCAGACAACATAAAAGCATTCACTGAAGTTATGGTTTGTGCATGTGTGTGTATGTGTCAGTGTGTCTGTTCAGGCAAACGAGAGCATCTGGTAGTGGCAGAGGTAGTGGTCTGTGTCAAGATTACTAACACAACTGTCAAAGCAATGTGCTGGAGAGCGAGAGAGGAGGAGGAGGAGGAGGAGGAGGAGAATGGCAGGAAGTTGCCCATGTAACCTTTGAAGGCAAAAGGGCAATATTCATGTAGCCGCAGCCTAAGTGACACATGTGCACCAGCACACACCAGTGTCCTCTCTAAACTATTAATTATTTATTAATTATACTTTTTCTGCCTCAGAGTAAAAATCCAAACATTGGTAACTGTGAGATAGTTTAAAATAAGAAATAAAGTGGGATATACAGTCACAGTCACATATACACTACTGTTCAAAAGTTTGGTTTCAGAAAGAGTTAATGTATTTTTAAAAGTCTCTTCATTTTTTAAAATATAAAAATACAGTAAAAACAGAATATTACACCGTTTTTTAAAATGTAATTTTATTCCTTGCAAAGCTTTGTAACATGATCCTTCAGTAATTCTAATATGCTGATTTGCTGCTCAAGAAACATTGTTTTTATTATTATCAATGTTGTGATGCTGAATAATTTTGTGGAAACTGTGATACATTTGTTTTCAGAATTGTTTGATACGGTGGCCCAGTAGTGCACAGCACATCGAAATTTAAAAAGCATACATGAGCTCACAACACAATGAAATAAAGCCATAACACAACGGAAAAGCCACAACATAACGGAAATGCTCCCGACCACTAGGGGGCTAGTGGTACGATCAGCTACGATCACACTACGATAACACTATGCATTATAGCTGCATATTTATACTCGAGAACGCTTTTACTCGCTATCACGGCGCTTGATGCCCAAGGGAACGTCTGCCAATTCCACTAAGTGGTTGAAACATAATTTGTATGAATTAAAATGATTTATTTATTTTTTATTTATTTATTTATTTATTTATTTAATTCCAATGTTTTGGATTACTGAGTCAGTTTTACCAATACAACCAAACTGTGGAATTTTAACATTTCTGTTTTTAAATGTTAAAAGTTGTTTCAACTGCATAGTGGAATTGGCAGATGTTCCCTTGACTGGGAAATCAAGCGCCGTGATAGCGAGTAAAAGCGCTCATGTATAAATATGCAGCTATAATGCATGTAGGTGATTTTGAATTGATATTTCATGTCGATACACAATGGTTACACACTTAAAATTGATCGTAGTGTTTATATCTTTGTAAGACTGGCGAATCTATAGAACAATGGCAAGGAAAACTAACGTTACCGCACTCTGAGAGCCCCCTAGTGGTCTGGAGAATTTACGTTGTGTTGTGGCTTTTCCATTGTGTTGTGGCTTAATTCCGTTGTGTTGTGGCTTAATTCCGTTGTGTTGTGGCTTTTCCATTGTGTTGTGGCTTAATTCCGTTGTGTTGTGACTTAATTCCATTGTGTTGTGGCTTAATTCCGTTGTGTTGTGGCTTTTCCATTGTGTTGTGGCTTTTTCGTTGTGTTGTGGCTTAATTCCGTTGTGTTGTGGCTTAATTCTGTTGTGTTGTGGCTTTTCCATTGTGTTGTGGCTTAATTACGTTGTGTTGTGGCTTTTTCGTTGTGTTGTGGCTTAATTCCGTTGTGTTGTGGCTTAATTCCGTTGTGTTGTGGCTTTTTCGTTGTGTTGTGGCGTAATTCCGTTGTGTTGTGGCTTAATTCCGTTGTGTTGTGACTTTTCCATTGTGTTGTGGCTTTTTCGTTGTGTTGTGGCTTAATTCCGTTGTGTTTTGGCTTTTCCATTGTGTTGTGGCTTTTTCGTTGTGTTGTGGCTTAATTCCGTTGTGTTGTGGCTTAATTCCGTTGTGTTGTGGCTTAATTCCATTGTGTTGTGGCTTAATTCCGTTGTGTTGTGGCTTAATTCCGTTGTGTTGTGACTTTTCCGTTGTGTTGTGGCTTTTTCGTTGTGTTGTGGCTTAATTCCGTTGTGTTGTGGCTTAATTCCGTTGTGTTGTGGCTTTTCCATTGTGTTGTGGCTTAATTCTGTTGTGTTGTGGCTTTTTCGTTGTGTTGTGGCTTTTCCATTGTGTTGTGGCTTTTTCGTTGTGTTGTGGCTTAATTCCGTTGTGTTGTGGCTTAATTCCATTGTGTTGTGGCTTAATTCCTTTGTGTTGTGGCTTTTCCATTGTGTTGTGGCTTTTTCGTTGTGTTGTGGCTTTTCCATTGTGTTGTGACTTAATTCCGTTGTGTTGTGGCTTAATTCCGTTGTGTTGTGGCTTAATTCCTTTGTGTTGTGGCTTTTCCATTGTGTTGTGGCTTTTTCGTTGTGTTGTGGCTTTTCCATTGTGTTGTGACTTAATTCCGTTGTGTTGTGGCTTAATTCTGTTGTGTTGTGGCTTTTCCATTGTGTTGTGGCTTAATTCCGTTGTGTTGTGGCTTAATTCCGTTGTGTTGTGGCTTTTCCATTGTGTTGTGGCTTTTCCATTGTGTTGTGGCTTAATTCTGTTGTGTTGTGGCTTTTTGTTGTGTTGTGGCTTTTCCATTGTGTTGTGGCTTTTCCATTGTGTTGTGACTTAATTCCGTTGTGTTGTGGCTTAATTCCGTTGTGTTGTGACTTTTCCATTGTGTTGTGGCTTAATTCTGTTGTGTTGTGACTTTTCCATTGTGTTGTGGCTTAATTCCGTTGTGTTGTGGCTTAATTCCGTTGTGTTGTGGCTTTTTCGTTGTGTTGTGGCTTAATTCCGTTGTGTTGTGGCTTTTCCATTGTGTTGTGGCTTTTTCGTTGTGTTGTGGCTTAATTCCGTTGTGTTGTGGCTTAATTCCGTTGTGTTGTGACTTTTTCGTTGTGTTGTGGCTTAATTCCGTTGTGTTGTGGCTTTTCCATTGTGTTGTGGCTTTTCCATTGTGTTGTGGCTTTTCCATTGTGTTGTGACTTAATTCCGTTGTGTTGTGACTTTTCCATTGTGTTGTGGCTTAATTCCGTTGTGTTGTGACTTTTCCATTGTGTTGTGGCTTAATTCTGTTGTGTTGTGGCTTTTTTGTTGTGTTGTGGCTTAATTCCGTTGTGTTGTGGCTTTTCCATTGTGTTGTGGCTTAATTCCGTTGTGTTGTGGCTTAATTCCGTTGTGTTGTGGCTTAATTCCGTTGTGTTGTGACTTTTCCATTGTGTTGTGGCTTAATTCTGTTGTGTTGTGACTTTTCCATTGTGTTGTGGCTTAATTCCGTTGTGTTGTGGCTTAATTCCGTTGTGTTGTGGCTTTTTCGTTGTGTTGTGGCTTAATTCCGTTGTGTTGTGGCTTTTCCATTGTGTTGTGGCTTTTTCGTTGTGTTGTGGCTTAATTCCGTTGTGTTGTGGCTTAATTCCGTTGTGTTGTGACTTTTTCGTTGTGTTGTGGCTTAATTCCGTTGTGTTGTGGCTTTTCCATTGTGTTGTGGCTTTTCCATTGTGTTGTGGCTTTTCCATTGTGTTGTGACTTAATTCCGTTGTGTTGTGACTTTTCCATTGTGTTGTGGCTTAATTCCGTTGTGTTGTGACTTTTCCATTGTGTTGTGGCTTAATTCTGTTGTGTTGTGGCTTTTTTGTTGTGTTGTGGCTTAATTCCGTTGTGTTGTGGCTTTTCCATTGTGTTGTGGCTTAATTCCGTTGTGTTGTGGCTTAATTCCGTTGTGTTGTGGCTTAATTCTGTTGTGTTGTGGCTTTTCCATTGTGTTGTGGCTTAATTACGTTGTGTTGTGGCTTTTCCATTGTGTTGTGGCTTAATTACGTTGTGTTGTGGCTTTTTCGTTGTGTTGTGGCTTAATTCCGTTGTGTTGTGGCTTAATTCCGTTGTGTTGTGGCTTAATTCCGTTGTGTTGTGGCTTTTTCGTTGTGTTGTGGCGTAATTCCGTTTGTGTTGTGGCTTAATTCCGTTGTGTTGTGACTTTTCCATTGTGTTGTGGCTTTTTCGTTTGTGTTGTGGCTTAATTCCGTTGTGTTTTGGCTTTTCCATTGTGTTGTGGCTTTTTCGTTTGTGTTGTGGCTTAATTCCGTTGTGTTGTGGCTTAATTCCGTTGTGTTGTGGCTTAATTCCGTTGTGTTGTGGCTTTTTCGTTGTGTTGTGGCGTAATTCCGTTGTGTTGTGGCTTAATTCCGTTGTGTTGTGACTTTTCCATTGTGTTGTGGCTTTTTCGTTGTGTTGTGGCTTAATTCCGTTGTGTTTTGGCTTTTCCATTGTGTTGTGGCTTTTTCGTTGTGTTGTGGCTTAATTCCGTTGTGTTGTGGCTTAATTCCGTTGTGTTGTGGCTTAATTCCATTGTGTTGTGGCTTAATTCCGTTGTGTTGTGGCTTAATTCCGTTGTGTTGTGACTTTTCCGTTGTGTTGTGGCTTTTCGTTTGTGTTGTGGCTTAATTCCGTTGTGTTGTGGCTTAATTCCGTTGTGTTGTGGCTTTTCCATTGTGTTGTGGCTTAATTCTGTTGTGTTGTGGCTTTTCGTTTGTGTTGTGGCTTTTCCATTGTGTTGTGGCTTTTCGTTGTGTTGTGGCTTAATTCCGTTGTGTTGTGGCTTAATTCCATTGTGTTGTGGCTTAATTCCTTTGTGTTGTGGCTTTTCCATTGTGTTGTGGCTTTTTCGTTGTGTTGTGGCTTTTCCATTGTGTTGTGACTTAATTCCGTTGTGTTGTGGCTTAATTCCGTTGTGTTGTGGCTTAATTCCTTTGTGTTGTGGCTTTTCCATTGTGTTGTGGCTTTTTCGTTTGTGTTGTGGCTTTTCCATTGTGTTGTGACTTAATTCCGTTGTGTTGTGGCTTAATTCTGTTGTGTTGTGGCTTTTCCATTGTGTTGTGGCTTAATTCCGTTGTGTTGTGGCTTAATTCCGTTGTGTTGTGGCTTTTCCATTGTGTTGTGGCTTTTCCATTGTGTTGTGGCTTAATTCTGTTGTGTTGTGGCTTTTTCGTTGTGTTGTGGCTTTTCCATTGTGTTGTGGCTTTTCCATTGTGTTGTGACTTAATTCCGTTGTGTTGTGGCTTAATTCCGTTGTGTTGTGACTTTTCCATTGTGTTGTGGCTTAATTCTGTTGTGTTGTGACTTTTCCATTGTGTTGTGGCTTAATTCCGTTGTGTTGTGGCTTAATTCCGTTGTGTTGTGGCTTTTCACCGTTGTGTTGTGGCTTAATTCCGTTGTGTTGTGGCTTTTTCGTTGTGTTGTGGCTTAATTCCGTTGTGTTGTGGCTTTTCCATTGTGTTGTGGCTTTTTCGTTGTGTTGTGGCTTAATTCCGTTGTGTTTTGGCTTTTCCATTGTGTTGTGGCTTTTTCGTTGTGTTGTGGCTTAATTCCGTTGTGTTGTGGCTTAATTCCGTTGTGTTGTGACTTTTTCGTTGTGTTGTGGCTTAATTCCGTTGTGTTGTGGCTTTTCCATTGTGTTGTGGCTTTTCCATTGTGTTGTGGCTTTTCCATTGTGTTGTGACTTAATTCCGTTGTGTTGTGACTTTTCCATTGTGTTGTGGCTTAATTCCGTTGTGTTGTGACTTTTCCATTGTGTTGTGGCTTAATTCTGTTGTGTTGTGGCTTTTTTGTTGTGTTGTGGCTTAATTCCGTTGTGTTGTGGCTTTTCCATTGTGTTGTGGCTTAATTCCGTTGTGTTGTGGCTTAATTCCGTTGTGTTGTGGCTTAATTCTGTTGTGTTGTGGCTTTTCCATTGTGTTGTGGCTTAATTCTGTTGTGTTGTGGCTTTTCCATTGTGTTGTGGCTTAATTCCATTGTGTTGTGGCTTAATTCCGTTGTGTTGTGGCTTTTCCATTGTGTTGTGGCTTTTTCGTTGTGTTGTGGCTTAATTCCATTGTGTTGTGGCTTTTCCATTGTGTTGTGGCTTAATTCCATTGTGTTGTGGCTTAATTCCGTTGTGTTGTGACTTTTCCATTGTGTTGTGGCTTAATTCCGTTGTGTTGTGGCTTTTTCGTTGTGTTGTGGCTTAATTCCGTTGTGTTGTGGCTTTTCCATTGTGTTGTGGCTTAATTCCATTGTGTTGTGGCTTAATTCCGTTGTGTTGTGGCTTAATTCTGTTGTGTTGTGGCTTTTCCATTGTGTTGTGGCTTAATTCCATTGTGTTGTGGTTTAATTCCGTTGTGTTGTGGCTTTTCCATTGTGTTGTGGCTTAATTCCGTTGTGTTGTGGCTTAATTCCTTTGTGTTGTGGCTTTTCCATTGTGTTGTGGCTTTTCGTTGTGTTGTGGCTTTTCCATTGTGTTGTGACTTAATTCCGTTGTGTTGTGGCTTAATTCCGTTGTGTTGTGGCTTAATTCCGTTGTGTTGTGGCTTAATTCCTTTGTGTTGTGGCTTTTCCATTGTGTTGTGGCTTTTTCGTTGTGTTGTGGCTTTTCCATTGTGTTGTGACTTAATTCCGTTGTGTTGTGGCTTAATTCTGTTGTGTTGTGGCTTTTCCATTGTGTTGTGGCTTAATTCCGTTGTGTTGTGGCTTAATTCCGTTGTGTTGTGGCTTTTCCATTGTGTTGTGGCTTTTTCGTTGTGTTGTGGCTTTTCCATTGTGTTGTGGCTTAATTCCGTTGTGTTGTGGCTTAATTCCGTTGTGTTGTGGCTTAATTCCTTTGTGTTGTGGCTTAATTCCGTTGTGTTGTGGCTTTTCCATTGTGTTGTGGCTTTTTCGTTGTGTTGTGGCTTTTCCATTGTGTTGTGGCTTAATTCCGTTGTGTTGTGGCTTAATTCCGTTGTGTTGTGGCTTGATTGCTTTGTGTTGTGAACTTATTTTTGCTTTTTAAAAGCAAACATAAGTTTGTGAACTTATTTTTGTTTTACGTTTGATAAATTAAATGCATCCTTGTTGAGGATTTATACAAATATAATTTACTGGCCCCAAATGTGAGAAACAAAGTCACATTGTGGGCTATAAAAACTACATACTAAGAAATACATTTCATAGCTCACAATTGCAAGATAGAAAGTCACAGTTAAAATAATTAAAGTCACAGTCAAGGTTTCCATACAGTACAGATGTGTTTTGAGTCTTTGATAAGTGTTGCCTGGTGATAAGGAGAGGTAAGAAGAGGTCATTTTTTTTGCCAGTGGAAAATCTCTTTGTGAGTGACACACACAGACAGGTAACTAGGTGACACAGGAGCAGTCTAGTCAGCTCAAGTGTTCTGTTATTATTTCAATTAGGGTATATGCTCATGTCAGACCAATAAAGGGAGAAAGACAAGGAGAGATTGAGAGAGGAGGAGTAGGAAAACAATAACACAGAGAAGATGATGAAAAATTAATTAACATGTTCACGTGATTCGCTCTATTTTCTCCTTCCCCTTGGGTAAGTTTTTTAATGACAATAACTACTCAAATGATCCATGACAAGGACAACATGGCAGTCTGAATGATAAGTTTCATGACTTCCTTCTGTTTTAAACTGTAATTTAAGATTCCATAACAATAGAATAAAACAAAGAGAAACAGAACCAAATGCACTTTGTCAAACTGGGGTTGGGGCAAAAGGCACAAAAACAAACAGCATCCACTGTTTCCTTAACGCTGGGTTATTTGGGAAGCTGAACAAGGTTATCTTTCCCTCACAACCAAAATCACCCTTCTTTAGTGTCATTGTTGATTTTGTGGTCTAAAAACAAAATGACAGTGCTGTCGACGGCTACTGTAACCGAACAAAGCTCGTTGATGGGCGCGCTCTTGCTCTTGCTCTCGCTCTGGTTGATGTGTGTTTGCTCACTCGTGCCCATACAAGGAATTTCACCCTTTATGACATCATACAGGACCATACTCAAAAAACTTTCTGAAACTTGTTCGAATCCTGAAGGAGTGTATTTGGCACAGAAATACTTGAAATTTTGGGCATGTTTAGTATGAGAATGCTTTCCTTTCAATAAAAAAATAAACACAACAAAATTGAGAAAACAAGCATTTTTTTTAAATAAAGCATAAGAAAAGCATCTGATCACAGCAACATAGCTATGTCTGCATAAGCTCTGCAATTCGGCACTCTAGTAAAGACATATAACGTTTATTTTTTTATCACTTTATATAATAGATTGCTTAAAAGCAAGCAGCTTTACTGAACTGAACATGAAAAACAGTGTCAGTTTCTCATTTCATCAGAAGTACAAGCTCTTAACTGTGTTCATGTTTTCACTCATGGACGCCTAACCTTGACAGACTGAACAACAGGAGAAATGAACTGGAAAATATTTCCATGTGAAAGAAGGTGGAGCCTTCATGCACACCTACCTATTATGTAATCGCCACAGGCCAATGGTAGTGCAAAGGTGTTTACCAGCCATAGCAAACTTTTGCGGAACTTCATTTTGGCTGAAATTACACCACAGAATTTTGTTCTTCGATTTCACTTGAAGTATATCGTGGCCTTTATTCTGAGACACTGCTTATAATTTATGGGGATTAAAACGGAGGAGTGGCTGGATTTTTATCATTATAGGGTGGTTGTGTACACACACTGCCGACACACATTTATGTTCAAACACCATGTAAAACTGAATTTTGCATAATAGGTCCCATTTAAAAGTGAGGTATGAAATTGATGTTGCATTGTGGCCATGTAACATCTATTACCTGGAAATGCATGTTAAAAACATTCAAATCATGGATTAGGAAGTTTAGAAACTATTTTAGCGTTTGTTCTTTGCCTGTAATAATTATAGTTCTGGTGGACCTTGATAAGATGACTGTAGGATAATTATATATTGGGATGTTGGAAACAAGACGGATGCTATATAATGGAAAGCTACTGGTGCTTTTGTTGTAACACACAATGTAATGAATGACCTCAATACTGATCCACACATGACTGCCAATCAATACCTCACCGATTAAACATATACATAAGCCTCAAGCTAAAACAGAACAGAGCAACATTTTCAAGTATGGTGCTCCACAATAGTGATGCTCTCATTATAAAGCAAATGGGTGGACAAATACTTTCACTTGAATATATTATATTGTACTGCACTGTTAAATCCGTGAGAATATCTGTACCTTCTGATTTGCTGTGTATTTTGTAAGCACAAAATGTTCAGCTGGATTTATATGAATTAGAAGCTTGTGTCCCTGCAGAAGACAGATGTGAAAACACACTGATGAATCATCTCTGTCATGGAAAGATAGCAGCATCCCAGTGGGATACCTCACACACACACACACACACACAGACAAATATAAAGAAGGAAAATAAGAATATGAAGCCCAATAAACCTGTTTGGAGGTACTGGGCACAGTAACTTTACATACAGGCAATCACAAAGTATATATATATATATATATATATATATATATATATATATATATATATATATATATATATATATATATATATATATATATATATATATATACATACTGATAATCCATAATATTCAAATAAAAAAATTACATAGTTGTTAGAGGCCCCACCCTTGGTTCTGTGACCGGGACCCAACATTTGGTGCCACACCCCTGTCAAAATGTATTCAATTTATCTAGGCTATTAAGAGGAAGTAACATTCAAGAAATCCTATAACGTTAACCGATTTAAGATATAGCCTAGTGCAAGTTAGGCAACGGGCAATTTGTGAAGAGGAAACACCACAACAAGTTCAAACAGAAATTATGTGTTATCCAAAATCACATAGTGTGAGTAGGTACTACATTTCAATTTGAATTGACTTTGTGACCATTAAAAAGGTACATTATATATAGTATGAATGTGTGTAGTATGAATGTAATCCGGACATACTACAGCTGCCATTTTGTCATTATCACATGATCTACCAGCATCAGTTGAGTCCTTCACCTCCATTCATAAATCCTCTCCCATGGCCTCATGGGATAGTAATGTGTCTCAATCAGCTCTCTAGCTTTCTAGGTCGTGAATCAGTATATTATGTACATGAATGTGGCTGACTCCCTGATCAGTGCCCGAACTAGGGAGCTGATTGAGACACACCCAAAGTGTACATCGAATGCACACTTTAGAATCTCGCCAGAAGTAGTAGGTCACCCGGGGATTTTTCGTCTACTGTTTTTCCCGAATACTATGAATTCGAATATACTACGCTGTTAATGTACTGTTTTTCTCATACTATATAGCTAGGAAGTATTTGATTTCGTCTCAACCTTCCAAAACAGGTGAGCAAAGACACTTCGCCTTTTATACTTCCGGCAGCGCATCAACGGGGACACCCGAAGAATCCACAATGATTTGACAGAAAGGGAAACCAATCAAGATCAAGTGGAAAATAAAGACAAATATACAAGCATACCTGATCGTTGTAACAGGCGCTGTACTTAAACTGCGTCTGACAGAAGAGTCAACAGCTTTCACGCACTATAGAGTGTAGCTCCAAAACACCTGCCTGGAAGTTTCTAGAATAATCCTGAAGACCTTGATTAGCTGGTTCAGGTGTGTTTAATTAGGGTTAGAGCTAAACTCTACAGGACAGTAGAGTCCCCCAGGACCAATGTTGCCCATCCCTGGTCTAGAGTGAAAATTGTGAGTGTGAGAGCAATACTAACTCAAAAAGTTGCTCACGCTGAATTAAAGCCACAGTGCATTGTTCTGATCAATATTGACATGATTAACAGGAAACTTCTACATGATATAAAAAAATGTTTTAATACTGTATCCTAAATTGTGGATATTTAAGCTATATATCATATGCTGAAGTGAATTTCTGGAGTGTTAATGATTAAAAGAAAAAACAACAAGAACCGTACAGAACCGAAAACCGTGACCCTAAAACCATGATATGAACCGAACTGTGGGTTTTGTGTGTACCGTGCCATATATATATATATATATATATATATATATATATATATATATATATATATATATAATACTGTAATTATACCACAATGCTGTTGAATGCTTAGATATGAGTGGTCAACGAATGTTCTAAGGTGTGCAATTATTTTCAGGAATATGCACAGCAAAAGTAGTTCCAGGCAGGTCAGCATTACAGTTCCATATCACTTCGCCAAATTATTTCATTTATTTCAAATGTCTTTACAGCCTACAACAGCAAAAGAACCAAAACCCACAATGACACTGACCAAGCAAATAAATACAGTAAACAATAGTATAAAAACAACAAATTATTTCCATGTTTTTTGCCAAAAAATTACATTTTATTATGTACAGAAAGCACATACTCTCTTTCTCCCGCTCTCTCTGCTGTCCCACTCAAATGCACACACGTACAGTATGGACACACACTTGCACAGAAACGTGTTGTCAACGTTGCTCTGACGATTTTATCAGTAAAATAGTTTAGCAACTAGTGAGGTAATAACGGCGCTGTTCTTACAGTTTCTTATTAGTAGATGCTGCTGCCGAACACTGTTGAAAGAGACGCACAGACTGAGGTAATTCACAAACGCTCTCCCCATATGAAAATGAACCAAATGAAACATTTATTATAGTAAAAGTGTAGTAACCATGTTTTTTGATTACCATTTGTATAACCACAGGTTTACAAATACCATGGTTAAACTATAGATAGTGTAGCAAAACCATGGTTAATTTGTAGTTACCATGGTTTAATTACATTAACCATGGTATTTTGGTTTTATTTGTAGTAAAACCATGGTTAATCTTCGTAAGGATGTTTTGAAGTGTGGTAACTGTAGTAAAAGCAGAATAATTGACTCTGGGCCATTGAATTATTATTATACATAGATGTAATGCCAGTATGCTTCACATCATGACCGCATTACCCCTCGGTGTGCATTATTCTTCTAATAATTCAACGGCCCAGAGTCAATTATTCCTTACATATTTTTAATGTGGTAATATTTTTAAGGTGCCTCTTTTGATTTATCTCAATTAGAGATTACATATAAGGGTCAAATGGTGAAAAAAACCTAATTATCTTTTGATTAACATCTTTTAATCTGAGTCATGTGATGTACTGTAATGTAAAAACCTATAACTTCCAGAAATTTAATTAAATAGAAAAAAAATTACTTCTAATAAGGGTCAGAGAAAACAGTGGAAAATTGCCATGTAAAATTTATTTCAACAAATTATGACTATGCAAAAATAAATAAATAACATGACAGGGCAACCTCATGAGAATAAATAAAGTGCTAAAGACTGTAATTTGAACCCTTGAAGCTTTATAAGAAAGCATCTGCTGCTTAGAACAACAGTAAATGTCAGCTTATTCATGCCCAGCCCGGTATAATAACTCTTAAGTCTGTTTTTCCTTCACACACATTCATCATCTGAGCACCGCGCAAAGAAATGACCCTCATTTAAAGTTGTGTTGTCTGTTGAATTCATTGTGTGTGGCCTAAACGTAATGTACAAAGTACAAAGGGAATGGAATAATACTACGGAGAGAGTGGACCAAGTTTACCTTTTAAACTAACTGCGATAATAATAGCCAGTCATTCCTCACTACAGCCCTCATTCCTCACCCTCTGAATACCCGGCTATACACTGTACATCGAGGAATACATCCAAGGAAATGCCCATATAATTATAATATATTTATTCAATTATTCATGAAAACAACACACAAAAAAAACCCCCATTAAATTCCTTCAAAAATTCCTGACACAACAGAGATTACAGACCAAGTAAACATTACAATACATTAAATATTAAGACAACTACACAACCAAAGAAACTAAATTACAATTTGTCAGGGCAAAACAGTTAGTGCTCCCCTCCTGCCTGGCCAGGCCACGACTCCTAACAAATCAAACAAACAAGCCATGCTACTCAACCCTGTGAGCACTGGCATGCTTGCTCTTTCCGCAGTGCCCAACATTGAGTATACGCTGCATGCAACAACAAAGCAATGGATGCTCCAGAAGAACTGATGGCAGATGGAAAGACAGACAAGTGGCGCATATACCATCAAACATTCGAATGGATGTATTCCCGGAAATCACCTGAAGCACATTGTATATGCCCTTGTGGTCGGCCCCAGTTGGTTTAATAAATCTCACAGGCATAGCCCTCTGAAAAAAAACTATCTATTCCTGCTACATGTGTATGTTCAGGTTTTTGTGGGGACCAAATGTTTCTCCAAAGATAGTGAAACCTGAGATCAAGAATATAGGTGAATACATAATGAATAATATAGAAAAGAATATGTGAAAATGAAAGGTTTCTGTGAGCATGAGGTTGAGGGGATTAAAATGTATATAAACAATACTGTTTTTAATGAAAAAAATATCTATTTGGTGTTAGGAAATTTATGGTACTCATTTAACTATGTAAGCATGTGTCTTTCAGAGGCCTGATGAGGAAGCAGTGGTGGACCATGGTGGCACCAGCTCAGTTCTGAATATCCATTATGAGAAAGAAGAGCTAGAGGGTTTGTATACAACCACACACACATTTAGTTATTCATGTGATACAGCTAACAGCTCAATACAGTCATATTAACTGAAGAAATCATGTTGAATCTCACCCCTCTATCACTTCTCTCAGGTCACAGGACTCTGTTTGTGGGTGTGCGAATGCCCATGGGCAGACAGTCTCACCGTCATCACCGGCCACACAGCTCCAAACACCGCAGAAGATCTGAGAGGATGAGGGCTGAAAGTGTAGCTCAAGAAGACGAGAACACAGAAAGTAACTCGGCGTCACACGGTGAGAAGAACAGCAGCCTAAGTAACAAGTCAAGCAATCGCTTGTGTGATTATTCACAGGAAGGTACATTTGGAGAATTATATCCAGGATCCAAAATGAATTATACAGTCAAACCAAAATTTATTCAGACACCTTCAACATTTTCTCACATTACCACAGTTGATTCACTATAGTTTAGAAAATGGTAATAAAATATGACAAGAACTCAAGTTAAAGTGTGAGAACAAATTAATCTTGATATGTCAGATAACTTTGATAGAAAGAAATGTAGTGGATCACAATCAACCAGTCAGCTGTTAAATTTAAGTACACAATTAGATAATACCAATTTAGGTCAACCAATTACCAAGCAATGCTTCATTTTGTTCAGGCTTACTAGACGGTCTCATTCTAGCATTTAATGCTGAGGTGGACTCTAGCCTTAGGGTGCAGCCTTCTATTTCTATTTCCTAAATTAATCAATGTTTTGAACAAATCGGTTGAGGGAATGATTCAGATGACTCATTCACATTCACCTTGTCGCCACCTGCTTGATGTAACCTGCAGAGAGAGTCACTGAAAATCCACAAAGCTAACAGACTGACAAATAGTTAAGGTTAAAATAATCTTCGTGAAGCACAGGGGCTCAAATGCATCATAAAAAGGTTCATTACCCTACTTATCCTACATCCCCTCAACGTTGTGCCCTTGAACCCACAAAAACTAAAAGCATAAACTCATATTTATGATAACAAACATTGAAAATTGCTCTGGGGAGACTTTTGTTTACTGTGCTTCCTTCCTCTATTTCCTCTCTCACAGTGAAAATGAGGTTTACAAATATACTCTTGTCTGTGTCCCTCATTCTTCCTATCTCTCTTTCTCAGATACTCCATCCCAGAGGGTTCAATTTATTCTGGGCACTGAAGAGGATGAGGAGCATGTGGCACATGAGCTCTTTACAGAACTTGACGAAATCTGTGTTAAAGGTGGCAAAGATGCGGAGTGGAAGGAAACTGCTAGGTAAGAATATGTTTCTTAATGTCAACACATTTCCTATCCTGCAACTGGATATACACTGCCAAAATGTAGGTTAACTCAGGGGTTTTGAATCTTTTAGATGGCACGACTCCAAAATATGAACATCCACATGCTTGGGACCCCCACCTAATATTTAAAAGGCGGCTATATATTTTCATGCACAAAGACCCCATTTATTCTGTAAAAAATGATATTATAAATATGTACAAAATATTACTTAGAAAATAATTAGTATTTATGTATCACGTTACATTATTATGTTTTTTGGTACTTTATTGTACTCAAACTAAGAGAGTTTCTACATGAGTCTCTTTTTTCTTTAATAATTCTCAGGTGGCTAAAATTTGAGGAGGATGTGGAAGATGGCGGGGAGAGATGGAGTAAGCCATACGTAGCTACACTCTCTCTCCATAGCCTGTTTGAGCTACGAAGCTGCATCATAAATGGAACTGTCCTATTGGACATGAAGGCCAGCTGCATCGAGGAAATTGCAGGTCAGTCAGAAATCAGTGGGTATGGCGCTTTGCACATTTAACTGGGAAAGATTCTGAAAATGACAGTATATTAACCCTTCTACGGTCTTCATTTGGGAATTACACTCAGGGTCTTTGGGGTCTCCACATTTCAAACATCTGATTTTTTTATAATTCTACTAATTTAATCTACACGTCAGTTACTAATTGTAACAGAACAAAAATGAACAGAAATTAACAATATTACATATTGAGTAAAAAATACACAACATGAACATCAAAATGCAATGAACTGAACAGCAATAACAAATGTATTCCTGTGTGTGTGTGTGTGTGAGCATGATCATTTTGCATTGTGGATGTTTTATGCATTGTTGGAAGTGTGCCACTTCATTTCTGTATGCGTGTTCTGTGTTGTTTCTGTTTTTGAGGATGAATTTTGTCCATTTTCTAAGCGGGGACCCCGAAGACCCTGAGTGTGACTTTTTTTGTCACACGAACATAAAACAGATATCAATCCAATTTTTTTATTTTTATTTGTAGATCTAGAGAGTGTTGACAATGGTCAAAGTCTCATGCCATTTGGACAAAGGGAAAAAAACATATATTTGAGCAAACGTCCTTTGAGGTTTCAGGCTTGAATGTTCAAAAAACATATTTTACATTGTTGCAGCACCTCTCTTCCCAGTCTGTCATTAGTTTGTATCTCTATGAAGCGCTTCGAGTTTCAGGGAGTTCAGAAACAGTGCTCACTGATATAAAGAAAAACTCTCTTTGGAGTGACTTTGTGCTTTGTAACTTTGCAGACTTTGCACACCAAAGAAAGTTGAAAATGTGAAAAAGGTCCTCTTTAACAGTCTGATCACGATCTGACTGAGCCTGACAAGTTTATATTTATTCAGTACACATTTTTAGTGAGGAATATTACAGCAGTGTGACAAGTGTGTGTGTCCTGCAGTATATTAGGCCCACCTGTAACTTCACACATACTGGAACCTCACACTCCTACTCATGTTGGTGACAGACACACGCAAACACTCATAACACCCATGGGTACTTAGTTTGAGAAATGAGGCATGGCTGTTAGCAGCCTTTAAAAGAAGGAGGGAAACATTTCTATTAAAGGTCAAATGTGTCTTCAAATCTCATGTAATGTGCAGAGACAACTATAAGAATGTCATTTATAGGTTAATTTTACAAAGAGTGTAAAAACTGTGGCAGTTCTTTTAAAAGTGTTCATGTTTGAATGGCTTGAAATGTCCACTGCATAAGTTGGGGCGGGACAATCTGTTTAGAAACAATAGTCATTTTTGCAATTCTGTTTAGTGCCACTAGTGGCACTCACTACACACATCACCTTTCAGATAACAATACAATAAAGACTGTCAGCAATAATTGTGAATATCTGAGTCAGAAGTTCCCATTAAAGTTGGTTGCAGCGATGCAACAAAGTTCTAATACCTAATTCATATCAGCCAATAAAATCTAACATACTGACAATGTAACCTGTGTCTCATTGAGGCATGACTGTTATGATCAATGTTGCAGCAGTGGTAGGAACAAGATTAATGCCAGAGAAAGAGAAGGACATGGAGAGCCTGAGAGATTAATTATACTGTAAAGGTTGTAGGGGAGGAAAGAAGTGAGTGATGCAGATTAACAGCGCTGCATCAGCTCCAATTGGAATTGTGGGTGGTTTTAAAGAATAAGAGAATGTGAGAGACAGAGAAAGTACTGCAATATTTAACATGCTGGAATACAACATATTCAGTCCTAAATAGGTTGATTATTTTCATCATAGTTTAATCATGCAAACCAATACATTGTCACTTTAAATGATACAATATTGTTTTATTGGTTCTCATACATTGTCTGAATATTGGTTCTCATACATTGTCTGATGTACATTTGTGTTCTCATGTGTATGTATAATTTGTTGTGAGTAGATTTGGTGCTTGACCATCAGGAGGCAGCTCATGAATTGGATGACAGCGTGAGAATGAAGGTTCGAGAGGCACTTCTGAAGAGGCATCATCACCAGAGCGACAAGAAGAGGAATAACCTGCTGCCTATGGTCAAATCCCTCACTGACTCTGGCAGGAGACATAGTGAACCTCACTCTATGGATAAGACGGGTGAGCTAAACTGCACATTTTACGTTTTACACAACCTAAGCTCTGTGGCTATATTTAAACCATTCTGATATTGTAAAGGTATGTTTACAGTAAAGTCGATTGTTCTGAAAGATACCAAAGGAGAAATGCAAAGCTCATTTTTTTATTCTGACAGAATTTAAACAGAATTTCCTCATTCAAATCATTCTTTGGAGGTCAGAACTACTTCTGGTGAATTAATGATGTCCTGTGTGGTATCCTTGTGGGTGTAATATGAAAATTAACTAGTTAACTCTGTTTGCATGCTCATGATTGGAGATGAAAGAGTGGCTATAACTTGGTTGATAAGTGATTCTACCATGTCAGTCTCATACTAACACCTAATATTTAATGTTTAATGTTATACTTTCAAATATTTTATTTTATACTTTTATGACCTTTTTTTCAGCACCTATAAATTTACATTTATTTGGTTTGAACTGGGAATAATGAATAATTGTTTCATGTGGTAATGCTGAAGCTGTGGATATTTTAGGATGCTGTTGATATAAGATATTTATCATGTATCTCTGTATCTCTCAGGTCCTGCTACCTCTCCTCAGCCTCCACCTACAAACCCAGATGTAAAGAATGGTACAGCACGGATAATGGCCAGATGGATCTCAGCAAGGTGCTAGAACCACAACATCAAGACTAATGTGGAAGATTAATTTTTATCTAAATACCATTAAATAATACCAAATAAACCATACCAATAAAAATGGACCCAATATCACTATCGTTTGTAATGCATACTATGTATAGCATATTCAGACCAAGCATTATATGGCCCCATTCTATGGCATTCCATTTATCTCCAGAAATTAAGTCAAGTCATCTTTATTTATATAGCGCTTTTTACAATGCCAATTGTTTCAAAGCAGCTTCACAGTGTTTACAGGAAAATAATGCAACAGAATTTGATTCGGCTGTACAGCCACTCTGGAGAAAACGGTGATGTCATCCAGCTAATTTCAATTATCATATAGTGTCAATGCGGGCAGATCGGTAATATAGTTGAAATTTAAGTACATTAAGGCACAAATGATATACACAATATACACAATCAGAAGAAACAATAACGCAAAAACCTGTCCTGCATCCTGTTTTCAGAGAAAACATCTAGAAAAATAATTTGTGAAATGGAACGGTAAATGAAGAAATAGTATAAGAAAAGATAGGAAAGATGATGCGAGTGCAAGACAACCTATTTAACCAAACTGGTTCAATCTGTTTATTTCTGTTTCTATTCTGATTGCTCACTGCAGGCAGGCAATGTATCGATTACCAAGAACATCTGGGACAAATGCACTCACACATACACGCAAACACTGCCATCTGGTGATCCTTAGAGGTGACGCAGCTTGTTTGTGTAATGTTATGCTACCTCAGGAAACAGGAAATGAACTGTAATGAGCCAGATGTCAGACATTTAGTGACAGTGAGGATGGCCCCAATCAGATTACTAACCTGCTGTTCTTCTTCTCTATAACTGTCACCCTGACTGAAATGAGCAGCTGTTTGTGACTGAAATAACCACTAATAGAGTTATAAATTATTTATTTGTATATAATAAATTAAATAAAGTTGAAATAAAATAGGATAAAAATATTAGATGAAAAACTTCAACAACAAAAAGGTGATAGCCTCTGACATGTAGTGCGGTTGCACTTCGGGTGACCTGAGTTAGAGTCCTGGCTTGCGGATCTTTCCTGATCCCATCCTCCTCTCTCCCACTTCGCTTCCTGTCTTCACTATACTATCCTATCTCAATAAAGGCAACTAACTGAAATAAAATATGTTTTAAGTTGAAGTGCTAAATTACTAAAATGGATAAAAATTAAAAATAAATAAATGAACATTTATTTATAAAATATTCAAAATATTAATAAATACTATAATAGAATACAAAAATAACACTGCTATGACCTCTCTCCATAGGTTGACACACATTTCATGAAAAAGATCCCAACTGGAGCAGAGGCTTCTAATGTGCTTGTTGGAGAGCTGGACTTTTTGGAGAGATCCATCATTGCATTTGTTCGCCTGTCTCCTGCTGTACTGCTCACAGGGCTCACTGAAGTTCCCATTCCCACTAGGTATAAACTGTTTGTTTGCAAATGCATGTATCGAGCTGATAAATCACTGTAACAGAATGATCAAAATCATTCTTTACTCTGCAGATTCTTGTTCATTTTGCTTGGTCCAGACGGAAAAGCCCAGCAGTACCATGAGATCGGTCGCTCAATGGCTACCATCATGACCGATGAGGTCAATGCAGAACTCGTCATATAGTGTATCAGTAGTCATAGCATTATCTTACTGGATATTAATGCATTAAACCCAGTTACGTGTTTTATTTTAATATATCTTCACATTATTACATTATTTAGATTTTCCATGATGTTGCATATAAGGCCAAGGACAGGAATGATTTGTTGGCTGGTATAGATGAGTTTCTGGATCAAGTGACAGTTTTGCCTCCAGGAGAATGGGACCCTTCTATACGCATAGAGCCTCCTAAAAGTGTCCCATCACAGGTATGGAAAAACACTTTTTAAAGTGAGGCTTAAGTGATTGATTATTTGTTGTAATGGATCTATTTTCTATTTTGGTATAGGAGAAAAGAAAGATGCCTGGAGTGCCGAACGGAACAATTGTTCCTGTTGAGGAAGAGCAGCAGGGGGAACACCATGGACCAGAACTACAGAGCACTGGAAGGTGTGTGCTTGGGTCAGGTTTTAACTACATTTTGGGAACACCAGAAATTGTGAGGAGAAACAGCTTAATAAACATATTGAATGAACATATTGAATGAAATGTTACTAGTTCAGTATGAAAACTATATATATAACTATATATATCATTTTTTTTCCCTTCTCTTCACTCTCTCTGTAGGCTGTTTGGAGGACTGATTCTGGATGTGAAGAGAAAAGCTCCATTTTATCTGAGTGATTTTAAAGATGGTCTGAGTTTGCAGTGTGTAGCTTCTTTTCTGTTTCTGTACTGTGCCTGCATGTCACCTGTTATCACGTTTGGAGGGCTTCTGGGAGAGGCTACTGAGGGACGCATTGTAAGTACGCGAACACACAGTTTTGTTTCTGTGTGGTCTATTAGGCAAAGTCATGTAAAAATATGTTTATAATGTAAAACACAGCAGTCATGTGTTCACAGAATTCATTGTGTGTGTGTGTGTGTGTGTGTGTGTGTGTGTGTGTGTGTGTGTGTGTGTGTGTGTGTGTGTGTGTGTGTGTGTGTGTGTGTGTGTCAGAGTGCGATTGAGTCTCTGTTAGGAGCATCTATGACTGGAGTAGCATACTCTCTGTTTGCTGGACAGCCTCTAACTATACTGGGCAGCACTGGACCCGTCCTTGTGTTTGAAAAGATTCTCTTCAAGTTCTGCAAGTCAGTACATACCAGACCAAATATTAATAATATACATACTCAATCATTAACTAATCTTTAATTTTCTCACAAAGAAAAATTAGTCATTAGTTATTGTGATTTTAATACATTTGTTAAAATAATTTATATATTATGTATTCATAATTTGTAAATTATATAATAGTAATGATTATTATTATGATTATTATAATATATTAAAACATTTTATTTAATATTACAGTATAGTCTAATAATAATTCTTTTTCAAAAACATACAGTTCATTTTAGGGGATGTAGAATATTTACAATATATCTTCTGTATCAATTTAGTATTAATTTACTCATGTAGCCTCACTCCTAATATTGTGCCTTGAATATTTAATAGAAAATCAGATCTTAATCCTCTTTATTGTCTCTGTCCTGCCTGTTTCTGTCCCTGCAGAGACTACGATCTCTCGTATCTATCCCTGCGTACTTGTATTGGTCTGTGGACGGCTTTCTTGTGTCTGATTCTTGTTGCAACGGATGCCAGCTCCCTGGTCTGTTACATCACACGTTTTACAGAGGAAGCTTTTGCTGCGCTCATCTGCCTTATTTTCATTTACGAAGCACTGGAGAAACTTTTCCATCTTGGAGAACTGTACCCGATCAACAGACATAGCGATCTGGACAAACTAACACTGGCCTAGTAAGTATATAAACTCATGTACAAAGACACCTATGCAAGTTGAATCTCTGGAAATATCCTATGTTGCTAATCTTTTGTTCTTATAATAATCATGGTTCAAATAAATAAATTATTAACTAAGTAAAAAAGTAAGCAAGTTATTCTCCTAGACATCAGTGAGATTTAATGGAGAGAAATTAAGACCGCAATAACTGTGAACATATTTTAACACATTGTATTGTGTGTCATCAGCTGTAGATGTGCAGAGCCTGATAATCCCAGTAATAAAACATTAGAACTGTGGAATCAGAGGAACATCACAGCCTCTGCAGTGCCATGGAGCAACCTCACAGTAACGGTAATTCAACCTCCTACAGTCCTCACAGTCTAATCAAACTACTAGAAACTAAAACATTCTTGCATGGTCTTACCTTAAAAGTGCACCAAGCAACTTTTTGTTTAGCTGGGTGATACAACGGCCTAAGACTTAAAGGGATAGTTCACCCAAAAATGAAAATTCTGTCATCATTTACTCATGATCAAGTTGTTCCAAACCTGTATGAATTTCTTTCTTCTGCTGAACACAAAGGAAGATCATTTGGAAGACCGTTTGTAACCAAGCAGATCAAATTGTTTTCTTCAGAATTTTCATTTTTATGTGAACTATCCCTTTAAGGCCTGGTCACACCAATGACGATAACTATAAAGATAACGATAAAGATATAGTTCTAATAATCAGTCTCAATATTAATGAATAGCAGAGTTCACACCACAGCTATAACGGCACAAAGAAGCGATATTGTTGGAATCACTTTTAGAACGATTTTTTTCCAGGTGATGAATGATGAAAACATTGACAGTCAATCAGAATCCATCCTGCTGTAACAAACAAACTCAAGCATTTAAAGCAGCAGACAAGCACGCGTTTAGAATGAACAGAATGATATCGTCCACTGGTGTGGACGCTAATATAGTTATCTTTACAGTTATCTTTACAGTTATCTTTAAAGTTATCATTCTTGGTGTGAACAGACCTTTACTTATACTGACACCTACTGGTGTGGATGCATCATCATGCAAAAGCAACCGTTTTTGATTAGACCATATGACTGGAGTCTTTATCTCATGTGAGTGTTGGTGATTTTGAACGTACCCTGTATGTTTTTTAATCTAAATAATAACCTTTAAATGTGATTTATCTCACTTTTAACTTCTCAACAGCCTCACATTGTCATGTACATCTTACAACATCAGGCAGTGAAAAGAGCACCTTATGACACACATTGTACAGTCGGAGGAGTCCTGTTATTTAATTCTTGTACCATTACTGCAGTGTGATGTTATTTCACAGTGTAGTCTCACACAGATCGCATTTAGAGCTAATCCTATTTTCACAACTGAGTCAGCGTCTGGGCTGCCAGTGCGGTTAAATATGAGCCAAACTTTGTGTGTGTTTGTGAGTAGGAGTGTTTAGATCTCCAGGGGCAGTTTATTGGACCGGCGTGTGGACACCATGGTCCCTACACCCCTGATGTGCTCTTCTGGTCAGCCATCTTGTTTTTCGGTACCTTTTTCATGTCTAGCTTCCTGAAACAGTTCAAGACTAGCAGATACTTCCCAACAAGGGTGAGGCTTATTCTCAAACACATACATATGTTTGCATACACTGTGATTTTTTTTTAGACAATACATGAAAAATGTGTATTAATTTGTTTTTGTGATGTAGGTACGGTCAGTGATCAGTGATTTTGCTGTGTTCCTCACCATTGTTTTCATGGTCCTGATTGATTATATCATTGGAGTTCCATCACAAAAATTACAAGTGCCAAGCAAATTCAAGGTAGGAATCAGTTGTCAAATGTGCACACAAAGACACACACACACACTAGTGTTTGCATATCTAGCGCTACAACACTGCATGTATCAAATTTGGTAAATGGCTTTCTAAGGCTTTAAATACTTTGATGAAAAACGCAAGTATACCATGTAGAACAGTACATGTCTTCTGCCCCCTGGTGGAATATCCATGTCTTTTAGGAAGGACTTTTAATAGAATTTCCAAAATGCCCGCCTCTGTGTCATGATCAACATCCCTTTCACTGGAAAATCGTAATAAAAATACAAAAATGCCAACGCCAACCACATTCAAATTTGGTCATTCAAAAATATAATAATTAAATTAACCTGAAAAACTGAAACATAATTTTACTATATAATTGTTTCTATACTTTTACTTGTTTGTTTATATATTTATATATGAAGTCTGCTATATCATTATTAAAATCTTATTGCTTTTGAATGCAATGTTCTTATATTATTGCAAACTCTGACATATGATAAAATATAAATTGGACAAATAAACCAAAATAGCTGCCAATCAAATCTGATTTATTGGTACAAAAAAGGAAACATCTATGGGGGTCAGTAAAGAGGAAAAAGCTCCCCTGAATGCTTTGAGCTCTTTATTTCCTCCTAACAGCTCTGTTTAGGAAGCTTATTCATTCAACGCTTACCTTACAGTGATGAATGCACTGCTTCAGTCTTCATTCAGTTCTGTTCTGCCCATTCATAATCCACAACAGTCTTGTTTTTGAGCAATTTGTTTGTGTCTTGTTTCTAGGCACATTTGTTCATATGATTAGATTAGAGTGGCACCCTGCAGTGACAGATTAGATGATTATACAATGCTGAGTCTTGGAATTGAGTTTATACCCCAGGCTAATCCAGATACATGCACTCTGCTTGGACAGTGATCTACGAACAATTGAGCTGGACTGATATTTCATTCATAGTTAACCATTGCTACCACCATTCTTTTTTCTTTTTTGAAAATTAGAACCATGAAAATTAATATTAGTTTAATAACTTGGTGTTCTGCCAGGTTTCACCATATTATAACAATGATCAAGAATTAAACTTACGTTTTACCCGGAAGTATGCGGACGTCTTTTTGTTTGGTGCTGTTGCCATGGTGAATCGTAATGTCAGAGCTCCATTGATCATGGCTTTTCATAGTCGTGGTGCACGCACTTAAGTCAGAGTCAGTCTACTCAGAGTTGATTGAACTACCTCAATTCAGCTGTTCTGAAACCAAAAACTTCCCATCTCAGGGTAAGTCAACTCAGAGTTCAAGTTTAAACTTAGAGTTGGTTGAACCTCCTTATTGAAACAGGCCCCTGGTCCTCTCTCGTCCTTCACTTGTGTCGCTCATCCTTATATGCCTCCGAGCTTGAGAAGACTCGAGACCGGTGTGCCTCACAGGTGACGTTCATTATCAATCACGCACCAGTCTCTCTCGCTCCTCCCACATCTCTCGCTCGTCAACCTCGTCACATTTATTAACAAAATATCAAAAGCACATCCAAACACAAGGGAAAAGTTAAGCAGAAACAGAATTGAAAACTAAGCACGCGATACATCCACAAAGGACAAAACCAGACAAAGAACATTCAAGATTCAAGAGATTCAAGAGTTTTATTTGTCACATACACAGTTATATACAGAATATACAACCGGCAGTGAAATGTAAACAGGTCCGCTCCATGGACAGTGCAAATTCACAGTTAAAAACACAAGGAAGAAATTATAATAGAAATAGGATAAAAAAGTACTATATATATATATATATATATATATATATAATCTGTAGAATTATAAATAATCAAGTAGAAGAAAAAAAGTAAAAAATAAGAATAAGAAGTGGAATAAAATAATTGAAGTAAACTGTGCAGTGAGTAAACTGTAGACTTATAAATATGTGGTTAACAAATGTATAAAGAGTATAATGTGCAAACAGGTTTATAACAGGTTGTTACACAGTAACAACGAGAACAGAAAGTGCAGTGCAATGTCAGATGGCCTGGGGGAAGAAGCTCCTCCTGAGTCTCTCAGTTTTGGCCATCAGGCTTCGGAAGCGCTTACCAGATGGCAGCAGCGTGAAATGAGGGTTTGCAGGGTGATTAGAGTCCTTGATGATCTTAGTAGCTCTACCTTTGCAGCGTTTGGTGTAGACGTCCTGCAGAGATGGGAGAGCTGACCCTGAGATACGCGCGGATAAGCGCACGACTCTTTGCAGGGCTTTGCGGTCATGACTGGTGCTGTTCCCACTGTGATGCACTGAGTTAGTACACTTTCTATCGCCCCTAAATAGAACGTTTTCAGGATAGCTGGTGAAACCCTGAATTTCCTCAGCTGGCACAGGTGGTACAGTCTTTGCCTGGCTTTTTTCACCTGTGTCTGAATGTGAGCAGTCCAGGTCAGGTCCTCGGAGATGTTTACTCCCAGGTACTTGTACAGGTACAGGTACTGCTCACTCTCTCTACTGGTGATCCGCTGATCATGAACATAGGACAATCTAGGGTAGTGATGGGGAGTCGACTCCAAAAGAGTCGATTCCTCAACTCTGAATAGCCCCAGAGTCAGCGTCGACTCCAGCACAGGAATCGACTCTCGGTGTCGACTCTGTTGCTGTGTCCGAAATTGCTCACTTGTTTACTGATTCTCTAATCCCTATATAGTTCATGGCAGTTGAGTGCACTATAAGCAAGGAGAGAATGAAATGAAGCGAGGAAATCGGACACTGACGTAATACACCGCGTCAGAGAGCTGTCGCAGAAACTTTGTCACACACATTTATTTGAGTGCTTACTTTAGAAATAGAAAACAAATAGTTTGTAATTATACATAGGCTTCCTCCATGCTAGCTTTAGTTTAATTGATGGTATATTAATGCAATAAATATAGATTTGGTTTTCCATGATTAACCTTGTGTTCATAATCATTAAACTAACCATAAATCATATAAAACTCACATCAAGAAGAAACACATCAATAAGTGTGCATTATTGTATATATTTTAGTATTTAGGATCTTTAACTCACCTTTTAAGACAATGATCATGTGCGTTTAACGCCATCACTCGACAGCAGTGGACTTTTTCCTCTGTAAATTTAGGTATCGGCAACAGCTAGGTAGAAACGTTGATAGCCACTCATCAAGTCATCGCTAAATTGGACTAATTTGGACGGTTACGCTAAAAGTGTGTGGTTTTAATAAGGGGATTTTAAGGCTTTGTGTCGGGGGGAAATAATTTAGGTGTGTAACAACTGCAATTTTGTCTTATTTCTGACCCTGTTTTGATGTAAAGTAAATAGAGTCGAGGAGTCGATTCCATTGACTCCCACAGTGGGAGTCAGGAATCGGAGTCGACTCCAGAAAACCTGGAATCGAACACCCCTAATCTAGGGTAAAAAAGGCAAACACTGGAAGTTAAACCCTGAGGAAGAATGGGGACAGAAAATAAATACCAAATTAAGAGTCCACCGGGGGGGAAACCAACCCAACCGTCTCCATTGACTTTGTATTGCGTGAAGCGGCCTCCTTGTCATTTCTGACTTATTACAAAAAACTAACAATGTCTAAAAGCTGATATGTGACAAGATGTACAGAAAACAATCTAAAAAAACACAGAACCAAAAACACAGAAGTTTTTATAAGCTGTTGACCCAAAAACAAGCGTTTAAGGACACAAAAGTGGATACAGGAAATTGAGACATGTTATATTACACTGAGAACTATGCCCACTGGAGGGGAACGTAGTCAGCAACAGGAAATATAATATATAAAACTGACATTTGGATGTTTACTGCACACGTAGGCATACTGAGTGTCAGGATCCCAAAATTGACCCATTCTTCCTGCTGAAGCTTCACATCTTAGTGCCTGTATCCACTTTTGTCTCCTTAAATGCTTGTTTTTTTGGTCGACAGCTTATAAAAACTTAGTTATGTGTTTTTTAGCTTATTTGCTGTACACATTGTCACATATCAGCTTTTAGAGATTGTTCTGTTTTTTGTTTTAAGTAAGAAATGATAAGGCTTCACGCAATACAAAGTTTGCTCGGTTGTTTAAATCTCTCTTTGTGTTTTACAGCCCACGCGTGATGACCGGGGTTGGTTGATTAACCCCATTGGGCGAAACCCATGGTGGACTGTGCTGGCTGCCCCAATACCAGCTCTTCTCTGCACCATCCTCATCTTCATGGACCAACAGATCACTGCCGTCATAATAAACCGCAAGGAGCACAAACTTTTAGTATGTATATATTTTAAAGTAGGATGTGTGTGTGTGTGTGTGTGTGTGTGTGTGTGTGTGTGTGTGTGTGTGTGTGTGTGTGTGTGTGTGTGTGTGTGTGTGTGTGTGTGTGTGTGTGTGTGTGTGTGCTGATTATATAAGTATGTGCTCTAATTTTTTCTACACAGAAAGGCTGCGGGTACCATTTGGATCTTCTGATGGTTGGACTGATGCTGGCCATATGTTCTATAATGGGGTTGCCCTGGTTTGTCGCAGCAACTGTCCTGTCAATTTCCCACGTCAACAGTCTAAAACTGGAGTCTGAAAGCTCCGCCCCTGGAGAGCAGCCTCGATTTCTGGGTATTAGAGAGCAAAGGCTGACTGGTCTGGTCATTTTTCTACTGATGGGCTGCTCTGTGTTCATGACTGGGGCATTACAGGTAACCACTCGATCTGTGGTTTCATATAATATGTACGGTGGCCTACTTAAATGAGACTTAATGTGACTTAATGTCATTGAATTAGAAAAGAAAATATATTAAAAAACTGCTTTTTGTTTTATAGTTCATTCCCATGCCAGTTCTCTATGGTGTTTTTCTTTATATGGGCGCATCATCTCTGAAAGGCATTCAGGTAAAGATATTCAACTGACACTAAAAATATATAGTGACACGTCGGTCACTTATCGTCTTTCTCTGTCCTCTCTTGCTCAGTTCTTTGACCGTCTGATGTTGTTTGGCATGCCACCAAAACACCAGCCAGACTTTATTTATCTACGTCACGTTCCTCTGAGGAAAGTCCACCTGTTCACTCTAACCCAGCTTACCTGCCTTGTGCTGCTCTGGGTCATCAAGACTTCCCCTGCCGCAATCGTCTTCCCTATGATGGTACGAGCCAAAACAAAGTACATACTTTATGTTAGGGGTGTTAAAAACTTAATTAATAATGTAATACTAGTAAAACATGTAGCTTTTTTGTACACTGGGTGTGAAATAATCATGTGTATTTTACATTTGACAGACACTTTTATCCAAAGCATTCAAGGTATACAGTACATTTTATCAGTTCATGCATTCCCTGGGAATCAAACCCATGACCTTGGTGTTACTAGTGGATTGCTCAACTGTTTAAGCTACAGGAACAGTGATAAAGGTGGATTTAAGAACCATGGGAATAATATAGTATAACAGTGGCATACGTGTGTTTATTTCCTGCAGGTACTGGCATTAGTGTTCATCCGTAAGCTACTGGACTTCTGTTTTTCTAACCGGGAGCTTAGTTACCTTGATGATCTGATGCCTGAGAGTAAGAAGAAGAAGCTGGATGATGATTCCAAAAAGGCAGAGGAGGTTTGTGAATCAAATGCAGTTTAATAAAACAAAGGGTATCCAAACAATCAATGTTGTTAATTCCATCAAGGTAAAATGACATAAACCAAGTAGTAATAGAAATACTACTTTCTATACTATGCAGTATGTATAATGTGCCATGTTGTACATTTTCTTTATGGGCATAAAACATAGCATTTGCAAAAATTATGCAGTATACAATATAATATCGAATCTCAGAATGCAATGTGCTCAAAACTAAACATTCTGTTTCATGAATAACAAATAAACCAGTGGTAGTTTTGGCTATAATTTTTCATTTATGCATATATATATATATATATATATATATATATATATATATATATATATATATATATATATATATATATATATATATATATAATTTACAATTGCATTTTCAATTTGTGCACACATACGCATGATTTGCAGTTGTGTTTGGATTTTCTATCCATCTATGTAACATGTCTATAAACAAGTTTTTTTTTTTTCTTTATGATTATTTATTTTATTTCATGCATAATAATTGGCCTACAAACTAATACAAATTCAACAACAATGTAGTGCTCTACTATTTGAAATGTTATTTTGTATGTCATGGCTCCACCCTGAAAAACCTTAACACGGTCTTTCAAACAAATCAGGCTATTTATGCATGTAAACTGAAAAATAATACATCGACCTAACCTTGCCTTGTGGTTTGTCACATGTAATACAATGAAGGAGGCTGTATGTATGTGTTTATGAGTAGCAGGAATCACAGGAGATGCTGGTGGATGACTCTGAGAAATTAGAAGACAAAGACACACTGCAGATCCCAATGGAGAGCAAACCTCTACACTCACCTAAAACCCCAGACCCCAGGTACTACACTGCTATCAGAAGCTCTATGCAAACACTGTGGTGTACCACAAACCCTGGGGCTCCGTCCAGCAGTCAGACTCCTGCAAAATAAGCTGTCCACTGTGTATCTGGTAATGTGTACTTACTAACATTCACCTTTCCGTTTGTTCCCTTCTCCTGCTTTCACCCCTCCTCTCCTCGACTGTGTCCACCTGTTGTCCAGGAACGATCCCTCTGATATTAACATATCTGATGAAATGTCTAAAACCACTGTATGGAAATCCCTCAATTCCAATCACAAGGACACACAGCGCTCAAGTACACATAAAAAGGCAAGAAGACCCTCTTTCCATCCTTTAAAGTGTTGGTTTTTGATCCATCTTTCTGAATTTCCTTCCTTACACTTGTGTCTTTTGAGCATGAAAAAGGTCTGTATCTGTACAGTCCACTCAAAAGGGAGTTATTCTCTGTATACACTGAGCACTGTTTCTGAACTTCCTGAGACACTTAGATTGTAGTCTTGAGTTTTCATTCAATATTCCTCATTTAAATAATTCCTGCCCAATGCGTATGCAAAAAAAGGGCAGAGACCTGGTTGAGTAGTAGTAGTGTGTCGCCATATCCAAGAGATCTAATGTGGTTATGGTAAGGGGCATCTCGGAAGAGGTTGACCAATCAGAACACACTGGTCCAACTGACCAATCAGAGCACATTATGCTTTTCAGAAGGAAAACTAAACAGAGCTTTACCGACAGACCAAAACCTATTCTAATAGACCCAAAAAATTAAATCAAGACTTTGTATAATTGCATAATATGAACTTTTTAATGCAGGTAGCTAGATGATTATTAGATAACAAGCTGGGTTTTAAACTGCTAAAAAGTTTTGTTTTGTGATTTTATCTCTCTTTATCTATGTGTCTTTCTCTCCACACAGGAGGTTCTGTGAAGTAACCCCACAGAAAGAAGAAATTACATTCTTGGCGTCGGTTGTTTGAAATTCAGCTGACTTAGAGAAGCAGCCATGTGCTAAAAACACACAGATATTAGTTCACTCTTCCCCACCGTTTCTCACACTGTTTATGTATAGCTGTGTGAGATATATTGGTGTGTCAGTGTGTGTATGTGCATATGTGCAACATATTCTCCTACCAAATCCAAGTTCTTTTTAAGTTTTAGCTGGGTTTTAGCAGACATAGGTCTCTGTGCTGTGCTGTAGTGTACATGTATTTTTATTTTTATTTAATTTTTTTGTAATTGTCTGGTTCTCATTTTTGAATAAGAGAGTTGTTTAAATGTTTGATTTTAAGTATATACTTGCTGTAGATATTACTGTATATGTGTGCTCTGTTCATCGTCAAAACATTCACAATATGTATGTGTTTAAGCCAAATGGCTGATCAGAATAATAACCTCAGTTTGATCTATTTTTGTGCCAGTATAAATAGCCATCAGTTACATTAGACCAACATGGCCATGAACCAAATTAGTCCTTATTCAGTAGACAGACTTGTCTATTTTTATTGATTGTCTTGTATTGAAACGTGTTAATATTGAGCAATAAAAGGCTTCTATGTGGTTAGGTCACCAGGGACACTGATGGATAAGCATGAACTCTGTTGGAAGTGTTTTTACCACCATTTCAAAGTCACCCCTCCCCTACTAAGAACAGACTGGTTGAGATTCCCATTAGATGGTGGCTTTTTAGCTCACCAGTCTTTTGAGGCACCAGGGTTGAGGGTAGACTTGACTGTTCAGGCTTTCTTTTGAAGACCCTTTCTGGTCACAAGTCCCAGTAATAAGCCATTTCCTTTAGACTACCTCCCCACACTTTTAAAACTCCCACAGTAGTTTCTGCAGAGGTAAAAAATATGTTTGTGTTTTTAACCTCAGTGAAATAACACTTTATTTACAGTTGCACTTTGTGTAGATATATACTGATATGATTTTATATTTTGAATGGAATTATTATATAGAGTATAACAGTGTGATACAATTATTTTAAGTAAAGAATTTTCTTTTATACAAAGGTATTTTAATAAAATTATTTGAGCAGATACAGTAAGACACTGGCTGTTAAAATGAAAGGGTTACAGCTGTACTTTTCTTACAGGACTAGTTGTCTGTAATCTTTTAAACTGCCTTCAGATGATAGGAGAATGTCAATATTTAATTCAGAATGTCGACTCATCTTTGGAATGTTGAGGAATGAAGAAATTTCCCAGCTTGACATTAAGCTTTACTAAATTATCTTTTTGTCCCCCCCATGGCTTTCTTGTTTACGGAAATGTTGTCGTTGACTTGATTGTACATGTTATCTTAATGCTGGGATGTGCTCAAAGAGAATGTCTTTCACTCCAATAAATTTTAGATTTTATGAATGAGATGAGCCTGTTAAAAGTTGTGCGTGTGTTCTTTTGTGTGTGAATATTTTCTTTGAACAGCATTACATTTTATTCAGTTACTGTATTAAGTTAAATACTAAATTAACTGAAAATAGGTCAAAATATAGGCATTTTTAGATAAGAAATGAATGTGTAATACATCATCGAGTATTAAGTTATATTCATTGAGTCAATTCCATTTTAACCACAGCTTAAACACGTACTTCTCATGTACAATTGAAAATCCATCATCATTGATTTTCTGCTCATGCTGATCCACTTCACTTTCACTGCATTTATATTCATGCATATTCATCTTCACAATAATTATTTACCCAATACATTTCAGATGTGTCATTACGATTCGTTCTTTATTAATCGACTGATGGCCATTCACCAAATAAACTGTATATTTGTGTCGTTTACATTCATTTTCAAAACAATTTTATCATTTTAATGATAAAATACTGCCTAGCAGTGTTAAAAGACGAACACTGTAACACTTATAATAGTAGGCCTATAATAATTACAATATATTCAAGACCTTCATTTGTGTCTTTATGTTTCAGTGACTCTGCTTGCTACAGTAACTGGTAATTGTGCAAGAGTTCCTCAACTGTACTGATAAAAAAACAAGAGCTCACAGGATGTGACTTGTGAAAGCAGCATCTGAAGAGATACATGACCATCACAGAACAAACATGATATATATAAATATATGGATATTTTTAAACATCCTGTCATCTCTGCACTACCTCATAACAGGTAAGACTACTTAATGTGAAGTTAATTCATTGTTCATCCATGAATTTGAGTCTGAATTTATACAAATGCTGGAGTTCAGATAAATTGTGAAACAAGTGATATTTGTAAGGAATCTAACTTAAATCTTAAAATACATAGACTATTTAACATATGTATATATCATTAATAACAAAACAATAATTCAAATATTAGTTTTGTAAAGACTGTTTACTTGCATGTCATGTGATCATTAACCGACTTCATAGAACTGTGAATATTCGTATGTCGATACATTAAAACCTCAAGGGGTACATTAAATTAAAATTTTAAGTTTAAAAGGTTCGTCTGACAAAACATTTGGGGACCCCTGATATATACGGATGTGTTTCCCTCAGCCTGTACTCCGTCATACAGCGGTTTGACAAAGATGACAGCCTTCTCAGGAGAGTCTGTGCTGCTGCCCTGCACCTGTACCGACCCACAGGACAAGCCCAAGAGCGTCTCCTGGGAAACCAACAGCAGAAGGGCTTCGAAAAATGGCGTTTACACTGATATATCCAGTGTGTTTGAGCTGTACAGTGACAGAATTGCATTGTTTAATCAGTCTTCACCTGGAAACGTCTCTCTGCTTCTGTTAGGACTGACTGAGGATGACCAGGGATCGTACGTCTGTTTGTTAGAAAAAACTTCCAGATTCATTGACGTCTCCATTGAAAGTTAGCATTCAGTCTCTGCTACCAATTTCAACTGCATGCATGGTGTTATAAACGTAAAAATAAACGCTATTTATTTATTTTTCACAAGTAAACCTTCCAAAAAAAGTGTAATATGTGTTTAAACACGGTTTCTTCTTTCTCTCTGTTCATTCATTAGAGAGAAATGAAAGTACAGCATTCTCTAAGACGAGTCTCATTGTGTTGATCTCTGTGCTGTTTCTAGCACCAGGAGGAGCAGCTGTCATTTACTGCATACACAGAGGTCAGCGCGCGCACGCACACACACACACACACACACACAATTTTTTGTGAATTGTGGGGACATTCCATAGGCGTAATGGTTTGTATACCGTACACCCCCACCCCCACCCCTCTCCTTGTAATACCAATGTCATACCCATGTCATAGAGTCACCCTCTCCTTGTAATACCTATGTCATACCTATGTCATTGTGTCCTGATATGTCACAAAATACACACACACACACACACACACACACACACACACACACACACACACACACACACACACACACACACACACACACACACACACACATTAACATGCACACACAGCACAAATACATTTCACTGAGCATGTTTTAATTCAGGTAATTACTGTTTCTAAAGCTCACAGAAAAGCAAGAATGGATACTGAAGATATAAATGTGGAAAATAATTTAGTAAGTTAATCAAAATCTTGATTCTTTGTTCACATTCTTTTGATTGCTTAACAAAACATGACATAAAGACATAAACCTAATTACCTAAAATCCACATTTTACAATAAACAATTAACAAATTTTATAAACTGTCTCCTTAGGGTGACCACAATTCAACATATGGTATTCTGCAGAGAAAATATGATGCTGAGGAAATGTATGGAACTATTGGCAACAGACCAAAGGACCAATAGAATGTCAAGTGTGTTGTGAAATTCCCTTTTCTAAATCCTGTTTGCAACTCAAAATTTAAATGACATTCTTAGTGTTGTTGTTTTTTTGTTTGTTTGTTTGTTTTTTGTTATACATATTTACAGTACATTAATGCATGTACAAGAGTTTTGCCACTAGATGGTGCTGTAGAATGTTGTGGGTTTGTGTACTGTTCCATTGCCCATTTTTCCCTCCCTTTTGACAAAATGTTCCATCTATAGGCTACATGACATACATGACAATCTTGTTTCAAATTGTGTTTTCACCTCTGTTTTAATTGTAGAGAATGTACACGATTCTAGAAGGTATTCATGGATTATTTCCGTTGAAAGAAACAGAAATCAAATAACATCATTTAAAAGGACGTCTGTCCATTTCTGGATAAATAACTGTTTATATTAAATCATATATTAAAAGCCTTTGTTTATTGTATTACAATATTTTCATGGCCAACAACTAAAAAGAAAAACACACTCTTGAAGTACTATAGGTCATTGAATCATCTTTTTTCTCTCTCTCTCTCTCTCTCTCTCTCTCTCTCTTTTTTTTTTTCTTAATTTCTTACAATAGGCTTAATTGTCTCTAAAAACAAGCCCTGCCCCCAGGAGTGGCAGAATAAAATGCCTACAGAGCATTGCACTGGCTTTGCTTTTGACAAACAGTGAGTGACTAACAGCATCGCAATTTGCTTAAACCTCACAAAATGGCAGAGGCACCTAGACAAGTAAGTAGGCAATTCTTGACAATTCATTTCTAACATATCAGTCACGAGTAACAGTTAGTCACAAAAATGGTAATACAGAGCTAAACAAATACTAGCAAATGAGAACTTCCTTTTTAAACACATTTTAAATTAATTCAAATGTGTTCTAGTTAGCTAACCTAATACTTAATCAAAGCACAGAAATGGCACAAGAGTCAATGCAAGCAAACTGTGTTCATTTACTGTCACAGAACTGGTTTCTGTGGAGATCTGTAAGAAACATTTATTGCTATGGTGTGGCATGAGAGACAAGAGGAACCATTGTCTGGAAAGGAGGGTTGTGTTGTGTTTTTAACCCTGTAAAGCCTGATATATGAAATAATGGTAAGAACAATCTATTAGTTTGAAAGGAACAGTTTATTGAACCATTAAACAAAATATAAATTATAATCAATTTAAAACGTTTGCATGTCTTTTATGTTTTGTATAATATTTGATATTTAGGCTTTTATGGCCTATATGATTTGTGATTTGGTGTGAGTATGGAGCTCACACTCGAGGAGGACAAAATATGATATTTGGTGAAGGTGTTGGTATTTATATGGCCCAAAAGGTAAGATGACATTCTGATAGCTTGTAAAAAATATTTTCAAAAGTGCTTTACATAGAAAAGAGAATTAAAACAATCACAAAATAAAAGTGAGGGAAATTAAAAAAGTTATAAAAGGAATTAAAAGAGTAAAAAGATGATACATAGACTTCTCATCAGGTAAAACATTTCAGCTTATACTTGCTCTGGGACTTCCCCATACTGGTTGTCTCTTTCTCTGTGGATTTCTTTTGGCACGCCTAAATAATTTGTCGGACGTCTCCAGCAGATCCAATCTTTCACCTAAAAACGGCCAGGCAGTGCTGGACTATTTGAGTCCACACTCCGATTACCCACGCAGTTTCAATTTCTCTTCCAGAAACTCCTTAAACACGCTGCGTGATCTCAATTTCTCTTTCAGAAATGTCTTAACCACGCTACATTTCCACAGAGCCAGCCCAAACACTATGGTTTGTCACAGTGGATAATACCCCCACATCTGGAGCACATATGAGCTCTTCAGGAAGCTGGTTCCAGCTGCGGCTGGCATAATGGCTAAAAGCAGACTCTCCTTGCTTTGAGTGAACCCTTGGTATTTCTGATATAATCCTAATGATCTGAGTGATAACAGATATATATTCTATATATTCGATTTATATTCTATGATTCATATTTGCAATGTATTGAGGTCTTAGGCCATTAAGTGATTTATATACCAGTAAAAACACATAATGCAATGCAATACAATGAATGATTGTGACATTTTGATGCTTACATTTTAACAGTTAAACTCATTATGAGAAAAAAAAATATGATAAAAAAAGATGTATTACTAAAACTAATTTTTATACTATGGCATGTAGAAGATATGTACAACAGGTTGGGTGCTGGGTCTTCTTTATACAGAACAAAATAAGTAAACTGCTGTGATATAATCATTGAGATATTAAACCTTCATCTTTCCAGTACGCCTTCCAAGGAAGAATAAATAATCGCAGAATTTCTGAGGTCAGACATGATGGACACATTAGCATCGAAGATCTGAGAAATGCACTTCAGGATGAAACTAATGTAGAACAAATACGGCGTGACTTCAGCAGATTGGGAAGAAACTATGAACTAACAATAAATTATTATCTTAATAATAAAATCCCAAATTATCCAACTCCCATTGAATTTCACATCTCAGAGGTGACTCATGTCACTGACTCGAAAAGTTTTGACCAAATCTGGGAGTCAGGGGGATTCAAGGCTCATGGTGATGATGATGAGAAGTTCTCGTGGTGGAGCCTAAAGATTGATGAAGAGAGTATGCAAGCAGCTGAGAAGCGTTATCTGGACATGGTGTTCCCAGACAGATCCCAAGAACAAACAGAAAGACAGAAGCCTTTCCTCCATATGTTCACCAAATCACCAGCATTCGACAAAAAATCACGCTATGGCAACTTTCGATTCTCTTTTCCTCTGAACGATCTGATGGAAACATACAGGGTGCAGAAGTGTGGGGACCAACACCCAGTTCTCAGGGAATACAAGACAATGTTTTACAAGATGGAAATCGTGTATGTTGTTCTTGTTCACAGCCCTGAGGACAACGAGAGGTTTGAGAAATACAGAAAGATTGAAAACAGCTCATTTGTAGATTATGAAGAAAATCAAATTGTCTGGAAAGCACAAGCCGTTGGTGATGCCATTTGTTCTGAACTGATACTAAATAAAGAGGACAAAATAGCACAGGTTGAACCTGTAGATGAGAGATTTTATGTATGGGATCATGTTTGCCTGGCATTTCATGTAGATGATATCTTAAGGTTTCCTAAAGAAACCCTTATAAATCACTGCAAAGGATGTGATCTGGCTGAAATGAACATTGCAAAGGAAAGAAACTACACACGTAATGAAGCTAAAAACAAAATTAATCAATTTAAGAAGTCATTAGAGGACAGTTAAAGCAAGCACATCTGATTTCTATGGGTCTCCAGGAAATAGACCTCCACATCAGCATTCATCTTGTAGAAGAGGTCGAATGGTTTGGTTTTTAAATGCACATTTATATCATCTAGTTTAACATTTACTGGTTCCTCACTATATTTTGACTTGATTAGTTTTGTGTAATCTTGCATAAATCATTTGTTAAATTTACTTTCTAAATTGTTGTGATCAATTTTAATCAAGAATGATTATTGGAGTTTATTTTTCATATTTATTTAATTTTTCTTGATATTTTATTTCTTCTACCTGTTGCCTATTTTACCTTTTACTTATATTACCTTACTATATGCATATGGCAGTAATTTTCATTTGTGTAAAGGTTTCTTGAACCTTCCCTAGATATGGACATTGCATGTTACACTTTTCTAGTTAGACCTGTTTGTCTGACTTCAGACTTATAATATGGAAAACACTATGATCATTAAACTCTATTGCATTTGACTGCAACTCCGACTCCTGATCTGCTTTATCCATATGGGACTAATTGCATTAATACCATTATGTATCCGACGTTGTAGAGAGCGATACATTAAATGAATATAGTGTTATGGCTGTGTCTTAATCTAATCAAATAGAGATTAGCAAAAGGATCTACAATCAATCTTACACTTTTCAAATTCATATTAGGCCAGGCTACATTTTTAAGTAACTGACTTTTGAACCAGTTATGATCAGTTTTAAGTAAAAACATTTAGATGACCAACTTGTAAGACTAGTCTAAGCAAGTTATGCAACAGCCACTGGTCTCCCTGATGGAATAAACTTTATATACCATTATATATAAATATGCTTCTTTTTGTGCAGCTGTAATTCAACCATCACCTCAGCACTGACAATGTTTGCAAAGTAGAAACAGTCATGGGTTTTATTGCTTTACTGCAAGCTTACAGGACAAAGATCACTTCTGAATTTATAGTCTAACTTTGAATTATGGAACTGGTAGTTGAAATTAGATGACTTTTCAGGTGTTAAAAGCTGGAAAACCTCATGTACAATCAGATTTAAAAGGACAAGCGATTAAAAAGATATGAAAATAAACCGAATTTACAGAGCACTTTTATCATATCATGATAAACTTCAATTTTCTTTAGCAGTCTCAGAAGTTTGATTACATTA
The DNA here is from genome assembly GCA_018749465.1 of Paracanthobrama guichenoti. NCBI lineage: Eukaryota > Metazoa > Chordata > Actinopteri > Cypriniformes > Gobionidae > Paracanthobrama > Paracanthobrama guichenoti. The sequence goes on from CM031948.1 coordinate 26,381,078, forward strand.
CCCATCAATATTATGATCTACCCCTGTTTATGTTTCATTCATTCTGAGTACATGTTTCTGCAAGCTTCGAGATGCTGTGAGTAGAGTTCAGCGTACTTCTTCGCTGTGTTGAGCTGCTGTTCACACCAGTCAATCAGGAAGTTCTTCAGCACATTCACTCGGGAGTTATTGAAACGCACAATCTGCCACACATTAGTCCAATCAATATACAATAGCCTCTATAAATGTACAATGTGTAATCAACATTACTTTAAAATGAAGAAGCAGTCATGTCACAAGGTCAGTCATGTTTCCAGTGTAACAACTCTGGTAACACATTTGGCAGATAATCTTTGGGTTTAACATCAGTCACAGCATTTACCTCTTGTTTAGCCACAGATGAGACCAGGTTGAACTCTTTCTCAACAGCTTTTTGAAATGCCTCCATCTGCAGCATTAGACACAGAAAGACTTCATCTGAATTTACCAGTTAAACGTGAACATTTCAGTGTGGACGTGGACAAAGAATATATGCAACACAGATTAAAATCATACCACTTCTCTCTTATTGGCCTTGGCTTTTTCTGCACTCTTCTTAACAGTTTCCAGCTCTATCAGTTTACAGGTTCTTCTGAAGAGCATCTCCTGTTACAACACATTATGGGGGGGATTTTTCACTGACTCTGTCTGCAAGTTGCATCATCATGCCAGTATGTGCAGACAAGTGACTGTTTTTATGATGCATCATCCAGGAACGAAACATGTAACGGTAATTCTGCGGTGTCTTTGTTTAGAACTATTCTCTCCAATAAGAGCCATATATCACAGCACTGTGAGGACAGCAGCGCTAGGCAGAGAGGCTACTCACTGCAGAGCCATTACCTCCAGCCCCCATTAACAACTACACTACCACTTTGACGCTTCAAAAAGTTCATAAAGAGATTATAAAACTAATCCATATGAATTGAGCGGTTTAGTCCACATTTTCCGAAGAGACACAAACATTTTATATGATGAACAGTTTTAAGTTAGGCTTTTATTCACATATAAACATTCATAAACGCATACATCATCAGTTATGATAAACAGAAGATCAATCATGCTTGCCTGACGTGCGAGAACCAACGTTCATTCTCGTGTGTTAAGCATCACATTTGAGCTTCTGCAAGAACCAAAGAACCAATGAGCTTCATTCTCGTGTTACGCATCACATTTGAACTTCTGCAAGAACCAATGAGCTTCATTCTCGTGTTACGCATCACATTTGAGCTTCTGCAAGAACCAAAGAACCAATGAGCTTCATTCTCGTGTTACGCATCACGTTTGAACTTCTGCAAGAACCAATGAGGTTCATTCTCGTGTTACGCATCACGCTTGAGCTTCTGCCAGAACCAATGAGCTTAATTCTCGTGTGTTACGCATCACGCTTGAGCTTCTGCCAGAACCAATGAGCTTCATTCTCGTGTGTTACGCATCACGCTTGAGCTTCTGCCAGAACCAATGAGCTTCATTCTCGTGTGTGTTACGCATCACGCTTGAGCTTCTGCCAGAACCAATGAGCTTCATTCTCATGTGTTACGCATCACATTTGAGCTTCCACAAGAACCAAAGAACCAATGAGGTTCATTCTCGTGTTACGCATCACATTTGAACTTCTGCAAGAACCAATGAGCTTCATTCTTATGTGTTACGAATCACGTTTGAACTTCTGCAAGAACCAATGAGCTTTATTCTTATGTGTTACGCATCACGTTTGAGCTTCTGCCAGAACCAATAAGCTTCATTCTCGTGTTACGCATCACGCTTGAGCTTCTGCCAGAACCAATGAGCTTCATTCTTGTGTGTTACGCATCACATTTGAGCTTCTGCAAGAACCAAAGAACCAATGAGCTTCATTCTCGTGTTACGCATCCCGTTTGAACTTCTGCAAGAACCAATGAGCTTCATTCTCGTGTGTTACGCATCACGCTTGAGCTTCTGCCAGAACCAATGAGCTTCATTCTCGTGTTATGCATCACGCTTGAGCTTCTGCCAGAACCAATGAGCTTCATTCTCGTGTGTTACGCATCACATTTGAGCTTCTGCAAGAACCAAAGAACCAATGAGCTTCATTCTCGTGTTATGCATCACGCTTGAGCTTCTGCCAGAACCAATGAGCTTCATTCTCGTGTGTTACGCATCACATTTGAGCTTCTGCAAGAACCAAAGAACCAATGAGCTTCATTCTCGTGTTATGCATCACGCTTGAGCTTCTGCCAGAACCAATGAGCTTCATTCTCGTGTGTTACGCATCACGCTTGAGCTTCTGCCAGAACCAATGAGCTTCATTCTCGTGTGTTACGCATCACGCTTGAGCTTCTGCCAGAACCAATGAGCTTCATTCTCATGTGTTACGCATCACATTTGAGCTTCCACAAGAACCAAAGAACCAATGAGGTTCATTCTCGTGTTACGCATCACATTTGAACTTCTGCAAGAACCAATGAGCTTCATTCTTATGTGTTACGAATCACGTTTGAACTTCTGCAAGAACCAATGAGCTTTATTCTTATGTGTTACGCATCACGTTTGAGCTTCTGCCAGAACCAATAAGCTTCATTCTCGTGTTACGCATCACGCTTGAGCTTCTGCCAGAACCAATGAGCTTCATTCTTGTGTGTTACGCATCACATTTGAGCTTCTGCAAGAACCAAAGAACCAATGAGCTTCATTCTCGTGTTACGCATCCCGTTTGAACTTCTGCAAGAACCAATGAGCTTCATTCTCGTGTGTTACGCATCACGCTTGAGCTTCTGCCAGAACCAATGAGCTTCATTCTCGTGTTATGCATCACGCTTGAGCTTCTGCCAGAACCAATGAGCTTCATTCTCGTGTGTTACGCATCACGCTTGAGCTTCTGCCAGAACCAATGAGCTTCATTTTCGTGTGTTACGCATCACATTTGAGCTTCTGCAAGAACCAAAGAACCAATGAGGTTCATTCTCGTCTTGCGCATCACATTTGAACTTCCGCAATAACCAATGAGCTTTATTCTCGTGTTACACAGCACGTTTGAGCTTCCGCAAGAACCAATGAGGTTCACTCTCATGCTACTCAGGAAACGATGAGGTTTGTTCTCGCTGGTCAAGCAGGTTCAGTTGAGCTTCTGTTTATGTTCGCTGATCAATGTTTATGTGAATGAAAGCAGAAAATCTGGTCTAACCCACTCTAATCATATGGATTCATTTTACAGTTTCTTTATGAACTGTTTGTGGTAGTTGCTTATCGCTCAGACTTAATTGAAAATATCTTAATTTGTGTTCCGAAGATTTGTGCTTACGAAAGTCTTGCGGTTTTGGAAAAACAAATCATTTTTGGGTGAACTATCCCTTTTAGGGTCGATAGTGGTTGAGTGGGGTCGGGCATTGATGAAAGGTAGACCTCAGGGTAGGGTTAGCGGTTGGAGCTGGATATGCGATCATGAGCACCACCCTAACTTCTGGTCTGACGCTGCTGTCTTCACACTACGGTGATGTGTGGTTCTGCTGTAAGATTTATATCATTTTCTGTAGCAGAGCAAAAATAAAGTAACCGGTAATACTATATTTAAAAGGTTAGTTACTCTGTATTAAACATTGTATAAAAGTGATATCACAAATAATCACAGTCATGCTTAGGCATTTCATAAAACATACTTTCTCTGCCTCTTGGTAGCGAGACTCCAGGTCCAGACCCAAACCAAGAGTGGTTAGGTTGTTAGTGGCAACTTTCTCAAAGTTTTGCTAAAGAGAAATTTTTTTTTTTTTTCAAATTTTAGTATTCAATATTTTTATATAAATACTGGAATGAGAACCTTTCAATTGTGTTCAAAGGTTTTGCATGTAAAGTGCACTTACCTTTACTGCCTCAATAATATCAGACAGCTTCAAACAAACCCTAAAGGAACACAACATCTGAATAAACTGATTATCCTCTCATTTCTCGAACACATTCTCTCTTTATTCAGCATGCGCATTAATGCAGAAACAACAGGTAATTTTATTTAGTAAATTCTTACTTGGAGAAAGCTACAGCAGCTGCATCGTCCTGATTCACACAAAGATGAAGAGATGTGGAGAAATGTCCACAGGCCAAAGCAAGCTCTGTAAAACATACACACACATAGTGATATATGAGCCTAAATGATGCGTTTAAACTTCTTGCAGTGACTTACTTTGCTCTGTCATCACAACATCGAGTAATTTCTATTGAGAGAAGAACACAATATTGCACATTGAATTATAAAATTATTAACAGTCCACTGGGCAGATAAAAACTGAAAAACAGCTTAAATAGTGTACCTCTGTGGCGACCTTTGACAAAGCAGCAATATTTGTGTTTTTATTTCTCTCGTTCTGAAAGAAGTTGTCCACATCCTGGGGATATTACATTTTATATATAATATAAATCACATTAATATAGTTGTAGCCCTATATCATACAACTATGCAGTGCTGTGTTTGGTACAAAACAATTTCCCAGCAGTGGATGGGATGAACACCTGCATAAATCACATGAGCAACAAACTTTCACACAGATACCTTATGACTTTCCTTCCTCATCTCCTCCACAGCCTGACTAAGGCGATTCAAGATTCCTTTCCTGCCTCTCTGTTTTCCAGGAGACTAGTCGAAATGCATATACAATGACAAAAGTGAGATTATCAACAAATATTTTGTCACCTTACCCTCAAAACTGATTTAAGGTGATGACAGAAAAACAGCAAAATGTGTCAATAAAAACAGAAGCCTTTCATGCAAAGATCTTCAAGGTGGTAGCTGTGTTTTTGAGCCATGAGAACTAGTTTCCAGCAGGTACATGCTGGTCGGCTTAGCCAGGTCTCCACAAGCTGATAGCACAGGTGGTCAACCACATAAAATTATACCTGATCAGGTAATGACCAGCTACCATGTTCCAAAACACAACTACTACCTTCAGTTTTAGCTGAAGACCTCATCAGTTTAGCATTGTATTATCAATCATAGATCAAGCTATGATGCAGATTTTGAATTCATGAAAAATCACAGTCATATTTTCTGTATGTATGTGTGTGCATGTATGTGCGCAGGTGTGTGTGTGTGTGTTAAACCTCAGAGTTAATAAGAAAGCTGTCCAGTGCTTTGCACTTGCAGAGAGTTGGGTGTGTTGCCACCTGCTGGAGATAAAACTCCAAAGCCTTACAATAACCCTGCCAATCTTTGCCTAGAGCCAGGAACCCTAAACACACATACAGAAAAACATAAAATGTGTTACATAAGAAACAAAGTACCAAACCAAGTGGCATCTACACACACACTCTTAAAAGTGTGGTTTACGGGGACTCTCCATAGGCGTGATGGTTTTTATATTGTACAAACTGTATATCCTGCCCATCACACAAAAGTTTTGGCATTTAAAAAAAAGTATGTTTAGTATGTTTTTTTTTTAGCCATTTGGTTTACAAGGACAAAGGAAGCATCTTCATAAACCATCTTTACTTTGTAATACGCATGTCATTATACACATTTGTGTATAAACCACATATACCTGTATGCACGCACGCACACACACACACTTCTCAGAACTAACACTAGTCACATATTTTGTCTGAATTGCCTGTACATATTCAAAGAATACATACCAAGTTGTTTGAGGGCTTTGGTCTGCATGTTTGACTGTGATGGAAGTGCTTTAGGAGGCAAAGGCGGAAACTGTGGGTATAAAATCATCAACTCAAAACTCAAATAAATTCATAGTTCTTATGGTTTTAGTAAAAATTAATAAGCAATGCCTATTGGGTCAATCCATGTCGACTCAATCACAGGTCCCTGGCTCAAAGTTTGTTTATCTTTTTCCTTAAGAAATATGAGTAATAGTGGAGTAATCCACTATTTTGTAGAGGGGGGTTGAAATGACGGCAGCATCTGCTGAACACAAATTATAGATAGGCAAAAATGCTGCCATCTTTCTAAAGTCATTTTCTCCCTCCTGTAATTTGGCCCCAAATCTCATCTGAAGATGTGTCATTTAACCCTCCACTACAAAATAGTTGACTACTCAGGAAATATTTATCCGTGGCATTTAATATTTTGGCTTTCATCACTATTTATGTTAGTCTTTCTTCAGAAAAACAATATAAACAAAATGAATCATTTTAGCTAGGGAAGTTTTCAATATGGGAGTGTTTCTTTAATATGGGAGACAATTCACTCACTATAATTCCCTGAATTCCAGGAACGTTTTCTTGTGAGAAAAGACTCTGTTGAAGCCAGTCAAAATCTTCATATGCTCGAAAAACACACACCCCAACACTGCTGTTTAACTGAGGGAAGAAATTATGTAATGCTATTTTAGCATTCGACAAAACATATTTAGAACACGTTTTATGCATACTAGGCATCTTACTTTCTGGGACGCGATGGCAAATGTCAGAACATCTCCATCCAGAGTCAAATCAGTGATTCTGATGCTGCTCGCACTCACACTTAGTTCTGCTTCTGCACTTGAACCTTCCTAAAACGCTCACAGAGACATTCATTTACACAGTACAAGTGAAATCAATACTTGTAATCAACGTGACAACTGTAAACACTCACAGGTTTTTATTAGCAAATATCCATGTTGTGAAACTTAAAAGAGCTAAAATCTCTTGAGGTAAATATATTCCAGTAGCCTATATACATTTTTATACTATTAAAGTTCAATTTAGTAACATTAGTTAGTGTATCAGGTATCATGACCTAATGAACAATATGTTTACAGCCTTACAGTTTTTTTACTTATTTACTTACAGTAATGCATGTTTAGCAATATTGAATAACAATGTGTATACCAGATATAATTTTACTAGTGGGTGCAGGACACTATAGTTCATTTATGTAAGTGAGGATAGCAAAATAAACTGTGACATATTATACCCAAACATACTTCATACAGTACACTACCAGTAAAATTTATAAATTTGGGACCAAGATGACTCTTTGACCTGACCATGTTTCGCATACTTTTTTCCTTTAATTGCTAATGCAACCTTTTACACCACAGACTGAACAAAATGAAGCATTGCTTGGTAATTGGTTGACCTAAATTGGTATTATCTAATTGTGTACTTAAATTTAACAGCTGACTGCTGATTGGTTGATTGTTGGTTGATCCATTACAGACCTTTCTATCAAAGTTATCTGACATTATCAAGATGAATTTGTTCTGACAGTTTGTGACTTAAACCAGCAGCATGAATGGGGTTGAATAATTATGACATAGCTGTATTACAAAAATCCTATAACTCAAACAAATTACATTATATATATTGACATTATCACTTTTAATTTGTCACTAAACTGTTATAAAAAAAAATACAACTGTAAAAATTCAACCGTATCTTTAGAAAAACCTACGTTTGTAAATTATTACTGTCTCCGGGGGGCTGAATAATTTTGATTGCAACTGTACATACAACATTTATAAATGAACCAAGATTAATCAATTCTACAAGAATTACATTTCATGATATTTAAACAATATTAACAAATTGAACATTGTCTACAAAGAGCAAATGGTTGAACACCATGGTCATGTGATAATCACAACCAGAAATGGTTACTTACCATCTCACTGGAATTCAACAGGCTTCCTACTTTGGTTTAAATCTTCAAAAGGAAAAAAAAAAAACAGACATGAGAAAATCAAAAGTAAACCCTTCTCTTAATAATATTCCATATTTTTCTGTCAACCCCTTTGTCTGTTCTTTCTAATCTCTTTCCCTTCCTCGCTCTCTCTCCAGTTAATGTAAAATGCTCACGCGCACATTCTTGCGGAGACAGGATATCCTTCAGATCAAAGGTCACTATGGTCCTGCGATTTGGTTGTATGTGAAATTTTATCCAATGTATAGTTTTTTAGTGTCCTCTTTCTAATGACGTGGAATATACTCAAACTAAGTAACTTGTAAAGCACACTCATTACATGCTACTGAGTAACTAAGCAGTTACACTGGGCAAAGTTTATGAGATGCACCTGACTGCAGAGTTCATAGCATGCATAAAACCATTTAAGTTGCCTGGATTTCAAATCATTTAAGAAAAATATGGTGACAAACACAAATCAGAATGAAACACTTCACAAATCACCTGGTGAAAGAATGAATGGCAAAATTAATTATGGTTAAAAAAAGCAGTTAACACGGACTATAAATAGATAAATTGTGATGGAATAAAAGATGCACAAAGATCAAACTAAAATCTGGTCATTCTTTATTCTAACTTTGCAAATCGGTTACATTTTACATACAAAGTCTAACTGTTCATCCTGCTTAAGAATAGCATAAAGCTTGATGCAGACTGCCACTTCCTATATTTTCCCAAACAACTTTTGACTTGTTCACGTAGAGTGTTTGTAGTATGACAACAGGTCATCCAGACTCTGTGTTTGAGCAGTCTGTGGTTGAGAAGGTTGTGCATATGTGGGCATGTCAGAAGGATGACCAGGGGTAGATATGTTCTCTGTGTCTCTTTCTGTGGCCCTTTGGGATTCAGACCACTTGAAGGCAAGTTTTCCTTTGGCCTGCCCTTTGTTTGTTGCTCTGTTGTGATTGGCCCATCTGTCATCTGCGAAATAAGCAGAGGGAGGAGCAAAATCTGAGTCTCGCTCCTCTCGACGACGATTGGTCCACTGACCCCAGGAGAACTCTGGAAAAGGAAATAAATGTTTAAGTTGTGTTTTCTTCAAAACAGCAAATGCAAACACTGGAGCAAATGAAAAGGAAGGAATGAATGTGTACGGTCATGTACCTTTGCCTCTGTCCCAGTCTCTTACGTATGGAACGCCAGGTTTGGTGTCTTTTCTTTCCTGAATCTCCACCTCCACTTTCGACACTGTTGCAGGGGCTGGAGGTTCACCTTCATTATCTTCATCATTCTCAGCACCATCAGCAGCAGGAGCTACAAGGGAACATCAGACATGATCCAAAAACATCCACACAACCTTCAGAAATCACCATCAACATAGAGATACACATTTAACATGCTTTAAAGCATATAAAGACTTCACACCATCTTCTTCATCCCCTGGCTCCAGCTTGCTTTTCTTCATCCTTCTCATCCTCACTTTAGCGAGTCGAGCTTCAAGCAGGGCTTTCCGCTTATCCTTCAGTTGCTCACGTTTGCTGCGCTGTTCTGTGGTCTGCAGAGGAAAAAAAAATCTTGTAAACCTTAAGTTATATTGCAGCCAAAAGTAGAGAAGCTGAGGGAGACTGTTTCAATTGCAGCCAATAATATACAAGCTAAGGACACCGTTTAAAAATCTAGTGAGTTCACTAACTGTACTGCCAACATAGTCAGTAACCTAACTGAAATGCACAAACAAATAATGGTTACAATATTTTACAAAAATGTATTAAAATTGTTTTATTATATATATTATATGTTTTATTAAAAATATAAATATAAAATGCATTTAAAAATTTTGGCATTCAAAAAAATATCTGACAATATTTCTCTTTGTACCATGTTGGTTATTGTCAAATTATATATATTTGTTTATATATGTTTATTTATTGGTCAGATTGGGTGTATATCAGTTGATATTGGATGTTAATTTGATACTAGACATTTAGCACATAAAGTTAATCTTTAATAACAATAATAATTCAATATCACAATCTGTAATATCTCTCAATCAACTCTTAACAATTAATTTCATATTAATCAATTATATATTATTGTGATGCCTATATTCACTTGTATTTAAATTAAATTACTTTAATGATTTACCCTAAATATATATAGACAAAATAGTACAGAAATGTAATATTGTCCATTTTTCAATTATGGGTCAATAATAATAATAATAACAAGAATCACAGTAATTAATGGTCTTATCATCAGAATTTTCATATCAATGCACCTCAAGTCGCAATGCATTCTGGAAGTGTTTTTTTTTTTCTCTGCACAATATACATGTGGTAACTGCTTAATTCTAGGCCAGAATTAAGGGCCAAAAATCAATGCGGTCTTAGGCAGCATTATGTTGCCTTCTATCTTTTGGAACAGTCTTTGCTTCGTATGCACACTTGCAATGCCATCTAGGTAGGCAGCTCATTCAGCCTGGGAAAAGAGTTTGTGACTCGTTGTTCTGACCTGGTCTCTCAGCATGTCTAGAGTTTCTCTCTGTTTTCTACGGCGGTCCTCATCCTGGGCAAACGCAAAATACCCAACACCCAGCTCTCTGGCCTCTGAAAAGGACACAAAACACTCATGTGAGACACTGTGCAGGTTTAATTCAACACTCTCAAAGAAGCACTAATTAAAGGCATTTTCTACACATTAGACAGGTTTTGGTGTCTAGAGATCACTCCACTCATCACCTTGCTCTCTGATATTTTCATAATGAATGGGTCCAACAGGTCTCTTCATCTGCTCCTCTTCCTCTCTCTCCCACTGCTCTCTCTGCATTTCTCTCCTCATGTCATCAGATAATAGAGTCCTGTCAGCGCCAGTCACCCTGTGCATAATAATAGAAATAAATTGAGCACAAATTAGTAACATACCAAAACACACACACACACACACACACACACACACACACACACACACACACACACACACACACACACACACACACACAGCAAAGCAAAGGTAAGAACAATAAATGTACCTCTTGTTCTGGAGATCTTGGTCCATTTTCTGAAAATCTGGTAGGTCTTTCCTCAGACATCTTCGAGAACGTCCTAATGCATCAACATAGTCCACCCTGAAAGAGAGAGAAAGAGAGAAAGCAAGAAAACCCATAGTTAAGTTTTGCCTCTTAATCAGGTTGAAAATACATTTATAAACACACCGTACCATTCTTCATTTGCATTCTGTGGGACTGGAACAGGGACGTTCACATCAGAGTCTTCTCCATCTCGGTCCCCTGCTACATTTGGAGTGTGTGTCTGTGGTTCATTCCTCTGATTGATGATCTTCTGGGTGAAGTCCACAAGGAAAAGACTTTCAGTCTCCTCATCTAAATATAAAAAGAAATTTTCTACTGCAATATCATCTAATTTACAAAACACCCAAAGCAGTGTAAAAATTGATTCAAGAAGTGAAATGTTTGAATCTGGGATTGCAAGCAAGCATATACCTGGGAAATCTCCTTTTGTCATCTGTTCATAAAGACGTGCCTTTTCCTCTAATTTTTGCCTGCATAAGACAAAAATGCATCAGGAGACCATTAATATTATTGTATTCCACAATCTGAAGGTGATTTAGAGTACCAATAGATGGATCTGAAACAACTTTTTCTACATAATTATATTGTAAAATAATAATTTGTTTAAAAAATATTGTATTATGTCATTGTTTAACCATATTATTATATGTATATATTATATTATACTGTCATTACAATATAGCAGCATTCGAATCAGGGTGTGTGGATTATTATATCATATTTATAAAAACAAACCTAGCAATTGGATACAGTTAAAAAAGTGACATTTAAAAATAATACCTTTTAATAATAACGTATTCTCATTAGTATTTTTATTGAGTTTATGACTTTCTAATATGTGAAAGTCTGCAGCAAATGAAAAAAAAAAAAATAATAATAATAATAATTAATAAATATATATATATATATAAAAATATATATATGTGTGTGTGTATATATATATATATATATATATATATATATATATATATATATATATATATATATATATATATATATATATATATATATGAGCCACTGTATGCCCAGTGAAGCATGAGAATAATGTAGTACTGGGTACTGGACTATAAATAACCCAAAAATTTTTTTTCCTATTGACAGTTTATTCACCTGGATTTATCTAGTGTGTTTTCTTCCTCAGCAGTTTCCTGAACGTCCCTCTGCGCTCGTACATCGACTCCTTCATTTTGTTTAGTCCAGATATTGGGCTTCTTTGAGCGCGCGCGCGCGCACACACACACAGAGACACACAGAGACACACACACACACACACACACACACACACACACACACAGAGACACACACAGAGACACACACAGAGACACACACAGAGACACACAAACACACACACACACACACAATTATAACAGTCGTATATATAATAGTTGAATGACCACATCTACCAGTCATGGACTGCCCGTGTCTTACTTTTATTTTTGTCTTGGACTTCTGTGCAGCTCCTGCATCTTGGCCAAGTCTGTCGTGCTTAAATTGTTCCTGCTTCCGATATAATTCCGCTTTCAAATCAACCAGCTGAAATGTAAGTTGAAAAGTACACGTTGGCCAAGAGATTGAAAGGATCGTGCCATCATTCCCAGCTTAAAAAGAGGCACTGTCAGCTGTCATGCTAAGCTAACTATAACACACAAACAAAACTAAAATTATGAAAAAAGTCTTGTTCAAAAGAGAGATAATATATAAATTATTCACCGATGACGCTGTAACATTGTATGGTTTCTTCTTTTTATCCATAATAACTGTAGCTGATTAGGAGACACAGGGTTCAGGCTAGCACTGACATTCATAGAGCAAAGCAGCATCCATAAACAATGCTGAAAAGAATAAATGTAGCCTGCCATCTGCCGTCTCGGAGGTCAAACTACAACAATATGTTTCTACTATGTTACATGTCCAAAATATGTCATTACGCTACGAAATGTCAAAATAAATAAATAAATAAATAAATAAATACATTTGCCAAAGCTGGATGTAGCTGGTTAGTTGGTCTCCCAACCTGACCAGCTAAGTTCAGCCTGACCAGTGGCCAAAAACCTCTCTCTCTCTCTCTCTCTCTCTCTCTCTCTCTCTCTCTCTCTCTCTCTCTCTCTCTCTCTCTCTCTCTCTCTCTCTCTCTCTCTCTCTCTCTCTCTCTCTCACACACACACACACACAGTAAAGTGGCCTGTAAACTGATATTCTCCATAAAAATGGTACTTTATGATACATTATTATTATTAATCAAAAGAAAATTAATCATATGCAATTTAGAACCTTAAAAATATATCTTTTTTCATTGTTATATAAGGATGGTCATGTTGTAGGAAGAATTCGCTGCCAACCATGTACAAGGGTGAGTCCACTTAAAAGTGTGTGTTCGTACCAATTATTTGCTCCTGTTACAGAGGAATTGAAATGAACCTGCCATGGCAATAGTTCAGTGGTCTAGTAACACAAATAGCTATTGACACAGCAGCCACATCACCATATGACTTTATTTATCATCATCTTTGTCACACACGTACGCATACAGTAACAAGCAGGGATTTTTAGTTCTGTTTGTTTTCACAGTTTCATTTGTAGATTTTAATGCTAATTGTTAACCAACGGTTATTATAAAAGTGAGAAGCAGATCTTTGTGTGCAGACCTACTGAAGCAGTTTGGATCATTACAGAAGGTGGGATTGATTGATTTTTAAAGTGCAGCCATCAAACACAACTAAACCGGGTGACTTCCCAGGATGCCTCTGTGCTGTCGTGCCAGCCACATGTTCCTGCTCTTATGTGCTCTTTCCTTATGTGTCGAGTCTGTAAGAGGAGGCACCAGCTTCCTCAGTCCTGCTCAGAAACCACAGGTGAGCATATGTCTGAGTTTGTTTGAAGTAAACCAATTTTAAGATCTCAATTTTAAAAAAAGTTAGTCAAGATGACAAAAGTTCATGCTGGCATCAGATATATTGTGTCCCATTTTAAGGTTCGAAGGCCACCACGGGTGGGCAGAAGAGATGCTGCTGAGCCAGAGATCCCAGTGATTAAAGAGGATGATCAGTTCATGGTAAAAACACATTTCAATGGGATTTCAAGGAGTTACTACTGCAATCATACTTTGCTTTCACTACTGGTTTAGATGAGTGCTCCGTTCGAACTGTCTGTGTCTCTGAGTGAAGCAGAGTATGAGAAATATGGCCCTGTGCTGCAGAAGGTTCTTGTGAATCTTCTTAGTGATTCTCCATTTGGTGAGCTAAACTCTTGTTTTAGTAAAAGATCCAAACAGTAACTGAAAACTTATGTAAAATGGAGTTTCATTTCCCATAAAAAGTTCCAGACTTTTAAAGAACCCTAAGAAATTTTCTGGCAGAAAATTCTTCAAGGCACCGCTTGTTGTATTTGAATAATTTTAGTAACTAACATGCTTAATGTATGTTCTCATTTGTTTCAGAATTCTGACAGGCGCTACCAGTCCTACAAGAATCAACTCATAAATAAAAAAATATTCACAATTCAAATCATTTGACAAAATAAAGTACAACAAAAAAATAATTTTCTATTTTCTTTGCTCAATTTTTATAGGTCTCAAGGTCACGTTTGTGTGACATCAGATGGAACGTTTAGAGGTCACAAATTAAAGAATTACATTTCATAAACCCATTCATGTTGCATATACATTTATTCAAACAAAAGTTACATTTATATAAAACCAACAACTTGGTAAAAGCGATTTGTTGTGGTTTTTCCACAATCTGTTTCACTTTTCTTTTTTTACAAACTTATGTGAAAATGACTGGTTCTAATATAAGGGAAGACACAAGATGGCATTTTATGTCACTTGTGTCTCAAAAGCACACATAACTTGTAAGCATGCATGCAGACACACAACCAAAGAAACCTGAGAACAGAGAACCATTTTAAAACACAAAACTGAAGAGATATTAAAATGTATAATTATTAACCGTTTTAACAGATGTGAAATTCCCGATAACACAGTAAGAAACTTAAGTAGCAATGCTCGTACACTCACACTGTAGTACATTGAAATATCAAATTCTTGAAGACGTTGTAAACAAAAAAAAAAAACATTAAAGACTGTTTAGCTGAGAAAATGCCAAAGATGCTAGACTAAATTGCTAGCAGGACTAAGATTTTGAAGGACTTCAGTTGATAAAATAAGTAGTTTAACATGGTGTTCCCAATCACAGTCCGTATATGTGTCTAGTGCTCTGCCGGACTGTTTGCAGAACTGTGGTTAGCTCCACTCCCTTCAGTAAACTAATCTCATGCAACGTGTGTATGCCCATACCAGGGTGAGCAAACCTGCATTCAGACTTGGGCACCTAGAAAAAGAGGAAGAGAGGGGAATGTATGTGTATTTTAAAGAATGACAAATTAGACAAGGTGTGCACATAAGTGGAATCCAACAATATGTGCTTAATAACAAGCACTGATACCTGTCTGGGTAGGAAATATGGTGCATCGGTCTCCAGAAGGATTCTGTCGAGGGGGAATTTTCTCACAGCATCTCGAGCTTCCTTAGCACGATGGTATGTCACCAGTCCAGTGAATCCCACACACAGGTTAGAGAATTCACTTAGGAACGGCTCAATCACTGAGTAGCTGTTGGTGAAACAGTGTCTAACAAACATATGGACACAGGTTAGTAGACTATGAAATCTAACCAGTGTTGCCAACTGTTTTCAAAGGAAATGGCAAAAGCCTGCTCAAAAAGTCGCTAAATGACGTAATCCGCCAACTGTCTGCACTTTCCATTTGTTTTCTCTCCTACTCTGTGCTCACATTATGTATTATATAATATATAGCAGAATGCATAGATGTGTGCATGTAGATTCCACATTCAACCGCTTCTGACATGTCAGTGTGCCTGCCATCTTGGAACGGTCAGCGTGTTGTCCCAGACGCCACAAAATTGTGTAGGGTCTGGTTGTTAAATCACAGATATTTAAATTCCCGAAGAAATGGGATAACCTTTCACAGGTGAGAATGTGTTGGTTTGTGTTTTTATATGCATTAACTCAATATTATAGCCTGACCACATCAAGATGTTGGGTCTGGGAACACACCATTGGCAGGGCTCAATCCGAGGGGCGGGATAAACGGTTGTCTTTCAAATTCCCTATGCACGCAATAGGATAGCGCTACAACCAACCACCAACCAGAGCCATACCGGTCAGCAAAACTAAGAACACATCTTCCTTTAAGAATGACTTCAGTGCCATTCTTTGTTCTTTTCTCAAAGAAAAGGTCAACTCCAAGTCTTCCAGAGTCGCGGCCAAAGCCGATTCGAAAGATCGCTGTTCTTCAGCAGCGTCTTTGTTTTCAAGTAGCAGGGAATTCACGCAGAACCGGTGCAACTCTGCCGTCATTATGTTAAGCCCGCCCACCGATTCTATACAAGATGTGATTGGCCTGACTAGAGTTTGGTTTTTCAAGCTCGCAAGCCAACGGAGAGTTGCTAGACGATCCTGGCTGCAAATTACATTTGCTGCCGCTAGGGTGCGATTTCTAGGCTATCAATATTACAGATCTCACAATAAAATGTAATTTCCCTTTAAAAAAATAGATAAGAAATTATCTAAATCATTTTAGAAAAAAATAAAGCAGAATTTTTTTAACATTATATATGCAAGAACATCATCCTGTATGGACAAACTAATAAATATTGTAATATTGTAAATATTTTAATAAAACAAATACATAAAATAAACTAATGCGCCTTTAAACATGCTTCACATTTTTAATTCCAAATATAACTTTCATTTTAGAGTGAAATATGAGCCATGAATTCTTTTAATGAGATTACATATTTCTAAGAACTAACCAAAAAAAAAAAAAAAAAACTGGCCAGAAACTGGTGTTGGTTTTATGAGAACTGACCTGTGTATTTTGTAATCTTGGGGGACAAACTTCTTCATAATTTTCAATAGATCATCATCAGCATCACGGCAATGTATGACTAGAGGCTTCCTGAGTGAGACGGCCAACTGCAACTGCCGTTCAAACACCTTGACATGAAAAAGACACAGAAATTATGTTTTTTTTTTTTTTTTTTTTACTCTCTCAAGTACATACTTAAAACATTTGGAGGTAATCATCCATTCTGCCATACCTCTTTCTGTTTCCTTGAGTCTGTGGAATTCTTGTACGAGTAATCCAAACCGATCTCTCCGAACGCTATGGCCTTAGGATGACGCATAGCATCCATGATGCTTTGCTCATGAATGTGGTTATACTCTTTAGCAAAATGTGGGTGGCAACCAAAGGCCCCCCACACTTTCTCCTCTGACAGTAGCCCCTCCCAGATGGCCTCTTTCTCTGTGATTCGTGGGTTGCAGAAGTCTGCGATGCAGCCCCTAAACTCCAAAGGGAAACTACTTGCATACTTTCTCTGAAACCTTTGGAAGCTTCCCTGGAAACCTAACTTCCCATAGAGCATGTCAAGGTGACAGTGTGTGTCAATAAATCCCTCAGAATCTGCATGTGAGTAGGGCAAATCTGACAGCCAAAGAGGCTCAGAGCCATCCGACATCCTGCGGGTGACACTGTCAGCAGCGAGAAACATCCGTGAGGATGCGTAATAATTTGATTCTGAAGTCCTGCGTGTAATACGAGGAGCGCAATCCCAGCTTTCAGGTATGGAGGGGCCATAGGTGATGTTTCTGATCCCAGGAAAAGGATCGGGCAGTGTAGAGGTGCAGATGATGGACTGCTGTAATTTGTGGGAGCGCCTAACTGACATAAAGCACGAATAGGTCTTGGGGGTTGCAAGGTCAGAGGCTGTAGTTTGAGGCAAACAGTCTGACAACAGCTCCACATCCCTGGCTGGGAGGGTTGGGGTAGTGTCAGCCCCTTGAGTTTCTAATTCCCAAAGGGCTTGTGGGAATGCTGGAATCTTTAAAGTTGGTGATGAGGAGTAAGGGTTGCATTCTAATGGTGGAGGAGTGTCACTTAAGTCCACAAGCTCACAGTCCCTTTTAAGCTTCGTTTGTCGCCCCTTTGGGTCAAAAGACTCATCCTGCGAGAAAACTTCAACCTGCTCAGAGTCGTCAACATCCGACCAATCCGGCGATTCTGGCCGCTTTAGGATCACACTCTGTGCATAGAGACAGTCAGTATCAATTCTTCTAAAAGACATTTATAGTTAAGAATATATGTGTTATATATGATTTTAATTAATTCAAAGATGAGCATTTATTTTTTTAGAACAATGTTATTTACTGGCACTTTTGATCAATTTGATGCATTATTGCTGAACATAAGTATTCATTTCTTTCCCCCAAAAAAACATTACCCTGGTGTCCAGCTTTATTTCTGTCCCATCATCTTCTGTGTCTATGAACTCCAGCGGGGGAGGCCTATCATCCTTAGTTGTGAACTGAGAAAGTGGTTCATTCTTCTCACTGAATGAACAGCAATCAAGGTCAGAGCAGTTTTCCTCCTCCTCAGGTTTGCCTGGGGTTTTCTTCGCAAATAGACTTTTCGGCCCACTGAATGATGACTTTTTGTCTGCATTCCCCATTGCATCATTCAGAGCTTTGAGGTAAATGACTTTCCGTCCATCCTCAGGACTCGTGCGTTTTTTCCCAGCAGAGGGAGGTGAAGGCTCAGAGGATTGTTGCCCTGAAACACTGTCCTATATGCCACACACAAAACCACAAATCAATGGAAATTCTCTCAAATATATGCCACTATCAAGTTACACAAAAATATATTTAATTCTACTATAAAAATATTACATATAATGACTGGGGAAACTGAAATAAAAATCCTTATTGTTACTCACCTCAACAGGACTGTTTTTTTTCCGTAGTGCTCGGTGGGGTCCAGTCAATTTTAAGCGTGTTTTAGGTGTCCTTCGTGAAGAATGCTGCGGAGTGCTGAGATGCATGTTTTCCACGTCGCCCAATCCTGCTGACCCGGTAGATGTGTTCAGACCAGGAGAGCCAGCCTCGCTCATACCACCATCCTGACGATCATCTCCATCCCAGCATGTGGGCTGTGCCACACCCACACTGTTCTTCATGAGCTTTCTGGGAGAGTTCACTGCCTTATTCAGCCATGTCAATTTCACCTTTTCCCTTTTGCAGTTCATCGTACTAGGATCTTGAGAAAGAAAGAAAAATGTATACATGGGTCAAAAATGAGAATCACAAACAGATGCAGCTGTTTCTAAACCAATTCTGAGATGGATTCACTTGCAGGTTCTTTGAAAAATAGTAAAAACCAAAACACTGTAAATTCAAAGTTGAGAGTCCAGCAACCAAATGCAGTAAAAAGGGAGTAATATTTACTCTCTTAGTTAATTAATATTTCATTTTTATTTAATGTTTACACTTATCTTTAAAAACTCAATGGTGGGCAAATGGGCATTTTCTGCAGGTTAGCTAAAAGATTAGAAACACATCGACGCATCTTTTAAGCTTATATAATGTTTAATTGTATACATTATTAAATAAAAAGCACAAACCTGTGTACAATGTAAAACGTATTTACTTACATATTTATTTAAAAAGCCATCAGTTAACTAACGTTACAGATGCTAGTAATTAGCAGAAACCTCATGCCTGACCTAAAACTCTGACCCCAAGCGTCAGCGCACATAACGGCGATCACAAGAACGGAAAATAGTGTACAATAGACTTGATTAAACCCGATTCTGTCCAAGCAACAGCAAAGTTAATAATATCACAAACCTTAAGGCCTGTGCGGATGAAAGTTCAGGTGGATCACGTGCGTAAGTAATTAGCGATGCGTAGACTGCCGTCAACGCTCCTCACCGTACTGGACCATGGCCTGGATCTCAGGGGGGTGAACGCTGAGTCGTACTAAGTATGGAGTGTGCATATTTTAAGCATGTATGTAGACTCTGACGGATTATGAAAGTGAACATTTAATTTGATTTACAGAAGTAAGATTAAATGCTCTAGCACTCATAATTGAAATGGAAATTTTAGAGGTAGTATATATATCCCAGGGTGGGTTTATTTCTGAAAGGCAATTTTCTGTATAGGCGCATACAGGACTATAAAAAAGCTGTTGTACATGTCTGCCGGTGCTGTTCGCTAAACACACGTTGATCTTTGTGACAACATGTCCAACATTGTCACACTATATGGGGAAAGTTGTTAAAGAAGTGATTTTAAACAATGTAAAAAAAAAAAAAAAAAAGTGATAAAACAAACAATTCATATAAATATACAGAAACATTAAACCATTGTTTTGGCCAACAAATACAGGTGCTGGTCATATAATTAGAATATCATCAAAAAGTTGATTTCACTAATTCCATTCAAAAAGTGAAACTTGTGTATTATATTCATTCATTACACACAGACTGATATATTTCAAATGTTTATTTCTTTTAATTTTGATGATTATAACTGACAACTAAGGACAATCCCAAATTCAGTATCTCAGAAAATTAGAATATTACTTAAGACCAATACAAAGAAAGGATTTTTAGAAATCTGTGAAAAGGTTGAATATTGAAGACACCTGGTGCCACACTCTAATCAGCTGATGAACTCAAAACACCTGCAAAGGCCTTTAAATGCTCTCTCAGTCTAGTTCTGTAGGCTACACAATCATGGGGAAGACTGCTGACCTGACAGTTGTCCAAAAGACGACCAAAAGACGACCACTGACACCTTGCACAAGGAGGGCAAGACACAAAAGGTCACTGCAAAAAAGGCTGGCTGTTCACAGAGCTCTGTGTCCAAGCACATTAATAGAGAGGCCAAGGGAAAGAAAAGATGTGGTAGAAAAAAAGTGTACAAGCAATAGGGATAACCGCACCCTGGAGAGGACTGTGAAACAAAACCCATTCAAAAATGTGGGGGAGATTCACAAAGAGTGGACTGCAGCTGGAGTCAGTGCTTCAAGAACCACTACGCACAGACGTATGCAAGACATGGGTTTCAGCCGTCGCATTCCTTGTGTCAAGCCACTCTTGAACAACAGACAGCGTCAGAAGCGTCTCGCCTGGGCTAAAGACAAAAAGGACTGGACTGCTGCTGAGTGGTCCAAAGTTATGTTCTCTGATGAAAGTACATTTTGCATTTCCTTTGGAAATCAGGGTCCCAGAGTCTGGAGGAAGAGAGGAAAGGCACACAATCCACGTTGCTTGAGGTCCAGTGTGAAGTTTCCACAGTCAGTGATGGTTTGGGGTGCCATGTCATCTGCTGGTGTTGGTCCACTGTGTTTTCTGAGTTCCAAGGTCAACGCAGCCGTATACCAGGAAGTTTTAGAGCACTTCATGCTTCCTGCTGCTGACCAACTTTATGGAGATGCAGATTTAATTTTCCAACAGGACTTGGCACCTGCATACAGTGCCAAAGCAACCAGTACCTGGTTTAAGGACCATGGTATCCCTGTTCTTAATTGGCCAGCAAACTTGCCTGACCTTAACCGCATAGAAAATCTATGGGGTATTGTGAAGAGGAAGATGTGATATGCCAGACCCAACAATGCAGAAGAGCTGAAGGCCACTATCACTATCAGAGCAACCTGGGCCCTCAAGGCACCTGAGCAGTGCCACAGACTGATCGACTCCATGCCACGCCGCATTGCTGCAGTAATTCAGGCAAAAGGAGCCCCAACTAAGTATTGAGTGCTGTACATGCTCATACTTTTCATATTCATACTTTTCAGTTGGCCAAGATTTCTAAAAATCCTTTCTTTGTATTGGTCTTAAGTAATATTCTAATTTTATGAGATACTGAATTTGGGATTTTCCTTAGTTGTCAGTTATAATCATCAAAATTAAAAGAAATAAACATTTGAAATATATCAGTCTGTGTGTAATGAATGAATATGATATACAAGTTTCACTTTTTGAATGGAATTAGTGAAATAAATCAACTTTTTGTTGATATTCTAATTATATGACCAGCACATGTATTGTAATTAATAAATTGTATAAACTTGTAGCATTTAAAACGTGTGACAACTTGATCCAACCTGACAGTTATTTAAATAAAAAAATCCTTGTCCTGAGAACAGTTCACCATTTTGGTTAAAATAATTAACACCTACCTTAATGCATACGCTTCTATTGTGTTCACTTGTTTACTCAACAACTATAGTTGTTCGATTTAATTAGACCATTTGATATAATTACAAATATTTAGTTTTTGTTTTTTTATTTACAAAGAACATTTTTCCAAATATAAAGTTATTTGTAAAAGTATACAGAGAACTGTAAAAAAAAAAAAAAAATGAAATAATGCACCTCCTGGCTATTGCAAGGCCTACTACACAGACAATCACACAAAATCTGCAGTTCTTTCTGTGGACTAACAAGTCAGTGTCACTCACTAAAGCCTAAAGGACCTGAATGCATTGCTTGATACAAGTTTAAAGCATCCAATTGCTTTAGAGAATATTCCTCTTGATCTCAGGTTTGTATTTTACAGTGCCAGACTACATTGTCCGTTTTATAAGGTGCTGGTGCACAGGTCTGCTCAGTAAATATGTACTCATTCAAGCTTAAGATAATGTTCATGTTTTCATCTGTTTTGCTGTTCTCTGTTCTCCAGTAACTTCTGTTCCACTCGCTGGCTAATGCGTCGCAGATCGTCGTGAATGCTGGGTCTCTGAGCAAGGTCATCTTGTAGGCAGCGGGCGATTTCCAGCCGACTGATATCTTCTCTGCACACCAACCGCCTCACAACTTGCAAACAGCGATCTCGCAAGGTCAACACTGGTAAACAAAATGTCAGATTCACAGTCTGATTAATGAGCCTATAATTGTGTGCACATTTCACTTTTTTTATTTAAAGCAGCGGTCTTCAACCAAGTAAATGTTTTGACATTTGGGTATAAAGTGTTTTAATTCTACAATATATGGTGTAAAAGTGTCTGAGTGCTGCCCTCTTAAAGGGTTAGTTCACCAAAAAATGAATTAATTACTTTTTTTTTATTATGTCATTAATGACTTACCCTCATGTCTTTCCACACCCGTAAGATCTCCGTTCATCTTCAGAACACAGTTTAAGATATTTTAGATTTAGTCTGAGATATCTGTCCCTCCATTGAAAATGTATGTACGGTATACTGTCCATGTCCAGAAAGGTAATAAAAACATCATCAAAGTAGGCCATGTGACAAATAAAATATGGCTGAGCAAAAAAATGCAAGTCTTCCTCTGTGTCGAAATCCTTAGACATGTTTGCAGCGTGCGTCTCCCTGAGACTGTAAACGAAGCTCGGGCGCACCAGATAACACGTCAGCAGCGTCAGTGCGGAGTCGTGAATGTGAAAATTATGTTTTTATTACCTTTCTGGACATGGACAGTATACCTTACATACATTTTCAATGGAGGGACAGAAAGCTCTCTGACTAAATCTAAAATATCTCAAACTGTGTTCCAAAGGTGAACGAGATCTTACGGGTGTGGAACGACATGAGGGTGAGTCATTAGAGACATAGTTTTCATTTTTGGGTGAACTAACCCTTTAAGGTTGACCCTTAAATGGTGGCTACTGCAGTTGAATTTTCCTATTGAACATTGTTGGCCATCGTGACGTATGTTGGCTCTTCCAACGGCTCACTACCACGCCCTTGGCATCGGGAGTTAACGGCTCTGGCCCTGCGTCTACAGACAATTCACCCTCCTCCAATTCAGGTGAAGGTGGGGGAGAAAAGTCCTCTACTTCAAAAGACAGATCTGTTGCAAAACTACTGCCGTCACTCCAGTCATTCTCCATCTTTGCGAGTCTGACAGCTGTCAATCAATCCATCACTGCGGGTCTCAGGTGCACGCCCCCCGCCTTGTCCCCTTTTCCTGCATTTTTTTAAATATCGCCAGGAACAGGGGTTTAGTTACCCTTTAAGATTTTTCTTTTATAATGAAAATAATGTGAAGTGTTGTTATTTATGCCGTACCTAAAAATACAGTTACTCAATATGAATGTAATATTTCTAATTTTATAAAAAGAATGAATTGGTTATCAAAGCATAAGCCAGTGAAATATGTATACCAGGCAATGTGATGTTGGCAATTGAGACATGTCCATTTTCAACGGCGGCTGGCAAGTACATCTCTTTATTATTGACTACCATTGGATCATCAGTCTCTGCATCCCGAAACATCCATGGATGTCCTGACGGAAACAGAAATACAGTATAAGAAATTTTCATTCAAATAGATCATTGCACTACTTAACCCTTTAAGACACAGAGACAATATCTTTGAGATTATTCATTTTATTGCCATGAATAAGTCAAAAATCAAAAGGCGATTCCCAGGAACTAGGGACTTTGGGGGGATTTGGACGCTGGGATCAGGGTCTAAATAAAGTTCTGTGTAAATTTCCCTCTCAAAAAGTCAACTTTTTCAAAGTGCAGGAACTTTTGGGGGTGGGACTTAGGCGCTGAACATGCCAATTGGTTGAGTTCATACAGCATTTTATTTCAACCACCATTTTTAAAAGTCAGTTGCAGTGCGTGCAGGAAGAGTTGTTTGCTATTTGAGTCAACAATGGAGTTTAAACAAATACAACCAATGGACCGACGACAAGGTTTAGATTTAGATATTTTCACTTTAAATAAAATGCTAACATTTTCCCTTTTCTACTGTTTAGTGATAATTTGGAAAGAAAAAAAGAATGGAAGCCTACATGTTACTACGGCAATAAATGCAACTTTAATTGCATGGAAAGGGGCAATTGAATGCCACACAGGATGTTTTTTTTCTATCGTATTTTAATGTAAACATCACCCTAGACCGTTAGACATGAGGCCTGTTGCATGAAGCTAGCTGAACAAATCCAACCTGGTTTAGATCAAGTTCAACGGTCTCTCAAAGCTTGGTATAAACGTTCTCTGTCAACTCAGGTTTAATCCACAGTTTGTGATTAACTCTGAAGCGCATGCACCTGAAAGTGACACGTGCGGCAAACAGCCAATCAGTGTCCGTTTGATTCACTTCTTGCAAGAGAGACTTCTCTTCTGAAGAGTGAGAGATCATTTTGAAAATTATCATGAAATTAAATGCGTTTACAACGCAGGAATAAACACTGCTGCAGCGAAAGAATATCTGACTATATCAATGCATGATGTGAATCAAAGAAATATGCCTAATAATTATAGGTTCACAAAGAGCTCAAATGAATACACGTTGTTTAAAAGAATTATGAATGCATGCATTATATTTATATTAATATTTGGCTACTTGTCAATTAATATAATTATATGAATATATTATATGAATTAAAAGTAATTACAATTCATATAATATAAATATAATAAATAATTAGCACCAAAAGAGGAGCAATTTTGTCTCTAAAGTTCTCTCACTATAAACTGCTTTCATTTGGAATGAGAGATACAGGGGGTGTGGCTTTATTGCATCTTTACTTGCAGCTGATTGGTCCAGTTTGGGTTTGCGATCTCTAACCGGCATATAAATTATAAACGCGGCACTCAAGTTAAAATAACTTTGAAAAAACGCGTCTCTAAACCTGCATCTCGCGTTTTTAACCGCAAAAACGCGCCCTGTGTGAATGGCCCTAAACTGTTTAAAAGATAAACAGCTCATTCTTATTTCAGTGCTGTTATTTAAACAGTCAGTTTGCCTCGTACATTCAGTTAACAGCATCAACAGCAAGCCAAAGAGGGCAAGGTTTCAACTGTACTCATGCATTTTAAACACTTAGCTACATTATGTTCTAGCTCTGCCAATGTGCATTCTTAAATGTCGAGTTTATAGCAAGTTTCAAATTGTCATGAATCGAATCAAATCAGAGCTGTATATTAATATTTACAAGATACACATTCACGAATACACCTCCTCGTAATTGTTTTCTGCCCGTTTCGCTCGTGTGACTGAAGCGTGTGAGTAGCCCATAACGCGCCGCTCCGTTACTTTCCCGTTAATAAAGGAAATAATACTGCACATTTCTGGTGTTATTTTTGTGATTGTTTGGGACATTCTACAGCCCTTCATCAAAACTTTAAACTTAGATTGCTTTAATCAATGCACAAATCGTAAAAACAAATGAACACAATCAGTTCCTAAATTCTGATCGGGTGGGCAAGGCAGACGAGCCCACCCCTGCCCATGCCTAGAACTGGCCCCGGGATAGGGCCTCCCAATACGTCCAGAAAGCTGGACGTCAAGCTTCACCCACTGGCTCAGCAGTGAGCACCGCCTGCAAAATGTCTAATTAAATCAATGGTTTCGAATCACTTACAAATACGAGCTGAACGCCTCATTGTATATTGACCAATTTATTTAGAACATAACTCAAGGATAATTTGACGTACCCACATAAGTTGTCATTCTTCGACCGGTGTACGGCTGTATATCTACGTATGGCTGCGGCTCCCCGCGGAAGTTGATCCAGAGGGGCTTCACGACGCGCGGGCTGTTGTTACAGAACAACACGTAGGCCGGTATCCGGCTAACCAGAGATCGGACCAGCGGCAGAGGTTGCTGCCCCTCCTGAGATTCTTGAGGCATCGTCAAAGACAGGACAGCACCAACACAAATATACAAATAGCAGCTTCGCTACACCAGAGTACAACGCGCTAGTTCTTTCTTCAAGGATAAGCAAACAAATAAATACACTAACTAGAAACGATAAAGTTCAGCTCAGACCATCGGGGATCTGATTTTAAGAGAAAACGCGTACGTGACTGTCAGACATACTTCTGTACAGCTGGACGTCACGTTTGTTGTTATTGCGTAATCACGTGAGAGCCAGTGAAGAAGACAGCGCGCGAGAGCATAACAACGCCTCCCTCTAGTGGTTTGTTCGGAAATGAAAACATGACGCATGAAGTATAATGCTCAAAATGAAATATTAAATTATTACTACCGTATACTGTATACTTAATTATCTTTTAAGAAGTAGCATACGAAATAGTAGGCATTATGCAACAGATGTTTCGAACAGTAGTATGCTTCACTGTTGTCATTGTTTTATCTATGGTTGTATGTATTTTGTTTTATTTTAACTGTTTTATTTATTGTAAATTGTTATCCTTTTTTTTCTTTTTCTTTTTATGATGTTTCTTGATATGTTACTGTTCTTTGAATAATAATATAAAAATAAATAAATAAATAAATAAATAAATAAAAAGAGTAATTTATTATTTTATAGTGAATTCTTGAAAAAAAGTGGGTTTCAGTTACACCAAAAGAGTAGGCTGTTGTATTTGATGCCATACCTCAACAATTTACATTTAAGAGCTTTTGAAGTTATTCTTCTGAGGCAATATATGTTAAAGACAGCATGTTTCTAGGAAACATTGCTATTCTGAAACACAGTTGTACTAATAAACATATTAGGAATATTAGAACAGGTGAAACAGTTACTCATTAAAGCTTATTGTGAAACCAGTGTGTTTAGAAATATAAACTTGGTGTATTTGTGAAGCATACTGTTTAAATAATAAAGTAAAAGAGGTTACATTTAAAATTTTACATGGTATATATCCAGCTAAAAGTGTGTTAGAGAGGTTTAATTTAGATATTATTCATGTGACTTTTGTTCAATAGAAAAAATCATCTATTATCCAGTGTAATTGTATATACACTATTTTTTTTTTGGGTGGTTGTGGAACATTTCATTAGAAGGAAAACAAATGTTATATTTAAATTAAATAATTTTGATATGTGTATGTATTATTCCAATGAAAGTAATAATTTTACTTATTGTACAACTTTTTATTATTTTGGGAAAATTTCATATACACTAGAAGAAATATCTGGAGAACATTGTCAATAAAAAAGCATGGAAGACGTGTCATATTTTTAATGAATATACAGTTTTTTTATTTGCTTTTTGTGTATTATGTAAATTATATATAATATACTGTATACTACGAAGTATACTCTGGTTAGTAAGAAAATAAATACTAAATTATTATTACAGTATATACTGTATAGTCCTTTCTCTTTTAAAAAGTAGCATATGAAATATTAGGCATTATGCAACAGTAGTATGCTTCACTGTTGTCACATGACCTCAAGTAGGCTGAAAATAATGAAAACAATTCTGAAAATAATACTTTCAAAATAATGCAATTATTTTCTATTTTTAATCCATTTTGTACACAAATCCAAGTTAGTCTACAAATGTGTTATCTCTTCAAACTGTGATCAAACTATGGCTCTGTTTAGAAAACATACTATTAATGCTTCTACAAATTGTAGTTACCAAAATTTCCTTAAGGATGAAACACACTGGAACTTTTCAGAAGCGGTTTATTGGCGAGAATTTCTTATTACCGAACAGTATTTTATCTCTTAAACATTACAGATATGCAAGTCAGTGTGTTTTTGTATGTAACTAGTGGAGAATGTACATGTGTGACGATTATCTGTATAAAGTGTGTATTTTGCACTCCATTTAAAGAACATGTGAACAGAATCTTTACATTTTTAGGAAGTTTCTCAGTGCAGACTGTAGTTTCTCGCATACTGCTTCTATTCTGGATACATACATCTGTTTTTGGCTTTCAACTCAACACATTCATCATATCATCATTTAATTCAATGGTATCCAAATAAACAAATGACAAAGAAAAAGCAAAACAAAGAAACTGAGAAATACAAAATAGTTTTTGAGAATTGCTCTTGATACTAAGTCTAAATAACATAAAGGGTAACTCCCTGATATTTCCTTTATCATTCACCATCTGCCAATTTTAGCCAGGAGTTGTGTGCCAAGTACCCAAAGCAAGCACATGAGACATAGCATGTGGAGAACGATTTCATTTTAAGCAGTTTAGTTCTTGCTTTGAAGAAGCTTGGATGTCCAAGAACATTTAATTGTTTGAGGTATTCTACATGATGATTGATTATGTCACTAAATGTGAGCATGAAAGACTTTTTGTCAGACTATATGAGATCATCACACTTAATCATAAACATCCAAACAAGATCTTGCTTAAAGAGCAACACTAACTGTCATCTAATCAGTAATAATTAAGACAGCTTAGACTGTAATTAAGTGCATTACAACAGACTGTAATCTTAAAGAGCTCATCTGGTATGATATTGCACGTATCAGGCTGTATTTTACACAGCACAAAGTGTGTGAAGGCAACAACTTGCATTCTGTTGTTCTTTCTATTTCTGTATCTTCTGCTTCACTGTCCCCTTTTTCTTTCCTCTCCCTGTTCATGCACACATCTACACATATAACTCACAAACACACTTGCTCTTTGTCTCTGGGTGAGGTTTGGGGTCTCATGTTTTTGGGGTGATAGAGGAGACCCCTTGGGGAGCATATGCTTGTGAGCTGTAGGGTTAAAGGTCACAAGTAATCGTCAGATCACATCACAGGCACAGCAAGCGTGACCCCTCGACACCCTCTTCGCCTTGTGGGATTGTCGGTAACAGGGCAGAACGAGTCAAACCCCAGAACCGAGGTGGACTCAGATCCTTTTTTACCGCTGAGAACTTCCAGCCCATATGAGAGCCGCAGGTTCTGCACTGAGCAATTGTCCACGCATACCTAAGCAAAGAAATACATTAAATTTGACACACAAAAATGGCTAATTATTTGAATAGATACTAAGATTTAAAAGAAACATTTTTGAACATAAAAAAACATTAAATCTCACCCTGGAAACCAACTATGCAATGTGGAAGGCCGTCCAATCAAGTTGAGGTTGTTGGCCTTGTAGACTGTAAGTGTCTCATGAACATAACCATGTGGATTCACATATGCTGCCATTGGCCCATACAGAGACAGACTGAAGACAGAGGAGTGTTGAATGAGTAACTGTTTTCATTTCCATCTTAATGGAGAAGATCACTCAAAAATGTAAAGTATGTTATTATTCGATAAGCCTCAAGTTACAGTTTATAAAAATATAATGACTTTATAACTTAAACTCTGGTCTTTTCCTCAACTAAAGCTTTCATATGGCTTCAGAAGATTAAAGTTGCGATGAAAAAGAAGTAGCGACACATTATTTATTCCATGTTGTGATGTACATCTGAGTGAAACGGATTATTGAAAAATAAAAAATGTAGGGAGAGGACTTGGTTCTATCCATCAGTTGTTGATTTGATGGCCGTCCAATAGATCTGACTGTGAGCTTGCAGTTGATTGAAAGTAAGGTGCAGAGTTTAAGACTAAATTATTCGACATGCGTCACAAGAGAGAAGATGTTTTCACCAGAATATCAAGTTCTGGTGAAGATTAAAAATTACGAAGTAAAAAAATATATTCATATGACCACTTTCATGGAACTTTTATTGTGCTTTATTTTCCTCATTGGTGCTTGATGGGATTTGGTGCCTTGAATGATGATCTAATATATTTTTTAATAATTTGTGCCTTTAATTCTCTTCAAATGCTAAACAATATTTCATATATGACTAAATTGTCAAATTCCGTTCTCAGTATTTTAAAAAAAAGTCATTGTCTGACCTGAATATCTCATTCTTGCTGGTTATTTCTGTGTCCTGACACTGTTTACAGCAGAGGGAGGTACACTGTAAAGAGACAAGAAGAATATAAACATTAAAACGAAATCCTAGGCAAATAGAAAGACATATATGAAGATTTATAGACAAAGGCAACTATACACATACACACCCTGTCCATGATGTCCAACTCGCAGCGCAGTCTCTGGATGGCGCTGCCAATCTTCAGTAGCTGCAGTCGTAGAGCATCATCTATCGGTAGACATGCGGCCACCCTGTATGAGAAATCTGCAGAGAGAGAGACACTTTCTAACTACTGACTGTGTGTGTGAGCCTGAAAGTGTCTGTGAGCTGACTGTGCTCGTACTCATTGTGTACCTGTGGGATTTGTAGGCAGGGACTCGTCGTTGAGGTTTTCATCCCATTCATGGAGTTGTTTCTTTACTCTGCTCATCAGAGTTTTCTGGAGAGAAACGCATACACAACCATCAGTGCTAAAATTTTATATTAATAATGTTATATAAATGTCTCATATTATGGAAATGAGATTGTACATTTTAAAAACAATCAATCAGTAAAAGAAACAGTATTTACAAAGTATAATAATATTTACAATAATGAAATAATGAGTACTGTTCATTTCTAAGGAGTAAATGGAAAAAAAAAACTCCACCTTTAAGGCTTTATAATGCATAGTGTAAAATATTTTGTTTATAATATGATCAAATTAATAATAAGAGATCAAACTCACAGAGTCATAGAGGGCATACACCCAGGGAGGCCATGAGGTCATACCAGCACAACGAAGCTTCTTCTATGAAAGAGAGGGAGATTACGTATTAAGCAATTAAGCAAAATGTATGTTACATACAGAAGTAATGGCAAAACAATGATAAAGTAGAATAACTAGTCCAATTAACTAGTCTAATATATACACAGTACTGTGCAAAAGTCTTAGGCACGTTAGTATTTTCACAAAGAAAAAATGGTTTTAAGCTTGTTATTTATATCTTTTGTTGTAGTGTGTCAGTAGGAAATATCAGTTTAAATTTCTAAACATTCCTTTTGCCATTAATATTAATAATCCAGTAAGATTTTTGTATGCACAAGGAGTCTGACAACAGCCGGTAAGATCCACATGGAGATCTGATCGAGTCTGCCATCATCGAGTCTGCCTGTGATTACATGAAGAAAAAACTGAGACAGACTAAATCCAGAAGAACTGTGGCAACGTCTCCAAGATGCTTGGAGAAACCTGCCTGCAAAGCTAGGTGAAAAACTATGTGCACGTGTACCTAGGACAAAAGCTGTTTTAAACACAAAGGGTGGTCACATCAAATATTGATTTGATTTAGTTAAAGGGCACCTATTACACAAAATCTACTTTTACATGGAGTTTGAACATAAACATGTGTTGGCAGTGTGTGTTATACATTATAACCACCCATATAATGATAAAAATCCAAAATGCTATCCCCATAAATCATAAGCACTGTCTCAGAATAAGCCGTTCACAGATTCTGGGCATAGACGCTGCCCTGAATGAGCTGTACACAGTCCGCCATTGTTTTTCGATGCTGGAGCAGGTTTAGGCTTGTTTATGTCCGCGCAAATCATTTCACTTCAGACTGCTTTGTGAACGAGGGGCAATACAAGGCAGGCTTTGCTAAAAAGTTGTTATTCAAGGATGGATCATTAGCAACTGTTCGTGATCCAGCTCATAGTCTCCGGAGCAATTCTGGTCACAGCAGTAATGAAAGGGAGAGCGTGCACTATATTACAGTTCATCAGAGTTGTTTTACGGATATAAAGTTTACCAGTTTATGAAGAACCTCCTGAAGAGGTCTGTATATATTTGTTTACTGTTTTTGTGTAATTTGCTGTGTATGCTGATGATAATGCAAGGCAGAGAGAGCGTTTATGGACAAAACTTTAATAAGCACTTCTTGTACTGTGTTTTACAAAGCTCTTACATTGATTTTATGGAGTAAAACAGACGCGTTATCTTTTGTGTGAAGTACAATAAAACTCATCTGTAAAGTTTTGGCCATCATTCGGACGTGGTCCTCTACAACAGGCTTGTACTAATAGTGGATAAAAGCAAGATGACAAATAAGTTATAACCATAATTATTAACTATACCTGGTCTATCTCCATGCAGCATTTATTCTCTGGCTCTGTAGGCATTATTGTCAGACTCCGGTTCAAACTGAACACAGCTAGTGAGAGTTTCTGTTCTGACATTTTCATTCTGTGAGATGAGATCGTCCTGACACTAGACACGAGTTCTTGAAGCTCCGCTCTTTTCTTGAAAGGGGGCACCAGCTCATTTGCATTTAATGGGATACAGACAAAAACGGTGCGTTTTTGCTCACCCCCCAAAAAGTGTCAATTTTAACATGGTGTAAAAATTATCTGTGGGTATTTTGAGCTAAAACTTCATATACACACTATGGGGAGACTTATTTTACATCTTGTAAAAAAGGGCATAAAAGGTGACCTTTAGTTAATAGAAGTTAATTCATAAGTAAAATCTATTTATGACATTATATTTGAAAGCATCCTCACGTTACAGCATTTTGCCTTAAACCTTTCACAGTACTGTAGTTTTGCAGGCAGATTTCATCAAACGTCTTGGAGACGTTGCTGCAATTCTTCTGGATTTAGTCTGTCTCAGTTGTTTCTGTTTCTTCATGTAATCCCACATGGACTCGATGATGGGGACTCCTTGTACATACAAAACTTTATGTTCTTTAAAAAAAACTAGTTATGGGGGGATAAATCAAACATATGTATGCTTTTTTAGCATTTTAATTAAGTTAGATTTTGAGTACATTAACAATAATAGTTTGTTTTTTTAATATAATCATTTTATTTATGATAATAGAATAATTATAAATGTATTCCTGTGACCCCCTTGGATGCTTACTGAGGCCTTTTAATGGATGAGAAACACTGGTCTAAAGTGATGTGCGTTTACTTGTAAGTCAGTTACCTGTCTATAGGTCTGGCTGCACCAGTCCTGCTGTGTTGTTGTTTGTGAGCTTTTGGTCTGTGGAGTGTGTGTATGCAAGCGGGGCAGGAATTGCAGTGCACATAAAGGGTCTGGCAGAATCCTTTCTGGTAAAATCTGTACTTTTGCTTGACGAATCCTACAAAAGACAAAAATATTAGTTTTTTAAATTATCATTACATTACTGCATTCGATGAAAAATAGCATTGTACCCACTGAAAGCAACCCTACCCATCTGCTTGTGTGCGTATGTCATGCACTCTGAAGCGCTGACGTCCAATAGCTTTGATCTTCACTGTCTCTATGCCATACTCCTGTTCCTCACGAAATGCATAGATCTCTGCCGTCGTCCCAAACTCTGCTTTTGTCTCCGTTCCACTCGCATCAGGACTGAGAGAAATAGAAACCTGGTCAAACTATGACATACATGTACAAATGTAAGAAATATTGATACCCCTGTAAACCCTCTAGTCTAATGCAACCTGTTTGAATAATGTCCTTGGAGAGGACATCAAAGGTACGTGATCATTATTGCGGAGTAGTTATTATTCTACACCTTGTGTCTGTTAATACCTTTGTGCAAGCACGGCAAACGTGCGATCTTGGCTTATGAGGTGGCGGAACATGCTGACCTCCTGTGGTCGAAAAAGCTGCAAGGGCAGCGTCTGACCTGGGATCAGAATGAGAGCGACGTGAGGAAGAACCGGCAGACTCTGCACACTGTCCTCATCATGCAGGGTACGGCCGTGAAACTCCTCCATGTCTGAGCCCAGATACTTCACAATGCACATGCACACACAAATGAAGACAAACACGCAACAAAAAAAGAACAAGAAAAAGACTCTTGATGACTTATTTACATGATTTCTATAGATTGAGATTTCTTTTACAGCAAAAATTCGACCATAAACTAATTGAATATTAATGTGCATGCTAATGAATTGAAATGAGTAAAAGAGCTATATCCTAAACATGATTTTAACCTTATAAAGCCTCAGGTTATATGACCAGTGTTTAAAAAGTACTGATGACACTCACAGCGTGTGAAGTTGGCAGACTCGTGTCAAAGTTTATAATACTTGGCTTTTCTGCATCCTCACCATCTCGATCCTCAGTCTCCATGACATCCTCCTCTTCCTCTTCATTTTCTGTAAAAAAGAAAGAAAAGATTAGAAGTAGAATATAATTTCTCTTATTATTTACTCTATTTTCACTTATACATTCATTCTGTCAACTATACAGCATCAATACAGAATTGAGGACAACAGGCATGCATGAAGCCACTATTAAGCAAACAGGAAGCAAATATCTCATCTAGGTACATAATGCAATGAATATAATATCAACTGCCTGCTGACAACACAATAAAACAACAAACTGCATATAAAACTTGAATTAAAAATGTTGTTGCATCCATTATTGCTACAGCTCCTAAACGTGACAAACAAGATCAAAGACTGCAGGTGTACGCAGACACTTTCAGTTTGTAAAGAAGACCTGTCAGCTGTCATGCACGGCGACTGCTGCGGATATGGAAATGTCTGTAAAGATCTCCCTGCAAGTTTTGAGGAGGACATTAGGATGGCATGCTTTCGCCTCTGCTATAACTCCGTGTTTAATAGGAAACAAACAGCAATACGTACCTGGCAGGAGCTGTAGTTGGTTCCCCATTTCGTCGTTAACGTTGTTGTCGCCTCCGCCCCTCTCAGCAGCCATAGCCGTGTGTTTACAATCCGCTCTCAACAAGCGCAGCACTACAGCGAAGAGACATGCGAGCAAAAACACAGCGCCCTCACGTGACTGGATGTTAGTGGCATAGTGAATCATTTGATTCGAATCTTTTGAAATAGTTCACTAAAAGATCCATAAAAAAACAGTTGAATTCGTCAAAAGGCTCAACGTTTTGAAACGTTGGGTCAGCATTGATTGAAATCCTGCCATATTTATAAGTATTTCTCCATGGGATGACAGTATTAGTAACATACTTTGGTAAGTCTGCTGAAATGTATGAATCTCTTTCCAAAGTGGGCCTAAAGGTGTTTGGACACTAGAAAAGTATGAATGCCATTGTATTGTGTGTGTGTGTGTGTGTGCACACACACACGACCAACATCATGTTTTTTTCTTAGAAAGATAATACTAACACACCATAATACTAATACTAGCAAAATTCCAAAAACTACAAATGTTAATTCAAATTTTAATTATACCTCATAAAACAGCAGTGCTATTTAAAATGAGCACTTTTTGAAACTTTTTGGTTTGTCCATACCATAGTTAGTTAATGTGATGAACTACACCTGTTGGTTACTAGGGCACCTTGAGTGGATTGTTTTTAAAAAGTTAAAAGTAATTGCACAAATAAATATGACATTACTCATGAGGAAACATTTCCTGGCGTAATTTGTTTACAGCTGCCACTTTGTTAGATATTATAGATGTTTGTTTTCTGCTTGCACATTTAAATATGTTTTGTGGCCAATGTCTGAACAGCATATGTGCATAGGTTTGTTTATTATTCTCATCTGATCTTCAGGTGGATGATGGCGACAGCAGAGCATTTATGTGCGGTGCTTCTGTTATGTGTGTGTGCCTGTAATTGTGTGAGTGACTATTACTCAGTTCTTGGAGTTCCTTGCTCTGCGTCTTCAAGAGAGATCAAGAAAGCATTTCACAAGCTGGCCCTTAAACACCATCCTGATAAGAACCAAAGCCCAAATGCACAGCAGACCTTTACACACATTGCTCAGGGTGTGTGAATGCACAGATGTACATCCTAAAATACATGTATTCACTACCAAACTGAAGTATTTTATGATTGAATTTATGTATTTTCCACTTAGCCTATGAGGTGCTGTCTGACAAAGAGAAGAGACGAGCCTATGATCAAATGGACCATCTAACTAACCCTGATCAGGGCAGAGAAAGAAAGTTCAAGAAAGATCAGAATGAGGACATGAGCACCAATCCCTTCGTCAGTAAAGAAGCGTTTCATAGTAAAGGGGGTTTCCAGCATTTTAGTCTGGAGGAGCTACTTCATAAGCTGCGGATGGATGATGACTTTTTTATGGGCGAACAACCTGGTTATGAAGGATGGAGTTTTATTTTTGGGCCTGAGGACAATGATGATGACACAGTCCTCCTCAGTGATCTTTTCAACATGCTTTGATTTCCAGAGTTTGTGTGCTTATATGTTTATTTATATTTATTAATTGCATAAATTCAAATTGATTTTAAAGTGCTTCTGCACAATTATCTTGCTTATTAAAGATTTAAATTAAACAACTATATTGTGCATGTCTTAATGTATTATAAAGATCTGACCTTTGAGAGCTGACTGATAAAAAGACTTTAACCTTGTTTTGTTTTAATTGTTAAACCACTTCTAAGAACGTTACTTTCCAAAAATCCGATTTTATCAGCATGAAACGTTAGTTAATAAAGATTTAACTATTTTCAACACTACAGTTAATATGGCTTTTGATACAATAAAGCTTTAGTTGAGCTCCACATTATTTGCAGCAAATAACTATATGTTAAGACACTATTTCATTTTTAAGTAAAATGGCAAAATCACCCTTCCTTCTTAACAGATGATATTTCATGATTCCCCATGTCCTTTCCTCAACTTTTTTCCTCTTACTGATTGGAATATGGAGCAAAAGTAAGTTGTTGAAAAATGTGTTGTATAATTGCTGTCATGAAATATAATGCTCTAGTCAGAGCTGAGGCGTTAACTAAACATAATACCTAGTGATTTCCTTCATCAACGTATATCAACAGTGACTGGTAAACATGCTAATGTATGATCAAAAGGACTGATGCTCAGATAAAACAGAATCCTTGATAAACACTCAACCTACTTTATCATGCTCAGCATTTCCTGCTTGAACTGGAAAGGGTGGAGTGTTCAGGGTGTTTTTTCCCTTCTTTGTTCAAATGATGAAGAGTGATTTTTGTGTCAGTGTGTTTGTCTCCACCATTAGTGTGCACTCAAAATGATTATTTTTTTGATGCTGTTCACTTTATTTAAACAATTTATAATGATTTAACACCATTGTATCAGGTTTCTGGTTCAAATGTGATTGCTTTATGTTAAATTGACTTGAAATGGTTCTTTGACTTAACTTGATGTTTTCATTATGAAACATTTGTATCAAATAACCCAATCAAACAGGACTTTCACATCCCGTCATGGTTTGCAAAGGGGCTGAATTGGGAGAGTAAATGTTGAAATAAAGTGTTATTATTATTGGGGTTTTTTTAGCTATTATGTTGGTATTTAAACATTTCTGTTATGTTAGTGTTTGTGGGGGTTATCATTGTGGTGAAGTGTGGAGTTTGCTTGGTTTGAGGACCTCCAAGAATTCTAATTGCTTTAATACTAAAGCAATCACGATGGTAGTGATCTGGTTATTACTTCTAGACTGTCTACATTGAACATCAAATGTTTAAAGAAAGGTTATATTTAGTTTGTTGTTATTTAAATCACTGGACTAAACTAGAAGCGTTAATTGTAGGATTATTTGAATAATTAAATTTAAATAAAAATGAATTCAAGTTAAACTAAAACCATTCATTCAAGCTAAATGAACACCATTGATTCTAGTTAGTTGTATATGGTTGATTCTATTGGGTTTTACTTGTTTCAATCACGTGGAACCACTATATATGATTGAATCATACTCAGCCAAAGAGCTATTGTCTTTGTGTGCATGTCTATGTGATTGTATGTGCCTGTGCTTAACATTAGCAAACTTCCAGTGAGATCACCCTCATTTTTCTTTGACTGCAATGTGAATGAAAACACCAGAATTCAGGATCATGACTAACTACTGTGAAGGTAATGAGCCTTTTGAGGGTGCACTATGAATCAAGGATAAGAAATGTGCCTTAACCATGTATATTTATGTGGGCAGTGAGTGTAGAGGAGAAGAGGATATCATTAATCTTGTCCACCTTTGTTCAGTTGCCATTGCGATTCCAAAAGTAGCATCCTGGAGATCTGAATATCAGATTGTAGAGGGAATGAAAGGCATAAACATTAGGATGACATGCACGATGTGATCCAGTGTATTATGTAGTGTAATGCAACTATTAACACAAAGTAATACACTTTGGATGATACACTTTCGTTTTCACAATACACTTTACACTTTCGTAACAGGCAAAAAAAAAAAAAAAAAAAATATATATATATATATATATATATATATATGAAAACAGGTATCTAATCCACAAACTCATAATATTCCCATCTAAATACACAACATTTTTGAGACACCCAAATACATTTTGTACACAAATAACATTACAGTAAATAAAATAAGTATTACGTTAAAGCTATGTACAAGTGTTGGGTTTAAAGCTGGGTTATTGTTTTTTTTTACCTCTTTCATTGTACTCTTCTCCTGACCTGGAGAACTGAATGCCCATGCTAACCAGACTGAACTCATTCTAAAGAAGTTTGAGGAAGGAAGCATATTTCTGTAGAGATGATGGAAAAAGGTCATGGCCTTATTTAAGCCTATAGAAATGACTTCCTACTATTTATCATGTAAAAATAACAGCTGCCAGTTTTACTCCTGGATTAACCCATTGGCCACATTGGAGCAGAAGTTAACAGCTATAAACTGATTATTCTAGATTTTTTTTCAATGGTAGCTTCACTTTACTTAGCCATTTTTGCAATTACTAACAGCCATGAACAAACTGACATCTGACCTATTTGGATTTAACATATGACTGATATGACATTAGGAGATATTATAATCTATAATCCTCTCTCTCTCTCTCTCTCTCTCTCTCTCTCTCTCTCTCTCTCTCTCTCTCTCTCTCTCTCTCTCTCTCTCTCTCTCTCTCTCTCTCTCTCTCTCTCTCTGTGTGTGTGTGTGTGTGTGTGGCAATATCCGAAATCCTTGTCCTTGTGGGGCCAATTTTTGGTCCCCATGAGGAAAACATCTTATGAATCATACTAAGTGATCTTTTTTGAAAATGTAAAAATGCAGAAAGTTTACTATGATGGGTAGGGTTAGTGTAAGGGGATATAATATACAGTTTGTACAGTATAAAAAACATTATGTCTATTGAAAGTCCCCTTAAAGCATGGAAACACAACGTGTGTATGACTGTGTATGACTGTTTTGTTTCATTGCTACAAGGGACAAATTCATAGAAAGTCCAAAAGTGGTGGTAAT
This sequence comes from Paracanthobrama guichenoti, assembly GCA_018749465.1. NCBI lineage: Eukaryota > Metazoa > Chordata > Actinopteri > Cypriniformes > Gobionidae > Paracanthobrama > Paracanthobrama guichenoti. The sequence goes on from CM031948.1 coordinate 26,420,372, forward strand.
ATGCTCATTATACTCCACATATTGCCTGCTCTTTGGGTGTCTATGTTAAGGAAGGTCATGCAGGATAAGAGGTATTTCCTACAATGCAAACCTCTGAAGGCCATATATTGCCCTCTGATAACTTTAACTAAAGCACATTTTCTCTATTTAATATTTATTATTTTAGGTATTTGATTTTTATATTCATTATATATTGTGAGATATAGAGAAAATATTTTTTCTTTCCTCAGATCTGTGCTCCTGAACAAACTAGGTGGTCACATTTCTACAAACTCTATATGTATGCATAAAAATGTATATATAAATATACATTTCTTAATTTAAAAACTGTTTTCTTTTTGTCTTGACGCCCTTTCCTCAGGAAGTCGAGGCGAAGTCTCGTCTGTGAGTGTGTGTGTGTGTGCACGCGCGCTCGTGCTGAGCTCCTGTGCTGTCCTGTACTGCTGTTATAGCGCAAAATGCATTAAGAGAATGCACTAGTTGATGTATAATCTCGTGTAAATTCTCCTAGGATTACGATTTCATTGTGTTCAAATGGATTTGACCCGTTATTGCCGTGTTTCGGATACTAGATGACGTTCGACAATGAGCGCAGGTGAGTTTTTAACACGATAATGTGGTAAGTATGTTGATTTAGGAAACGAGCAATATGTATCTGTGGGAAATTTAAATGTCTGAAAGTATGTGAAATAGTATCAAGTTTTGAGTAGCTCACTTTTCGATATTTTAGTGCGCATTTTCTCATTGCATTATGCTGAGTAATTTACAGCTGATCTGACTGGTTAGATGTTTAATTGTTTGTAAATGTTCAGTTTGCTTCTCAAGTAGGACAAAAGCCAGCAATGTTTTGAGCATGACATATTCATATTTTTCTTAGAATGTTTCTTAAGCTATGGGTAATTTTGGCCACGTGGAAGTAATTTACACCATAACATTTCCACTATAGTACATTGTGTTTTAAATCTTGTAGTGAAAATTATATTTTAAACATACAATGCAAATTTAAATGGTTTATTTCACTCTTTGTGTAGAGACCATAATTAATTTTTAAGATGGATTTTCTTGGTTTAACATTACAAGTTTGGGTCTGTGACAAAGGTTCTTAAAAAAAAAAAAAAAAAAAAAAAAAAAAAATATATATATATATATATATACTTAAAACATTTTAAAAGCAGAAATAAACATTGAATGCATTATAAAAGTGTATGCAAAATGTAAAAAAAAAAAAAAAAAAACCGTTTTTATGAAAATTAAGTAATTTCTAACACATTTTAATGTTAAAACAATTGTGTGTGTATCATACAATTTGATATAAAAATGTGAATTTCTGGATCCCTATTTTTATTATTATTATTCTATATTTTGTGTCCATAGCTGCATTTGTGTCATTAAAAACGGAAAATGTACTGGTCATTTTCTGCCAGGACATTATCCAGTAATTTTACGGAAATTTCCGGTAACCCTTAAGACACAAACTAATGCAATGCGTGATTCAAAAGGAAAACACCTGTAAAAAAAAAACGATATGGAAAATTCCTTCATATTTATACAGTACATTGTGCCCTATTTTTACGGACTTTTTTTTACAGTGTAGAAAATCTTACTACATAAAGCAGAAGGAACTGCCCTGAACTGTTACAATGTTTACAATGGTACTTTCCAGCAATGTTTTAGTAAATATTAATATTTACTTATTACATATTGTATTTTAGAGTTTCAAGAGCACGCCCTGGACCCCAGAGGACACGTCCAGGCTGAGCCTCTCTTCAAGATGCAATGTCAACCACCTATTCCTGAAGAGTACTGTGATAATCAAGAACCCAAAGCAAAAACTGTATCCAAACCTAGAAAATATCTACAGCATCATCTCAGTTCAAACTTCAATATGTACTTGCCACTCCACACCAACAAATGCCTAAGTCCTCCAAATTCAAGAGGGCGTGTGATGGAAATGCATAGAAAAGTAGTACTGGAACAGGAGGGGTCACAAGAGAGGAAGTCAATACGTATGGAAAAGACAGTACAAACAGATGAGACAAAGCCGGATGTTATTCTGGAACAGGGGGATGAGTTAGGATGTGGCGATGAGTTAGCACAGGGAATAGATTTAGATTTGGTGGAGGGTTTAGAAGAAAGTGAGACATTTAAGTCAGAGGATGAGGATGAGTCAATGGACCTTCTCTCTGATTCATGCAGTAAAAGAGAGGTGGGCGATAATGTAGGAGCAGAGCAGATACAAGTAGAGGACCAAGGGAAGAGAGCATGGGGACTGACTAAAAATGGTGTGTCAACATCACATGAAAGTTCTACTGATGTTCAAATGGCTTCTAATACAGCTTATGGATGTAGAATACACAGAGACAGAATGCTGTATGACAAAATTTGCACCAGTAAAACTTTCATTGAAGAATTTTACCCAGATGATATAATCCCAGGCAGAATGTTTTCAAGTGAAGAAGACATAGATGGGATGTTCCCTGATATTTGTGATGCAGGCGAGGCGTTAGCAGACAAAGATGGACTTTCTGAGTGTGATCTCTTTGAACAAACAGAACCTCTTCAAATAACAGAGACAGAGGATGACATTATGATGCTCACCATTGAAGATGGAATGTACAGCTCTGATTTGTCTTCAACTTCCATTGAGGAGGAGGATGAAATGCAGGTGGAAAAAGTGAAAATGGAGGAAAACGGAAACAATTATTTGTCAGACAAAAGTTCTTCTCTGGACTGGCCCTCATCAAACAATGGAAGTGAAACTCTCCTTGAGTCCGATCAGACCTCTTTTTCAAATTCGTCTTCTTCTCAGCCATTTATTGTTTCAGGCTCTGAGACAGATGAAGATGTAGCAGATGCAAATCACAACTACTGTAGCAAATATGTGGCTGATCATGATGAAGCCATGTCTGCCTCATTAAATTCTGTTGTCAGCGCCCTCTCGCTTGTTCAACAGCAACCTGAAACCCAAGGCCAAAGTTTACAACATAATCAAGATGAAGAGAGCACTGGAGAAGAAAAAGAAGGAGCTGCAAGTGACCACTTGAGTATATCTGAAGGAAGAGAACTCACAGTAGATCATGTGTATGAAGAGACCGAGCCAAAAGTCCAAGCCAAAGACTTCCTTCAGAACAGGAAGTACTTTATGACTCGCTCTATATCTGTGGAAACCCCCAGTAAGAGAGTTGACCTAATGACTAGCCCTGCGCCAGGAAATGGGCGACTTTTGCTACACCCATGCTCTTTCTATACAGATCAGTGTTTCCTTGGAGATAGTAGGCCTGCATTAACTGGTTCATTAGGATGTCTTTCACAAGGCACCCACTCCTTAAACTTAGCTAAAGTTACAAGAGTGGCTATCCCACCCCCTTTTGAACTGGCATCCATCACAAAGCGACCAATCAGAAAAAGTTCTCCATCCCTCCCAAACGAAATCGCAACTTCGTGCAAGAAGCCTGATTTCGGGTTTAAACGATACCTTCTGCCGTTACGATTCCTTAGGAAATCAGATCGGAAAAGTGTGATGGATAATAGCTCAATCTCCTCCAGGTCCTCGTCTGAGTCAAGTCCACAAGCGCCATGCAAACGCTTGGATTTTATCAGGCATAACATGGGTAGCCTGGAGCTGCAGAGCACTCCAGATTGCACACCACCTGTGTCCCCTTCTTCCTTTCTCTTCCAAAAGAATAGACAAAAACAGGGACTAAACTTCACTCTTAATAACAATTTGACTTCTAGCACCATTTCTATTGAACCAGGCTCCCTCTTTGAGCCCCTTCCCCTTTCCAAACCTCGATCTTTTTCATCTCCCAATACTGACTCCTCGGAATACGAGAACGTTCAAAATGTTGCTTCTCACTATGAGAATGTGCAGATTCGCCTCCTGAATCCCGTCATTCAGAGTCAACGAAATCAGAGTTCAACCCATGATACTGATGGCTATGTGGATATGAGCAGTCTGCCAGGCTTCCAGAGCAAAAGTCAGTCATCTGAGCAAGAGACAGATAGGTACAACTGTTTATATATTAAAAAAATTGCTTTTCACTACTCACTTTTATTTCACAGTATGATTGCAAAAAAAAAAAAAAAAAAAAATCTTTGTATTGAACATTTGAGCAACAGATTTTGTTTGAAAATAAATAATAAAAGTGGTTTATTTTGTTTAAAGATGTTATAAATGAATGAAGTGGCAAGATGGGCTTTTCACCTCACGGGTATTTTTAATAATGTTAAATAAATGTAAAATAAAGTTAATACTTGTTCAAAATAATCACTTTAGCAAAATTTGCACTATTATCTGTTCATTATTTTATAAATACATTTTTGTTCAATAACTATACTGTCATTAAAATATATTAATATAAAAATACATTCTAAAAATACATACAATTATTTAAAAAGTAAAAAGATTCTGAAAGCACTGAATGAGATAATATAAATTTAAAGAAGTAACAAATCATATTTTATTATATGAAATTATTAATATCATATTTTTAAACATGATGGTTTCATTATAAATATGGTGATTATCTCTAAGGTGGACACCATCTGAATCTAACCATGTCGATGTCAACAAATGAAAAAGTCAGTGAGATATTTATTATCATGTTAATTATTGTGCCTTTCGTGCCAACAGCAGGGGTGCCTTTTACCCCAAATACCATACTTTTACATTTGCATTACATATTCTTCCGTTATTGAAAAACTGTTGCTTTAAAGGCACACAATATGTAAGATTTTTAGATTAAAATATTAAAAACCACTAGAATGGTTTTTGGATATGTTATATATTTTGTGAACTTGTGTTCTTACATTATCCCAAATGTTTCCAAGAATGTTTAAATCCAGAGAAATTTCCAAAGCAATTTTAACCAGGACACAGATGGTGTCCGTGTGTCACCTTCAATGATCCTCGATTTCAGGATTATTATTTTTTATATATATATATATATATATATATATATTTTATTTTATATATTGTGTTTTATTAGACAGGTCAGCAACTGTTTGGATACATTCATAGACAAAAAACGAAACGTTATATAGCTCAACACAGTTAGTCTTATTGTTTAAATCTTGTTTTATTTATTTACAGCGAGAACCATGTTTTACCATGCCTAATATCGCTCTAGCTCACTGCAGTGTGCAACAAGTGTCTCATAGTAGCCGCAGAGCGAGCACACAGAGAAGAATTATAACAACTTCCAACACACTCACATGTATCTAATATGATAAAACAGCGCTGCGTTACCCCACATACGCATGAGCAGAAGAAGCGAAAGCCGCCGTCTGTGACATAATAAAAGCTCTGCGAAATCAAGGGATCATCAGTCTACACCCTTTGATTTGAATAAGCGATCTAGTGGCGAAAAATTACATATTGTGGCTTTAATTACTATTGTGTGTAATAATGTAATATTGTGTGAAAATCCTTTAAAAGACCTTTGTCTCAAAATATAATCAATAATTTTAGATTGTCTTTTGCTACTTAAATCTACAACATTTAAAAATATATATATATTATATCAAATTAGCACAAAATCAACTTTGCGCTGCTGCCCGCAATCACGTCAAGGATCAGCCAAATTTCCACGTGCACCTTGAAAAGTGGATGTTTTGGCAGTGCTGTGGCAAGTTTTTGTTCCATCTAGTGGTTTAGAGGAAAGGAGCCTTTTACCCCGTTGTCCATAAAGTTTATTGTCCAATAAAAAACAACAAATCCAAATCTTGCATGATTGCATAACCAAGTAACTTAAATAAATGTATCTTTGTGAATGTGTGTCATGATTTTACTTTTTCTGTTATTTAGCCTCTACACTTTCTGTTCTCCTAATGTGAGGCCAGATGGAACAGTGGGTGTGTCTGTGGGTGTGGCTTGTACACAAGATAAAAAGACAAAGGCATCGGACAAACTGGTGAGCTTATTACGAGTGTTTCTACATGTCTTGCATTCATTTGTTTCAATTTATTGTAACTCAGCTGTCATTTGATTTCAGACTGTCAACTGCTCCAGGGCTTTCTATTGTGCCAAAGAGCTTCTGGATAGTGAGGCCCAGTAAGTCATGAAAACAAGTGTATGAATACAGTGGCACAAATGATTTTTATCATTGAAAAAACTGAATTGAATATTATCAACATAGCCTTTTTTCTTAATTTGAAGGCATGTTACGACTTTACAGCTTCTCTGTGAGGTGAGTCATTCATATATTCATTAGTGACACTGAATGTTTGCCTGTGGTTTTCATAAGGAAATATATTGATGTGATTATTAAAAATAGTGATATATTGAAATGCACTACCTTTTATTTTCTCTCACTCTCACACAATAGTCAGTTGAAGCCGATGAGAGGCTGATGAAAGTGTGGACAGAGGTACCTGATATTTGTACTCTCCACCAAAATATCCACACATTACTGGAGACCCGCTTAAAAGAATGGTAAGACGCTCTCTCCCACGGACATGCATGTGCAACCTTCAACTGTTTATCATCCCCAAATTATGTCGGTCTGTCATCATTTTATCTGTTTTCTGCATTTCACACCACTCATCAGGGATCAGAATGAAAGTATTGCTGAAATCATCCTGGCAAAGAAGACAGAGTTTTCCATTTTCTCTTCCTTCATCAGTCATTATGATGAAAAACTGAATTATCTGGAGCACATACAAGACACAGTAAGATATCTATTAAGTTTGTTTTTCAATGATTGACAACTCTAACTGAATCAAATCGTTGCTTGTTATTAGGCATATCCATCAAAGTCAATAGTTAAAATCTTTTGAAACAGTGCTGTGTAATTTGTACTCTTATTGCATGTAAATACATTCATTGTTGTTGTATTAAATTACTCAGGTGGCATGTATTTGCATATGTACAGTATATGTGTTTTATATCTCAGCTACTAGATACAGTGACCCTGAAAAAGCAGTTGCTGCAGGTCATTGTGCGCATCCTACAGTACCGTATGCTGCTGACAGGTGGCGTCTAAATATGTTTTTCTTTGATAAACATCCCTAATGTTTTAAACTAATAATTTTTGCTTATTGCTTTACATTTGCTTTATAACAGACTACCTGAATAACCTCTCACCAGACTCCAGAGAGTTTGAAAATACACAAGGTAAAATGCCTTATTACTCAGGAAGACATTTTGTTTCCTAATTTAGTTTTCATCAATTTTAAGCAATTGATGTTTGATTCTTATCTTGGCATGTTTGCAATCACAATGGAATCCTTTGGTCTTATCTCTCAGTGTGTGTAATTGATTTACTTCAGTAACGGCAAATCTCAGATCTTCAAAATCTTCAAAAGACAAATGACCTTTGACCCCATCGTGCATTTTCATTCATCTACTTAAACAAGCCTTTCTGCATTATTTATATATGAGGATCATTTATTTATGAGGTGCTGCTATAAAAGAGTATCTGTTGGTTCAGCAGTGTGACATACTGTGCTTAAAGCTGCTGTCCGCAACTTTTTATGTGTTCAAGATTTACAAAAATTATATAATGAGAATGTACAACATGAATCCATTTTCCAAACCGTGTTATTGTCTTACCCTGAATCATTATGGTACACTTATAATAAGTGTTTATATTTCAGACGCCATAGACATAAACAGAGAGAAGTAGCTCCGGCTGCAATCTTCTTCCGCAAGACGCATTCAGTTCTGTTTATTTACCGCTAGAGCACAAAAAGTTACGGACTGCAGCTAGATTACATTTATTAATAAATTAATACATTTATTAAAAAAATTGTATTGTGTAATTATTGAATATGCAGTTTTAAGAAATATTATTATATATTCAATAATTATAGAATAAAGGTAACTAAAATATATTCAATGTATATCTAAATCTGTTTTCAATAAATATAATTTATGTCATCCATAAATTATATTTGTGTGGTCTGACATACAGTATATTATATTTATTTATAATATTTATTTTAGTGCTGGGCAATCGATTAATCGTGATTAATCACATCCAAAATAACATTTTATGTTTATATAATATATGTGTGTGCACTGTGTATAATTATTATATGTATATATATATATATATATATATATATATATATATATATATATATATAAATACAGACACATGCATATATATATTATATATCATATATATATCATATATACAGTATATACATTTTTTTATATTTATATATAAGATAAATTATATAAATATATATACTGCATATACATGCAAATATTACTTAATATTACTCTGTGTGTGTGTTATTTGTTAATATATTAAAATAATATACAATATGTTGAAAATGTCCATGTATTAAAATATTAAATCTGTCCCTCTCTAACTATTACTCTCTTGCCCCTCAGATGCTTTGGTTGTGGTCTCAGATGTTGCTTATCATGCCAATGACAGCCTTAAAAATGGAGTGAGTATGTGTGTGCGTGTGTTGGCCTAATGTGCTAGCAGACAGTCTAATAAGGTTATATGTGTGTGGAACCAAGGCCGTATGTATATATGATGTCACTGTGGCATGCAAAGCAATTTACCTTTTTTCTCTCTCTGTCAGGCGGATCTCCTGCGTTTGGTCCACATTGAACACAGCGTTCTGGGTCTGACAGATCTCCTACAGCCTGGGAGAGTGAGTGAGAAATTCAAAGGCTTGCTGATCACGTAACACCTTATACCTCTTATCCTATCAAATTTAGCTGGTTTTTGAAATTGTTTCAGATTTTTTTTTTTTTTTTTTTTTTTTTTTTTTTATTCATTAATGGTGAGTAAGGTTGTCTATCTGAATCTTTAGGTGTTTGTGAAAGAGGGCACCCTGATGAAGGTCAGCAGAAAGTGCAAGCAGCCACGTCACCTTTTCTTGGTATGTGATTGGATTTGATTTTACCCACAATATTTTTGCAACTACAACTGAAAATCTGCTCTGTCATTTGGTTTTATATATCACTTGTATTTGCTGAGATGAGGTTGTGAGTGTTGAGCACACAAGACACATGGTTGCATAGTCTCTAGTGTCTCTCCTTTGTGTTTGTGAGCTATTTTACTTGTTTTTAGAGTTTCCTGGCAGGATGTTGTTCTGTGGGTGTTTATGTCTTCATGTGCTATTGTTTTTGCCATGCTGCTCTCACCCCAGAATAAGTCTGTGGGAACGGGGACAGAGCGATCTGTTAAGATAATAGAACAGAGGGTGACAGGACGGACGTGAGATGGGCTGTCAGAAATACTGTAGACTTTAAGCCAGACGAACAGTTGTGTGGTGAGATGGGCATGTGGCCCCCAGAGTGCTGAACTCGAATATCCCTCATGTTTTATTGCTTGATGTAGGAGACTCTCTGTGGTATTTCGTAGTTTCTTATGCACCATTGATTAACATTTCAGAAGACAAAATATGCTGCCTTATCAGACAGGATGATGGTTAGAAGGGACATCTGAGTCCAATGTTTGGACAACATCCTGTCTACAAAGATGAATTTTGGTTGTGTTTAGCAGTATAGTTGTTTTTTCACTGCCTACGATTTGCATTTGTTGGAAAGAATAAAAAAGACTAGTTGATGACCAATGGTTTTATTTCACAGAGAAATACATTCAATATTGTAGTCAGTGAATATTCACTTACTTGAATGCACAACTTGAATGCATGTTTGGATTTGTTCTCGATCATTATGTTATCATACCTTGGAAGCTGGTCTGAAGCCAGCTGCCTTAAAGGGATTGTTCTCCTAAAAATGAAAATTAGCCCATGATTTACTCACCCTCAAGCCATCTTAGGTGTATATGACATTCTTCTTTCAGACGAATACAGTCGGAGTTATATTGAAAAATGCCCTGGCTCTTCCAAGCATTATAATAATGAATCCCAAAAAAAATTTATCCATCCATTATAAAAGTAATCTACACAGATCCGGGGGGTAATAAAGGCCTTCGGAAATGAATCGATGGGTTTTTGTAAGAAAAATATCCATATTTAAAACTTTATAAAGTAAAATATGCAGCTTCCGGCGGAGCGCCTTCCGTATTCAACTTACAACAAAAGCATAACTGGCGCGACGATGATGTCGGACTTTCTTCTTAAGTTGAATACAGAAGGCGTTCCGCCAGAAGCTAGATATTTTACTTTATAAAGGTTTAAATATGGATTTTATTTTACACAAACCCATCGATTAACTTCAGAAGGCTTAGATTAGCCCATACATTTTTTAATAAGTCTCCGATTGAGTTCGTCTGAAAGAAGAATGTCATATACACGCAGGTTGGCTTGAGGGTGAGTAAATTATGGAATCATTTTAATTTTTGGGTGAACTATCCCTTTAAAGGGTTAGTTCACCCAAAAGGGTTAGTTTCTTTCTTCTGTTAAACACAAAATAAGATATTTCAAAGAATCTTCACATTCTTTAAAATATCTTGTGTTCAACAGAAGAAAGAAACTCATAGAAGGTTTGAAACAACATGAGGGTGAGTAAGTTATGTTTAGTCATTTTTGGGTCAACTATCCCTTTAATACAAACACAGTGCTTGTAGTCACCAACAGAGCAGTGATACAGCAAAGCATCTCAGTGATGAGTCAAAACCGTCCTCATAGTGCTCCCTTGTGGTGAACATGTGTTACTACGATCAACTCAAACGAACTGTTGTGGAATGCAAATAACAAAATAATGAAGTAATTATTTGTGCTTGTATGTTACCTGTATGCTGTGAATGTTATCTATTTCTAAGCCTTAACATTTTACATTTTCAGATGAATGACATAATGCTTTACACATATCCTCAGCAAGATGGCAAATACAGACTTATCAACAGATTACCATTGGCAGGGATGGAGGTAGGACTGACTGCATTCATTGAAACTTCTACTCTTTATTCATGCGTAATGGTTCTTGGAGACATAAACTGAAATAAAGCTGAAATAAACTTACATATAAATATTATATGAAAAACTTGTAAATTGATGAAAATTGGAAATGTCGCCTTGGCCACTAACTGAAATAAAAAGTACTAAAATTACTGAAGTTAAACTGAAATGTAAATAAATTAAAGCTAAAGCTAAATTACAAAAACATATAGCAATATTACTAAAATGTAAAATAAAATTAAATGAAAACTAAAAAAGTGAAGAATGAAAGCTTATTCAAGATATTAATAAATACTACAATAGTATACTTAAAATAACACTGCTTATAAGTATGTATGTAAAGCAATATTTAAATAGCACCTTAGCACTATTATTAATACTACATTTAATAAATAGTAGAAGAATATGATATAAAAGAATCTAAAGGTCTAAAAAAATGCTTAAAAGAAAATAAGGTGAGAATACACAACTAAAAGAATTAGGAAAAAATGCATAAAACAAAAGAGAATAAACTTATAAGAAAATATATAATATAATAAATAAAATCCCTAATACATGGCAGATCATTCTCGTTTGCAATTATTATACATTTTAAAAAGTTTGAAATGTTCAAAAAAAATTATATATATTTATTTGTTTATTTATTGTGTTTAGATCTTCTGTCATTTTGGCCTTTTCTTCTTATGGAATCTTAATTACCAGTCCTTTTAATTCTTTTGAGCTCCGTAAATTATCTGAACCACAGTGAATTATAATTATTAAAACTTTCTCACTCTTCTTGTCTTTCAGGTCAGCAAGCCACCCATTGAGAACTCTCAGAGTGCACTGAAGATAGAAGTGAAAGATATAAGCATCACTTTGTCTGCCAGGCAAGTGACATACACACACTCACTCTCCCAAGCATTCATATGTATGTGTTCAGCATGACTGATGCATGTGTTCTCGTGTTCAGCTCCTGCATTGAACGGGACAGCTGGTTTGTTACACTGAATCGGACATTGGTGGAACTTGGCCCAGCATCAGGAAACCCAGTGGACTGTTTTGAGGTGAGGAAGCTTTATAGACAATGTGATAAAATGCCAACATGACACCTGAAAGAGTTGACATTTTGTTTCTTGTTTTGAATGTGTCTTGTGTTTTAGTTAGTGGAGTGTCCAGAGATGTGTCTCGGTGAGAACGCTCCTCCCCTGTTGTCTGTTTCCCAGGTGACCGTTTGCATGAACTGTCCCTCACATTTCAGCCTCACAAACAGACGACACCACTGCCATGCCTGTGGCAAGGTACAAATGCATTCAGAGAGACATAGGGGTGAATTCAGGGTGATTAGGACACTTTTTCCACGTCATCTCAATGGCAAAACGTGTCACAATCACCCTTAATACACCCTACGTATAGGTTACACTTTATTTCAGTTGTCCACTTTAGACATTTTAATAACTGTAAGTAACTTTGCAACTACATGTCAACTAACTCTAATTAGAGTATTAGTAGATTGTAGTAGACTGTTAGGTTAGGGTTCTTGTAAGTAGAATAAGTTGACGCTTAGATTCAAAGTTACTTATAGTCAGTAGAATGTCTGTTGGGGGAGCATCAAAATAAAGTGTTAGCAGATATTTAGCAGACAGTCTACTAATACTCTAATGTGAGTTAGTTGACATGTTGCAAGGTTACATATAGTTGGTAGAATGTCTAATGTGGACCATTGAAATAAAGTGTTACCTATACTTACACAGAGTACCACTTACAAGCTCTGTTAATTCTGGTTTTCCTATCTTATCTTACTTGTAGGTTGTTTGCAGAGATTGTTGCAGGAACAAATTCCCCCTCAAATATATGAAGAACAGACGTGCCAAAGTGTGTGATCATTGTTACAATGAACTGCGTAAGAATGGTACAACCACAATATCATTGATTCATTTCAAATAGTTGTATTGATTAAACCTAGTTATGCTTGACTCTCATATATGTGTCTGCATCTGTTTGAGAGATGTTGCCACAATAACGGACAGCTCCAGTCGACCGCTCTCTGCTGTCTTCCAAAACATTCATCCATCAAGTCTGTGGAAGAGCCGCAAAGGCCAGTTGTCTTTCAACCAGGTATCTCTTAACTAAATATTTAATAACTACCTAATAACTAAATATTTCTTTTTGCACCCTCAATAGATATTTTACTCTGATCTAACGTAATAAATCTAAATTGTTTGATTACAACACACATTTTTTCCACATCTACTGTATAAATAGCATGGTTATGTTGTTCTCAGTAGTCATTTGTCATGTAGTAAGTCACTTTAGTACGAAAGTGTCTGCTAAGAACGTATTTAATACAGTGCATCATTAAGTGCTGTTAAAATGGATTTGCATGCATGTCCATGAAAGGGTACACCTGGTCTGCTCTGCAACAATGCTTAGGTAGGTAGTGTGTGTCAAAGTAACATCCACATGGATGGCAGGACCCAAGGTTTCCCAGCAGAACATTGTCCAAAGCATCACACTGCCTCCACCAGCTTGCTTTCTTCCCATAGTGCATCCTGGTGCCATGTGTTCCCCAGGTAAGTGACGCACACGCACCCAGCCATCCACGTGATGTAAAGGAAAACGTGATTCAACAGACCAGGCCACCTTCTTCCATTGCTCTGTGGTCCAGTTCTGATGCTCACATGCCAACTTTTGGCGCTTTCGGTGGTGGACAGGGGTCAGCATGGGTTTCCGGCTGTGCAGCCCCATACGCAACAAACTGTGTATTCTGACACATTTCTATCAGAACCAGCATTAATTTCTCGAGCAATTTGAGCTACAGTAGCTCGTCAGTTTGATCAGACCACACGGGTAAGCCTTCGCTCCCCACATGCGTCAATGAACCTTGGCCGCCCATGACCCTGTCATTCCGTACCCAGTTCCGTACCCGGTTCACCACTGTTCCTTCCTTGGACCACTGCTGCAGTTTTGAAGATGCTCTGACCCAGTCGTCTAGCCATCACAATTTGGCTGTCAAACTCGCTCAAATCCTTACACTTTCCCATTTTTCCTGCTTCAAACACATCAACTTTGAGGACAAAATGTTCACTTGCTGCCTAATATATCCCACCCACTAACAGGTGCCGTGATGAAGAAATAATCAGTGTTATTCACTTCACCTGTCAGTGGTCATAATGTTATGCCTGATCAGTGTGTGTGTGTAAGTGTTATTTTAAATATTTGTTGTTTTTAATTTAAGTGAGCTTAAAACAATCCTCACATAAACCCATTATAGTAAATGTTGTATTTACCTGTGGCCTTCCTACCTGTTAGACACACAGAAATTGAATAAAGTTATCAAACACATTTATAGACCGTGCATTCTCTTTATCTTGTCACGCTTGAATGGGTTAAAAGCATTTGCATGAATAAAAGCGTGATCATTTAATGTAACGCTACCCAAACGATGACAAAAAAAACAGATGCTGGGTTAATTGTGTTAAATATTTTGAATGCATTAAACTGAACAAATTAATCACATGCGTTAACCAGCTTATTTTGACAGCACTAGTAATTATATTTTTTTATATTGTTATATTAATGTTTTCTTTATTTTTTATTTAATATATTGTCATGTTTTGTTGCCAAGGTGACAGGGTCCGAGGGCATGATGAGCGGAACGCTGCAGAGGTGCAAGAACAGCAAGAGAAGTTGGAGAAGCCTGTGGTTCCTCCTAAAAGATAGGGTTCTCTACACATATCCACAGCCTGAGGTAATGCAGTCAAGATTTGCACACATAAACTTGCAACATGCAGTTTCTAATCTTTCCCTGTGTCTTTTTCTCTTACATAAGGAGAGAGTCGCATGTGAGACGCTTCCTCTGCTGGGTTTCTCTGTGAGGCCAGAGGTTGAAGGGGAAAGCAGCATGTTTCAGCTGTACCACAAAAGCACCCTCTTCTATACTTTCAGAGCCCAGGACAGTCACACTGCGCAGAGGTTAAAACACATAAACATTACTTTTACAGTACATTTATATACCAATTTATAAGATTAATGTAGAAACAACATAAAGACAGTAGCCTATGTTTTAAATATTTGTTTAATGAAAATGTTGATGTTTTAAATATTTTTTTATGAAAGAAGGCCAGTATCACCTATACTAATACTGCTAATTTCAATTACAGCAATTTTTTCCTCAATTTTAGGCATTAATTATAGCCATGCAGCATTACAGTATAATTGAAAGTTATACTTGAAATGTATAAATGTTAAATGTTAATTTAAGTGAAACAAGTTAAAAACAATCTTTGCATAAACCTGTTATAATTAATGTCACATTTACCTATGTCCTTCAATATATCAGATTTTTTCATAGTTTTTGACCCATGTAATCTTATAAACCGTGCTTTAAGATTTTTAGGTAGGTCTAACAGGTAGGATATATACAGAAATTATATAACACTTCAGTCTTCAAAACATAAATTATAAATTAAATATAGATTAATCCTTATTAAAGCTACAAAGGTTATTTAGTCAAGAGCTGTGAGTGGTTTTCTGTTTTTCTTTTGTTCTTTAATTATCCTTAATGACAGACAGCAGCAGGTTTTATTAGGCTGCTGTCACTTTAAGACCTGCAGCACATGACACGCATCCCATTTTCTCAAAAGTCTTTACATTCATTTAAGACTTCATTTAACTCATACTCGACAAAAAAAGGCATTTTGGCATAATTTTGTGTGTTTTCATCCTGTCTCAAGTGCTGTTCAAGTGCTGTCACTGTGTTCTCTTATGTGTCTTGTTGTGCATGAATGGATTAAAAACATTTGCATGAATAAGAGTGTGATCATAAAATGTAACTAGCCAAAGGATGATGGGAAAAACGGATGCTGCGTTAATTGTGTTAAAATTAACGCATTAAAATAAAAAAATTAACACGTGTTAATGTGTTAATGTTTTGACCTAATAATAATGTATAGGATACATAAAAATGTATTATGTTTATATATGTACCATCAAAATGTTTGGGTTCAGTCAGATTTTTTATTTGAAAGAAATTAATACTTCAGCAACAATGTATTAAATTGATCAAAAGTAACAGTAAAGATAACGATAAATGTTACAGAAGAATTCTATTTTAAATAAATGCTGTTCTTTCTTTAAAAATATATATATATATACATATATATCAAGCAAATCAGCATATTAGAATGATTTCTGAAGGATCGTGTGACACTGAAGACTGGAGTAATGATGAAAATTCAGCTTTGTCATCACAGGAATAAATTACATTTTAAAATATATTAAAATAGAAACGTTGTTTTAAACTGTAATAATATTTCACTGTATTTGTAATCAAATGAGCATAAGAGACTTCTTTCTAAAACATACAAATAATATAACATATGTTATGTTCTAAATTAAATTCTATTCTGTTCTAGGTGGGTTAACGCTATGGAAGAAGCTACAGTCCTGTAGCAGCCGTCCTCGTTGTGTCAGTCTTCTCATATCAGCAATTAAATCTGCTATTGATCATTCGAGAGCAATGCATTTACACGTCATACTCAAAAATCACTACCCAGTGTGACTGGGAGCGCAATCAGCCATCCCTATGCTAATGTGACGCAACAGATATATTTTTGGAATGCCAAGGGAACGAAATGCTCATACTCAGGCATTTATTTTGTGCCAAATCCTTCTTCCAAAGACCTCGTTGAGCTGTGGACACACTTTAAAAGGCACACTGTAGCACTTCCATCTGTCGTCTAGATGAGAACATTTTAAAACCACCGAGATGTTGCTTAACTTAACCAACAGTTTCATTATACAATGTAATATATTACGCAATATCCCTGATCACTACAATATATTAGGACAATTTCTATAGATGGGAACTGGTGTTTAAACGGTGCCATTTGCATGCTGTCATTTCATGTGTAGATTATATTTACTTGTATACTGCTGTCAGTCATTTGGAAAATGGCATCTACGGAGAACCAGTGGGAGTAACTTTGGACTGATAGTTAGTATCTAGCAACAGAGCTGGTATTCTCGTTGCACTTGATGATGATGCAATGTTTAATTTACTTGCCTTTTGTCCAGTCTGCCATTCTGTTCACTTGCAATGTCATCTTCAAAATGAGGGCTTAATGTATATTTATGAGAAATGTATAAGTACTTTGTCAGATGGATTACCTGTTATATTATCATTTGAATAAACATTATTTGAGTGTAGTGCATTGTGTTCACATCAAGTTCTCAAACCCCACCAGTGCCTCAACTCCCCTTTTATTCCTCCTTTTTTTAAATTTGCTTCATTGATGCGGTTATGCATATACCTATAACTTCTAGGGTTGACCAATGCTGAAATCAAACCATTAACAATATAGTAGACATTGCTGTGCATATATGATTTCCTAAATAGTTCGTTTTAATTCAGTTCTGTTTTATTCAAATGTATGTGTGTAGTGCCTTCACAATCATTCCAGTTCAGATTTAGGTAAAGGAACTTTAGGAAGAACCAAGAGTTTGTTTAGCTCTAACTTTTATCAGGACTCCTCAGTGTTTTTAAGTTTTATTTTCAACGACAGCCAATTTAAGTCTACAGAGAGTGAATTTCAGAGATGTGATTCTGTGATTAAGTATCTTCAGCTCGGTAATTAAAGAGTGTATTACAGATTGAGACTGTGTGTGTGTGTGTGTGTGTGTGTGTGTGTGTGTGTGTGTGTGTGTGTGTGTGTGTGTGTGTGTGTGTGTGTGTGTGTGTGTGTGTGTGAGAGAGAGAGAGAGAGATGAAGGAAAAGGGAGGGGTGACGTTGCCCTGCTTCCACGTCCTCAGGAGACAATGTGACCCAGAACAGAGTGAGAGAGTAAGGATGAGAGGAGTTTGTTTTCTGGAGTACCTGAAAGTTACGGACACCTTGTCCCAAATAAGAGACACATTCATCATTTTACCTTCCTGTATCCTTTCTTTTCTATTTTCTTTTTCTCCCAAGTCACACTGATCTCAAGCTATTCATTGTCCACTCTGCCTTATATGCTCCCCTTTTTTTCCTTTCTGAAAGCATGAAAGCATATACATAAGACTGTGTGTGTGTGTGTGTGTGTGTGTGTGTGTGTGTGTGTGTGTGTGTGTGTGTGTGTGTGTGTGTGTGTGTGTGTGTGTGTGTGTGTGTGTGTGTGTGTGTGTGTGTGTGTGTGTGTGTGTGTGTGTGTGTGTATATATATATATATATATATATATGGTTCGAGTCTCAAAACCAAACCAAGTGCATTACTAACAAAATATGATATAGGCCTACACATGCAAAATCCATCGATTAAATATTGTTCCTGTGCTTGTTAGATTCCATGCATCTACATAATCGGAAATTCTAAAAGAGAGTGTAAAAATCGCCTTTGTGTAACGGACGCCAGCTAGTAGTTGCTGTGCGAGTAAACCTCACTCCTCTGATCTCAAGAGACGTTAGCGACAGATGCTAAATGTTGCAGCCTTTAGCCTCTTTGTTAGGCTGCATCCAAAATCCCATACTTCTTTAGTAAAACAGTATGTGACAAAAAGAGTATGTCCGAATTCACAGTTCTCATAAAAGAGTAGGCAAAAATGACACAGATGGCGGGATTCTGAAGTGAGCATACGATGGACACTTTACTATCCCATGAGGCCATGGGAGAGAATGTTGTACATCCGGATTACATTCATACTACACACATTCATACAAGATAGAACATACTTTTTAGCTGTCTTGAATTCAAAATAAATACCTACTCAAGAGAGTATGAGATAAGACAGCGGGGGACGGGCTTGATGACGTAAGCCAAAAAGGAGTCGTTTTTTCAGAGGGGAAGTTTCATTTTAATGAAAGATTACAAAGAAAGCATTTTTATTTTTTATACCAGGGTATTAAGAATGTTAAAAAGAAAATTTAGATTTCATAATTTAAAGGTCTCATTGAACCAGCTCTGCATTTCAAAACTTTCATTAAAACATATTTAAGAGAAAGAAACTACCTGTCTAGTAATGGACTATCTGCTCACTCCAATTTGAGTGGACGTTGCTTCCACACAGCCCTATAAGTAGGCTTCTTCAAAGCAGCCTACTTGACTTCACTGAATTCATGGTAATTAGCTTTACTTTGAGATAATTACTGTTAATCAAAACATCTCTAATTAGACTGCTTGTGGCCCAACCCACTTCACCTTTCTCATTGTCTACATTGGCATAGTGAGTGCATGGCTCTTGTACACTCCTGGGCAAAAAAGGCCACACCCAAAATGGCTATACACTAAGCTTTTAATTGTCACAAATGAATGGTCAGGAAATTAGCAAAATGTAAGCAAATGCACTACTTAAAAAGCCATTGCTGTCAGAAAAACATCAAAGGCACAAATGTGTTTTTGGCAGAATATAGGAAGTCTGTGTGTGGCGTGATGAAAGTGAAACACATGAGTGGTGTCTTTGAGAAATATAATAATAAATGCATCTCTGCCACAGTGAAGCAAGAAGGAAGATGGGTCATTGAGTCTTTTTACCTGCTGGTATTGGTGAGCTACTTACTGTGAAAAGTCATTTAATGCTTTTGGAGTACAGGAGAATATGGCAGAATGGTTTCCTTCCCACAAATGAAAAGTTGTTATCTAAAGAGTAATGTTATTTTATGTTAAGACAACGCTCCTGCCTAAATTGCAAAGACAGCCATGAAGTGGTTCATCAGGTTCATGTTTTGACCTGGTCAGAGTAAAGATTTAAACCCTATAGTGGATATTTTTGGTGAATATTTGGGAGGCATTTTTCAACTACTCATGAACTGTCTGAAGCCATTAACATTGAGTGGAACAACACTGACATCTTCTTCCCGTAAAAAGCTGTCTGCAAGTTTACTCAACAAAAGGTAAGGCTATTCTGTGCTAAGTTACTTTATCTACAGTATTTGTGCAATCCTTGCTAATTTCCTGACCAGTGATTAAATGGTTCAGACCATTAAAAGACTGCTAAATATAATTTGCCGTTTTTGGCTTGGCCCATTTTTTTCTGCCCAGGATTGTAGATAAATTAATTGTAAAGGTAAACAGTGTACTGTCAATTATACAGTTTTATCCTTTTAGGTCATAAAATAAAATTAAAGATCACTGTTATGTATGTAAAGGTCAAAGGTGAGACATATTACAGAATACCAGTTTTTAGTCTTTCATATTTCTGGACCAGGAAAGTTTGATTGAGAGGCACAGAAAATGCATGTGTGATATGATTCTGTGGCAGTGTCACTGTGACATTGTCGTGACACTTTTGGGTCTTTTAAGTGTCTTATGTTCCTCTGCATTGCAGCAGAGAGATAAAGAGAGGGGAGAAAAGATCCTCTATTTCCTACAGTAGATAAAAGCGGTATCTGTTCTTTTCTTTATCTATCCTAGGTAAAGTACCCAGTCAATGCACATGGACATTTGTATAATAAGGAGTCTCTCATTTTCTAAATCATGTCAGTTGGACTAATCTACTATTACTGGAAATAAACTCATCTCTATAAAAAAAAAATCATCATCTTCATATTTCCAACTTCCCTTTTATTTGGGGCCATTTATCTTACTACAAAAATGTAAAAAGTACTTATACTCTCTTCATTGGTTTGTGGTGAGAAGAGGAAGAAATGTGGCTTCTGTTTTTCTGCTGGAAACTGAATATAAGGCATCACTTATCTGTTGAATGTGTGTATGTTTGTGTGTGAGAGAGAGTGTGTCAGATTTATGTACAACTGTAAACTTCTCTCTATGCACACCGTGCAGTACACTAAAACTAATTCATCCATGTATTTTGTTGGGCTGTTCTTTTCACAAACAAAGAAAACAAATGGTGAATTATCAGTTAATTGGTATGTGTTTATTTTACACATAACAATACGCCATTTATCTGTGTAGATCTGCTCGATCAGCCAAGGGGTAGCAAAACAGCCCCTTCACCACCTCCAGTTCTGCACCAGATATCTACACTCATAGGCTTTGCAACATACTGTTGTTTCTTTGCTTTTTTTAAATCTCACCCACACACTTAAATCTAGGACATACACTCCACAGCACTGCGGACCAAGAGAAGGAAAGCAGGACAAGACTACAAGCACACACACACACACACACACACACACACACACACACACACACACACACACACACACACACACACAAGAGTGTAGATTTTCACATATTGCGTCCTTCACACCCACAGTTATGTGACCTTTCAGCATATGTTTTACAGATAACATGGACACAATATAGAAACCAGACTCATGGTCTGTTCCTCATCTCAGTGCCTCTATCTATAAACTATCTATAAGTCAGCAGCAAATGCATCATTGTTCCTCTTTGCATTTGTATCTAGCTGTGGTAATGTTGGCAATATGTGGCAAGCTGTTTTAAAATGTATTCATTAAAGTCCCACTGAAGTGCCAGTGCACAAAATTATTCAAATAATGTTGACGCTTCAGATTCTAGAGAGCATTTGATTGGACAGAAAATTTTATGAGAAGCTGAAGTGCAGAATGATATCATCAACATCACTGATCCATATTTTGGCAGAAGTGAGAGACAGTAAACAGTAACAGTAAAGCTAACATATTAATACTAAAAGCCCAAAAGATAATAATACTTTTGATTCCATGGGGACTTTAAAAGAACTAGCATTTATTTTTATGTTACTGGGCCTACTTAGTTTAAATTAGGATACTAGAAAGTAGTAGTGCTAATATCTTTTCAATCTCACTAACTAGTAAGTACGAGTAGGCTGCTTATTCCAATAGTGACTTGTATCTATTCAGTCACTGGTACTTCTTCATTATATATTACACTCATTATATACTACACTAGCTTGCATCACTGGATATTACTGTCTCAAAACAAAAACAAATTACATGTATAGCTACTTATACCTCGTGCACTCTTTAATTGTTAAAAGCACTGTGCTGTAAATCATGTTCTGCTTCTGTAAACAGGAAAGCCAGACTTTTTTTTTTATTTGACTGGCCATCTTAATCATTCTGACTTTGACGTGGGTTGTTGGATAGCCTGACAAGCCAGACCCACATCAAGGGGTCTGGGAACTCACCATTGGCAGGGCTCAATCCGAGAGGCGGGATAAACGGTTGTCTTTCAAATTCCCTCTGCACGCAATAGGATAGCGCTACAACCAACCAGAGCAACGAAGAAGGTGAAGCTGAGCTAGTTGATAGATTTTGCCGTATCCGGTCGGCAAAACTCCGAAACATCTTCCTTTCTTAAGAATGACTTCAGTACCGTTCTTTAACAACAACCCTCCCAGAGTTGCGGCCAAAGCCGATTAGAAAGACCGCTGTTTGCCAGCTTCTTTGTTTTTAAGTAGCACACGGAACCTCGGCAACTCTGCCGTCATTATGTTAAGCCCGCCCATCAACTCTATACACGATGTGATTGGCCTGACCAGAATTTGTTTTTTCCAGCTCGAAGGTCTACCGAGAGTTGCTAGACTACATTCGCGGCAAATTAGATTTGCTGCCGCTAGGGTACGTCTAGATTTCTAGGCTACTGTTGGAAGCAGACAATTCTAAAAATGTACTACTTTAAAAACTTTTTGTCATCCTAACAACACTGAGAGTGGTGTGTAGTTTAAGAGCAGAATCAAGAATATTAAAAAAATCTTGTCCCCCTCTATGATGGTTTTGGAGGCCCTGCTAAAAACTAAATAAATTAAAAGAATAAATGTGTAAATGGCTTGCCATAAGCATACCATCAATAGTGGGGCATCTAGAGGTACACCGCCAATGCCTTCTCATGAGTCCTTCGCAAAGAGGTCACTTACACATACACTGACTGTACTGATACAGACTCTAAAAACGCACCTGTGCAGAGTGCAACTGCTTATTATACAGGCATCTGTGAGACAGAAGAGGGATCGCGCAAAGTAAGAGAGCACCTGTGCTACGTCACTCCGCCCTACTTTTACTCAGAACTCCACGAGCGATTTGTACTTCCTCAAACGACTCAATCATCGAAGAAAGCAGGCGCCGCAGAGAAAAGTCCGTTTCTTCCGGAGGAAAGGTAAGAAGTTACACACCATTTATTTTATTTTATTTTATTTTATTTATTTTTTTTGAACGAATGTTGCTTGGTCATGGCAGAACTTTAGTAAATTTGCATTTCAGAGCGTTTCACTCATTTTCTTCGCTGTTTTTCTCCGATTGATGCGCTGAACTGATTCGAGCGCCTCGCGCAGAGGCAGTCTGTGTGTTTTACAGATACATACCCCAATCCCTGTCCTATTCAATCTTTTAAATGGCTTTCTCTAAAAACCTTAAACCTATATTTAGGCTATTAGAATGGTATGAAAAGGGCGCAGTGCAAACCGCAGCTTCACAAAACACTACTGTAAGTTACGCTGCTGTCTACTGGACCTTGACAGAGTCGTTTTTCCGCACTTTTGTCTTGCTATACAACAACTCTACGTAGTTGAAAAGTCAATAGAGGTTGTGTCTCGACCTAGTGACCTACCTAGAGAGCATTTTAGCTGTTCATTACAGGCGAGTTCTGAGTTGTTGATATCCAAAAACGCCTGTGATGTAACGTTAGTCTACAGCAGGCATTAGATAGTTTGTTATACAAAACTGTTAGTATTATTTTATTATTTGTGAATATCATATTTATCGTATTCATAGTCCATACGTAGCCCCAATTGATGACATTGAGGGGTCTAAAATGCCACTGACAAGCTCCTCTACGAAATATCAATAATTATTGATCTAATATACAAAACAGATGGAGCGTGATTCTGGTTTAGATGACTGTGTGGGAATGGTTGTTACGTTTTAAAGTAATTATCTAATGTTCTTAGTTGCTGTCGATTATTTATAGCGAGATTTCACCTGCTATATTTCCTTTTAATAGTAAGTATCCATCACTACGCTAGCATGTGGCTTTCGTGATAACTGTTTGCAGTGGAGACACACATCCTGCTGTGGTTGAACAGTTTACACCATACCACTCTTTCGTTCTGTTCATGGGTGTCGATAGTTCCTTCCTGCCCCGTACATTAGATGGTGTGTATGACTGTGGACATAAGTGATGAAACCTGCTACTCCTGTTGACATCAGCGTTAACTAAATGAACAGAAAGACCCCATAAATGCCTTGTAAGAAATCAGCAAGATCATGTGAAGTACATTCTTAGATGATGTATTTAATGTACTTTAAAGCAACTAGTTACATTGAGTTGGTGATATTTTGATTAATTTCACCAGATGAGCTATGAAAGATAGGCACACTGTGAGGAGATTTCGTTATGCTTTACTTTATGTGCAACACGATTTCTGCTGTGCGGTTCGGTTGCTAAGGTCTTCTAGGTGGTTTCTAGGCAGTTGCTTACTGGCCCAGGTCAGCGAGGCCACTCTTAAGTATCTAAAATCCTAATTTTCTAATTAAAATATGTTGCACACCTCAACCTCTTCAACAAGCCGCACAAACAGTGCAAGACCAGTTACACTCTTAAAGGGATAGTACACCTAAAAATTCTGTCATCATTTAGTCACCCTGATGTCATTCCAAACCTGTATGACTTTTATTTGTGAAACAAATGTTGTTAGCAAAACAGTCAATGTCATTGGAACTGAAGCTGACTGTTTGGCAGCATTCTTCAAAATATCTTTTGTGTTCTGCGGAAAATACATTGTACAGTCATACATGTTTGGAATGACATGAGCGTGATGACAGGATTTTATTTTTTGGGTGGACTATCCCTTTAAGTTTAATACTTATAGGATAAAGGGTTTGTTGCAATAGTACTACAAAGCCGTGCACACACATCTAACACTCTCATAATTGTTTTAGTTCCTGTTATGGCTTTAATCAACATCTTATAAGGTTTAAGAGAACAGACCCTTTTGTAATACTTATTTTAACTCTTATGTGTAATTTAGGCTATGTTCAGAAAAGCCTGCTAACCACATCTGCTCATCATATCACCCTCATCTCTCTCCTTTATATCGCTCTCATCTTTATATCGCTTTATATCGTTTCAAACTTGTACTTACACAGGAGCACAGACTTGTTGCTCAGGCTCTTCTAGTCTTTTTAGCTGAAGAATCAGGCATAGACAGGATTCACTATGTGTGTGTGTGAATCTTTGTAAGAGAGACTCTGACGTGTCATGGATTGTTTCAGAATCGATTTTGTACTGTGCTGCAAGCTTTTGTTATTGACACGAGCTGATTCGCTAACACACACAAGCGCAGATTTAGGTTTTTTAGATTGAGATTCTGCAACTTGTTCGAACGTTTCTGTGCAGGTTTCTGACATGTTTCAACAAGTGTGTTTCATAATTGAACTAAAGCAGAAATGTGTGTGCGTATGGGTGTTGACTGTTCAAATTTCTCTCTCCGTCTTTCTTATTCTTACACACTCTGTAGTATTATGGTCTGAAGTCCACTGAAAACAATGAGCAAATTTGTTTTGTAGCTTCTATGTTGCAGTCAGATCCTGACTTATGTCATTGGCTTTCGATAGAAGTGGGTGGAGTCCCAACGTTATACAAGAACAAGACCAATCAATTTTAGGCTCGGTTATTACCATAAACCTATAAACCTCATCTGGGTCATGTTCCAAATGTTTTGATGCACAATAAAGCAAGATACTGTAATAGAAATAGCCTATTGAGGATTGAAGGGATGACTGTTACAGATTACCTGGAGCCTTTTCTCAATGTCTACATTGTCCTGTTGCATGATATACATTTTTTGAAATCATATCCATTGGGGTTGGATTTAAAGCACTTTGAAAAATCACATAGAAGCAAATACAGATCTCAGAAACGTGTTAGTAGCTGTTTGTTTGACCAATGACATTTTAGGTTAACCACAGTTTTATACGCAGACAAATACACTGAATGTGTCAAATCATATGAAATCTTTTGAAATAGCATATCACACAGCATATCAGACTCTCAGAGAATACATTTTTACATACTCAACTTCATCTTTATTCCTAAAACTGAACGCCTGTATTTCTGTCTATTTGGTCCCGTGGTCCACCCATTCTCATTGAGGTAATACTCCTAAACTCTGGAAATACTAATGAGAAGAGTTAAATTGTGATGGTTTTGGTTGTATGTAGAACCTGTCACTCTGCATAGCCTTCTAAAAAATCCCAGTGTTTGAAACTGCAGTTCAAGTTTTCTTTTTTTTTTTTCATGGTCACTATCATCATGTCAAGCTGATCATTTCAGCATG
This sequence comes from Paracanthobrama guichenoti, assembly GCA_018749465.1. Lineage (NCBI taxonomy): Eukaryota > Metazoa > Chordata > Actinopteri > Cypriniformes > Gobionidae > Paracanthobrama > Paracanthobrama guichenoti. Next base: position 26,446,395 of record CM031948.1, read on the forward strand.
GATTGTTTTCTGAACCAAAAACAGACCAACAGAGAGGTAGCAAATCCACTGCTCTTGAGAAAATACAGCAAAGCACCCAATCTCATTTACATCTAAAGAGGGCGTTTGCATAGAAGCCTTAAAGGCACAACAGAAAAAATGGCCTGTTTAATCCTAAAGGTCAGAAAGAGGGTGGCTCACTATTTTTGATGCTAATTGATTACAAAACTTAAGTAACATAAAGTATTATGAAACTACTAAGAGAACAACAGAGCTACTATTAGATTTAATGATCGAACCGACAGAAATGAACACCAAGAGATCCCTAATAATCAGACTAAACAATTTCCTCTTCCTCAGTTTATGACCCTCAGTTTATGACCAAATATAATCACAATATGATATTAATAGTTCTAAATTCTTAAAGTAATATTTTTGTTTTGATTTTCTTCTTCCTATATACATTAATGCTAATGTATTGCTTTCTTACTGAGCATATCACCTAATACATTAGTAAAATCATAAGAATTTTGGTTGTCTGTGTGTTTTTTTATTTTTTTTTAGGCTGTGCATGAGGGGTTGCCATGGCCCCTTTCCTGAGAATTGCTTTTAATGCCTATGATCTTGGCACATTCTCGCCACTGGCTGAGGCACCATTCTGTGCCGTCAAAATGAAGGAAGCTCTCAGCACTGGTGAGTAAATGTGTGCATGAGTGTGTGTGTGTGTGTAATGGGGGTTTCAAGTGCATTGCTATGTTTGGAATGGCATACTGCCACCGTGCTTCTTGTTCTGTTTTTGCAGTATACTGTGTATACAAGGAACAACATGTAAATCCTCCATCTGCATAGAACTGAATTACCCATTTAATTTTGCCAAATGAGTAGTTTAGAACGGAGCACAACACACGGAATATTGTTTCCCACAATGAACCCTGATTTGACCTTCATTTCAGTGTGACTGAAAGCCAATATCCCTTGCAATTTTAATATTTTCTGGCTGATTGTTAACTACAAAAAAAAAAAAAGAATATATATATATATATATATATATATATATATATATATATATATATATATATATATATATATATATATATATATATATATATATATATATATATATATATATATATATATATATATATATATATATAGTATTTCATTATGCCTGATCACTAAAAATTTCCTGCCTTTTTCAAAAATTTCCTTTTTTTAAGATCGAGGAAAAACATTGATCCAGAAGAAGCCCACCATGTATCCTGCTTGGCGATCCAGTTTTGATGCACATATTTATGAGGGACGTGTCATACAAATACTACTCATGAGAACCGCAGAGGAACCTTTAGCAGAAGTTACTGTGGGTGTGTCTGTGTTGGCAGAAAGATGCAAGAAGGCAAACGGACGTGCAGAATTTTGGGTATGTGGTTGTCTATGCATTGTCATGTAGTCAATGTTTGCATTTTCACAGGTGATGTTCTAAAGTTTTGCTTCATTTTCAGGTTGATTTGCAGCCATCAGGGAAAGTTATGATGTCTGTACAGTTCTTTTTGGAGGATTTAGATGCAGGTAAGACATACTCTCACTCAAATAAGCACTCAATCTCTCTTCTCTCTTCCAGTGATTTAAATGTCCACAACGAGGGGTGGAAATCATGGTCTTTGATGCAGTCAGTATACACTGAATCATATAATTTGGCAACCAAATACAATATGAATTGCATTTCCAAATAAGAACTAAAAGAATCATTATTTTGAGACTGGAGTGTTGCTTTCATAGAAATGTCGTTTTCATGAAAATTGCTAGATTTAAAGGGAGTTATTCATAATCTGCTCAGTTTAGTGCATCCACCCTGAGTTAGTGTTTCAGTAATGGGACACGGGCATTTCATTTCACTTCACTTCACTTCATTTTTTTTTTTTTTTTTCCTTCATTTAAAGTCCTGCTTGAATCTAACCTATTGCCGTTAGATTTGGGAAGGGTCATGCTTTTCTGATCACATGTGGGCGTGTTTGTGAATCCATTTGGACTCCCCTTAAAGTTTTGTGAACAGGAATGTCTCTGCTGAACATGTCACAACAGCTCTTGTCTGTATTATAGACGGTCTTCAAACATTCTATCCATTGCTCCTCTTTTTGTTTTTAGAATGCAAAATGTTCCACTGCAGATTTTTGTAATAATGTGCAAAATTATGTGCACTACTGTTTAAAAGTTTGGGGTCAGTAATAATTTTTTGTTTTTGAATGAAAGTTTCTTATGCTCCCCACGTTTATTTGAGTAAAGTAAAAACTGTAATCTTGTGACAATATTACAAATCAAAATAACTTTTTTATTTTAATTTTATTGTAATAGCAAAGTTGAATTTTCAGCAGCCATTACTCCAGTCTTCAGTGTCACATAATCCTTCAGAAATCATTCTAATATGATTTTGTTTCTTGAGTTACATTTATTTTCACAGTTGAGCTGCTTAATATTTTTGTGGAAATCTTTTTTATTATTATTCTTTGAATAACAAGTTCAAAATAATTTGAAAAGTCTTTACTTCCACCTTTTGATTTAATTTAATGCATACTTGCTGAATACTTTTGAAACAGTTGTGTATTTTCAGTGCTATCTTGTCTAATCAGACTTGTACGTCGTCCTTGTAGAGTTTAATTAGCTTGACGGGGATGTTTCTCAAGTGGTATTTACATGACGTGTGCTTGTTCAAAAGCAGCTTGACGAAATGGAATGGAATGGAACAATGCAGGCATTTTAAAAGTTGAATAAAAAAAAGCATAACATTTACTGTATACTATAATCTATTCATTTAAATGATGGTGAATTGCTTTCAGAACAAAGATCTCATGCCATCAGCTTGATTCTGCTTCCATCCAGGATTGTTTTTTTTTCTCTTTCACTCTCAGAGAGTCATCAGTCAGTAGTGACAGAAGACGAGGCACCGACTCTCACTCGTCGTCGTGGAGCTATTAAACAGGCTAAGATTCACTTCATCAAAAACCATGAGTTCATCGCCACCTTCTTCAGACAGCCCACCTTCTGCTCTGTCTGCAGAGATTTTGTTTGGTCAGTCCCGAATGTTCAGTTATAAGATGTTAGAAGTTTATAAATCAGACGTACCCATATCATTTTTGTGTTTTACTACCCAGGGGTCTCAACAAGCAAGGTTACAAGTGCAGACGTGAGTATATTTTGCTGTTGTTTTTTTTCTATTATCCTGAATACTTGCCCACAAAACTTACATGGTTTTTAGTAAGAATGTAAAGACATGACTGGATTGCTTCCCTATGTTCAACATTTAATTGTTTCATCCAGAATAAAGCAACATTGTGATCACCTAAGCCCACCTCCTGAGCCTACCTAAAAAAAAATTTTTCTCCACCAGAATGCAATGCAGCCATCCACAAGAAGTGTATTGATAAAATTATCGGAAGGTGCACGGGCACTGCAACCAACAGTCGAGACACTATGGTATGTGCTGTATTGCATTATTTCATTTTTTTATTTTATTGTGACCGGGTTATTTAAAGTTTGTGTGTACCTACAGTTTCAGAAGGAGCGTTTTAAGATTGACATGCCACATCGTTTTAAGACCTACAACTACATGAGTCCCACCTTTTGTGACCATTGTGGCAGTCTGCTCTGGGGTCTTGTCAAACAGGGCCTCAAATGCGAGGGTGAGTATACTATGCGAACAGTATATGTATTATAAGGGCCCACAATTAACTGTTCACCAAAGTCTGCTAATTAACTGGCAATCTTTATGACCGTAAAACTATGAGAATCATTCATTACTCCCTTTTTGATTTATTTAACTTGCAACTTATTTTGGTTTAAACCGTTTTAATATATAGAAATGCCTAAAAATAGTTACCAGCTCACTGATCAGTAACTGTAAACTGGCTAGTTATATTTACTTGGACTTGGAATTTACTTTTGTTATTTGGTTAGTCTTAATGTTGGATTCTTATTATATGTTTGCAATTGTCTTTTCTTTTTCAGACTGTTCCATGAATGTCCATCATAAGTGCCAGACTAAAGTGGCTAATTTGTGTGGCATCAACCAGAAACTACTGGCAGAGGCTCTTACTCAAGTCTCAATTGTATATATTGTTTGCATAAGCCCAAGTTATGAGGCACTTAAAATAAACATAACAGCATTAAAGTATTGAAATTAAGTTTGTGAATATTGGTGTTGTCACAGAAATCCACCAAGCGACCTGAAAGCAACTCGCAGAGCAACTCGCAGGATGTTGCTGTTTACCAGGATTTTAACAAAAGTCCAGGATCTGATGTTAATGGTGAGTGTGCTTGATTTTATATGGTGGTAATTATAACAATAAAAGGATGATTTCAGTTTATCAGAAAAGCTATGTTGCAGATGGGGCTCCTTATGGTCGTCTATGGGAGGGTTTGAGTCCTCGTCCCCCCTCTCGAATCACCCACCAAACACGTATCACTGCTGAGCATTTCATTTTCCATAAAGTCCTGGGCAAGGGAAGCTTTGGCAAGGTAACATACAACCTCTCTTTCCCCCACACATTCATATACAGTGTAGAAGGCATGAAGGAAGAATGCGTTTTGCTTATGTCATGTGATCATGGTGGAGGGTCACAGGATTATGTGGGAAGCTCCCTGACTTGCCCTTTTGCAAGTTTTAAGTAGCTGCTACATACAGTTCACACAAACACGTTCATCATCTTTCTGTTGTCAGGTGCTTTTGGCTGAGCTAAAGGGCACTGGTGAATGGTTTGCAGTGAAGGCACTGAAGAAGGATGTGGTGTTGATGGATGATGATGTGGAGTGCACCATGGTAGAAAAACGAGTGCTGGCTCTTGCCTGGGATAATCCGTTTCTTACACACCTCTACTCCACTTTTCAGACCAAGGTATACCAAACATTCCTATAGACAAAAAAAACAATCACAAAGTAGTTACACAAACACTTGAAATGTGTGCAATTATGGCTGTCACATTTAATACATTGATGTGTTTTCACATTCCAAAATTAAATTAAATTCTCATTAAAATGAGGGAATTTTTACTAGACATGCCATGGAATATGTTAAAACAATAAGTAAATGTATAATGTCAAGCACATTTATTAATTATAATTATCTATAAATAGTTTAATTTGTTTATCTCTAACAGGAGCACTTATTTTTTGTGATGGAGTATCTGAATGGAGGAGATCTGATGTTTCATATACAGGAAAAGGGACGTTTTGATCTGTACAGAGCCACGTATGTCATGCTTATGTGCATACAAAATAACAATAGTTTCCATAAAAATATTTGTGAGCCCTTGATTTAGTGAGCATGTTACATATATAAAGCACCAGAAAAAAATTATTGAACTGACGTCTCTTGCCAGGTTCTATGGAGCTGAAATAGTATGTGGCCTGCAGTTTCTCCATTCCAAAGGCATTATTTACAGGTAAAGAAAAAAATCACTCCACTGTGTTGATGTATTAATTACACGTTACTTCCCCATTTCACACTGTTTTCTGTGATAATTTTTTACTATTGCCCTCTCCTTTTGTCAGGGATCTCAAGCTGGATAATGTGATGTTAGATGGAGAGGGTCACATAAAAATAGCTGATTTTGGAATGTGTAAGGAGAACGTGTTTGGGGAAAATCGGGCCACAACCTTCTGTGGAACTCCAGATTATATCGCTCCTGAGGTAAAGAATGCACTTTGATGTTGGTTCACTCTCAGACCGACAACGGCCTTGTCCTGACTTGATGTGTTTGTGTGTGGGAAATCAGATTCTGCTGGGTCAGCAGTACTCATTCTCAGTAGACTGGTGGTCATTTGGCGTGCTCGTGTATGAGATGCTGATTGGTCAATCTCCATTCCACGGTGACGATGAGGACGAGCTGTTTGAATCGATCCGAATGGACACCCCTCATTATCCCCGCTGGATCACAGTAGATACTAGAGACATGCTAGAAAGGGTACACATGCACATATACTCAATTAAAAACCACACAAATCACATTTCTGCAATTACACCTTATCTTTTTTGTTATGCCTGTACACAGCTGTTTGAGCGCGACCCATCACGCCGTTTAGGGATTGTGGGAAATATACGAGGCCACCAATTTTTCAAGACGGTCAACTGGCCTGCTCTAGAAAGGAAAGAAGTTGAGCCCCCCTTCAAACCAAAAGTGGTATGTTTTTCCTCTCACATCTGTTTCTCTTCTTTTTTTTGTGTGTCTTTTGGTGTTTGCTAATTTTTTTTCTGGTCTTGTCTAATTGCAGAAAGCTCCAAATGACTGCAGTAACTTTGACCGGGAGTTTTTGAGTGAGAAACCCCGTCTCTCACACTGTGAGAAAGGCCTGATCGATTCCATGGACCAGAGTGCTTTTGCTGGCTTCTCATTCATTAATCCAAGCATGGAGCATCTTTTACAAAAGTGACACATTTATGTGATCAAAAAGAAGAAAATCTGTTATGTTCATGTGATCATAGTATTGAGCCAGTTTATTGCTCTAACCAAACCAACCATGAGCACTCTCCCAAATCTTCCTTTAAAAGATCTGAACTCATACCTTATAAAGACAAGATAGGCTGTCAGTGAGCTTCTAATGGAGCCCTTTATAACCTAATTTAGATTTCAAGCCTCCTCATGGTGCATCAGCGAGATTGCAGTCTTGCTGCACTTTAGGGTGCCCCAAACTCAATGTCATTTTTACCTTGTCCTTACAAAGTTAGGATGTCTAAAAATATCTTGGGTTAGTACTAACTGGGTTATACAAAGTTGACAGTTGAATGCAGGGAGTGTGCTGTTAGTTCCGTTTGGGAGAAGAGCAATTTAAAGTGTATAAAAGCAAAATAGCTCTGAGATTATATACAAGTATCGTTTAAATCAATATGTGCATGCTACAGTCATAGATTACATTGAACGTTTCTACAATGATCTGTGTCTGTTCCGTGTTGTGTGTGTGTGTGTGTGTGTATATTAATTGTTTGCACAAAGGATTGACCAGAACTTGTTGAATGTGTGCTTTGTAAGTGTTAAATGAATATATTGTGTTTTAATTAGAACATTTGTATATCTGGTACAGAAACATAGCTATCTTAGCTCTGATAGTGTCATCTGTTTGTGTATTTTAGTGTGTATATTGTTGCATTTAAGGTGTTTTTATAAGATGCACTTATTAAGAGACCACAAGATCAAATTCCGTTCATGACTCTGTCTTAGGATGAGAAACTTAACAGGGTCTAATAAACATTTTGATGGTGAATAAACTGACTTGGATTGTGATTTATTTACAATCATATTTATTTTTTGTATCGCACCTTTAATAGTAACATGTATAAACACAAGAACAAACAAATCTAATTGTGTATAATTTAGTGAAAAGATTAGTTTTTCACAAAGAGGCTCAACATAGTCAAAGTGACACTTTTCCTTTTTTCCCCTTCAAAATCCTAAACCTTGATTATTTAGGTTTAAATTAAATTTGAACAGTTTAGTTTTACGTACCCTTAACTTTATACTTGAGTCATTACTCATATTTATAACAACATTGTTCATTTAATTACCTAATATTAATTAAAACTGCTGTGAAAACTATAATCTATAACCAGAGACTAAGTTGTGCTGTAGCGCCCTCTAGTACGGTGTTTGGTGTTGTCACTTGCTGACTAGAACGACACCATCGAGTCAAACATGCCTCATTCATTGAAATTAATATGCATATTGAATAGTTTGTAGTGAAAATGTATTTTATGTACTTTGTGTGTTATTAATACAGTTGCTTATTCGGATCTTGTAATCTAAATCTAAATAAATATGCATGCATGGTCCATTTCATCCCACTGCAAATCAGTAAAAGAAACAAACATAATTTGATCATATACAGATGTACAGAACTGGCATGCAAGTATTAAACATTAGAATGACGTTTCGAAGAGCAAAAATATTTTTTGCATTCAGTTAATTTCAACGAATAAAGGGAAATCCCGCACACTATAGGTACTTGCAAACTCTAGAAACTTTTTATTAGCAACGTTTCGGTCTCATGACCTTCATCAGGCATTCATTTTGCACCAATTGCATTCAGTTAATTGAAAGAATAGTTGGGCCATAAAAAATGTGTTCCCCTCTTCTGATCAGGGAAGAGGGAAAATAGTCTCTGACCTGTACCCCACAGTAGATGGCGGTAATGCTCTATTTAAGAACGTGAGCGCCAAAAAATAAGAATGGTTCATTATCATAGTTCGTTATGACCATAGTCATAATCTTTCATGGATCCCTGTCCACGTCTCTGCCCCGGTCTCGTCCCGCAAGCGTTCAATCGGAGCAAAAACCTCAATGTGCACATGTAGCTCCATGGACAAGTGAGCATGTTTTGGGTGTCCACCCTTCCTCAGCTCCTCTTCCTGAAGGGTTCACAATTTAATATTTAGTAACCGGGTCATTTAACAGTAAACTCATTACCATCATTCTGTCCTTCACGCATCCCTGTCCACATGGCGCTCGTCGCCCGATCTCATCCCGCATGCGCGCCCTGCGGCCCCAGAAATTCTCCCACAAAATTAACCTGACAGGAGAAATGAGTTAACTGATGTTCAGCAAGTCCATGGATTGTAGAGACTCCCTCTCCCAACCTCACTTTCTTGGTGCACAAAAAAAATAAATAAACGGGATTTCAATTGATTTTTATTGAGCAAAAGCTGTTGAGGTGACGCCTCCTGCTTCTGAATCTGAAAGTGAATCAGAAACTCAAGTGAATCCAAGTGAAGATCTTAAAGTGAATATATCACAGGACCAGCTGAAACTCTGCACTACAGACAAACACACTGTTTCTGAGCTGCTTTAGCACACAAGAGTCTGCTCAATGAAAGAGCTCATAGGAAAGCTTGATGATATTGAGTACAGCATCTATAGAGAAAGGGAACGTGAAGATTTTTGAAAATGACCAATCATTTCACTAGATAAGACCCTGTCAGTGTTTCCCACACATAGCCTGTAAGTTGATTCTGTAAGCCACAGAATCAACACCGGCAATTTTTGCAGCAATTTTTGGTAAACAGTACAGCATAGAGTGCATTGATTATTACGTCAACCACATTTACAGTATCATTTTATTATGGAGAGTGATGGAGATGCAACATTGTTAACATTAATGTTAATGTTTTGCTTGTATTTAGCCCTCAGGTATTCCTTATTGATTGGTCACACTCATTGGTGGTCAAATGTGACCATACACCTTAACTATTTTTCAATTAAATAAATGTTCTATATTTTAGTTTAATAATATTTATTTAATATTTTGAGGAGATCTTTTGGTACTAAATACTATTTGTGCAATAATTATGGTCCATTAATGGCCACTTAAATAATTTTCTTCTAATATTTCTATTATTTATGTTACAATCAGTGTAATACTTAAGGTTAAAATAGAGAATTCCAATGCAAAGAGGTTTTGTGGCTGGAAAAATTATAGTTTTCATTTGTAATGCCATTACCCACTAGGTGCCTGTATGGCTCTTTAATAAATATACATGTATCTAGTCTAGTTGCTCAAAAAAGTATTGCAGATCATAACAGCTTACTTATTTTTAGGTGTTGCATTTGAATACATATTTAGACATGATCAAACACTAGATTTTTTAAAAACGTTAATAACATACATCCTAATATTTTTCAAAATACTTATATATGTACACACAATCAAACAACAATCAAATGTGGCAATCAAACCCTATACAGGGTTCCGTGAAGGTCCGCCAAATAACGTCCCCGAACCCTTTAAAAGCAGCTGCAAAATCAGCAAATAAATAGTGTTGAATAGCGTAGATAAAAAAACATTGATTATTATTAAAAACAGTCTAAAACTAATTGGAACATACCATTACTAAAATTAACTCACTACATCAAATACATAATTATGATTAAAAACAAGAGGTAAAACAAGTCAATAATACAATGGATAAAAAAGTTGGTGGTGAAACTCTATCTCTCAGGTTCACGTGCCAGGTAAAGATAGAGACCTGAGATAGAGACGCGTGAGAAGAGAGATATGTGATCCGTCCAAAATCTACAAACTACAAACTAATTCTCATCTCTACAGCGGTTTCCATCTTTCTAGAGCTTCCCTTTCCTGCTCTTGTTCATCTCTCGGTCATCACACTATTTCTGTGGTTTCAGTCCTTCTCTCACCTGCTCTGGAAGACGTCCTCTTAGAGCTCCTGCAGAGCTGCCTCCCTCTGGGAACACTTCCTGTCCAGTCTACCCATCCTGTGAAACAACAAGAGTGAAAGATGAGGGAAAAGGAGAAAGACGTCACAGCAGATCAAGAAAGTGTGGAAAATTGAGCGTCTCAACACCGCAATACTGTCAAATAACATAATTTACCAGAGTCTTAAAGTCCTCCCTCCATGACTCATGTCCTGTTCCTCTGATATTTTAGAACACACCATACAAACCTGATGCTCAAGAAGTTGCATTGTGTGTTTTCCCTGAATTTTGTTGTTCATCCGATGCAGAGCAAAAGAAAATTAGCATAAAACAACAAAACAGAAACAGCTTAAATATCATTGTCTTCTGACTAAATACGTCTGAAACTAAATCTTCTGCTTTTAATTTTTGTAAAACTCAAAGATTTGCAGCAATTCTAGAAGTCTTTGTTTTAAGGCATGCAAATTAATATAATGTTTCCTCGAAAGAAAAATATTCTTCAATAAAAACTGAATGTGCACATGGTTAATGATGGTGTTAATCCAATCATACATGTCAGACTAAAAACCACTGCTGTTTGAACAGCTGAAAACAAATTATCTGTTTCAGTTTCAGTAACGATATGATGGTCAATATTAGGAGGAAAAAAAATCTATTGATGTAGGGCTGCTCTCCTGCATGGACAGACACAGCGACAGTAAAGCGCGGCTCTGCATGTGCTGAAATCTTCCTAAATATTGAAATGGAGTTAATGTTAGCAGTTCAACTGGCTGAAGAGAATGAACAGTTTCAGCCACTCAGAAACTCAATGCAACTAGAAGAGAGATCAGCTTACAGATTTACTGAAGATACAGTAATATTTCACTGATACTATGTCATATGTCATGTGAAGTCTGGAAACACATGAGCCAGTGACAATTGAATCATTTAAACGAGTCTTGAAAACATGAGTCTTGTTCCGATCAGAAGTGTGCATCTGAAGACACTTGATTACAACAGATCAAATTAATTAGGGTTTCTTTACCTTCTTTGTTGCCATAAACCTGTATCAGAGCCTCAGCAGCTCATCATGAGACAACAGCTGTATTTACTGCCGACTTTCTGTACATTATGAAATTCACAATCAATAATCCGATTCTTAAAATTCTTAAATGTGAGGACACATTGGAAAAACTGAATAAATAAACAGAAAATGTTAGGATTTCTAAATCTTTTAAAAGTTATAAAAAACTAAATAAGGGATACATTTATCAGATTCAATCAAATAAGCACATCTGTGGCACTGACCACGTTAACTAACAGCAATTTAATTAATTAAAATTAGTGCTGGGCAATAGATTAATCACAATTAATCGCATCCAGCATAAAAGTTTGTGTTTCCATAATATATGTGTGTACTGTGTGTAATTATTATGTAGGCTATATATAAATACACACATGCATGTATTTATTTAAGAAAAATGTTATATTTATATATAAAATATATAACTGTATATATTTAAGTATATATACCTAATAATTATACACAGTACACACATATATTATGGAAACACAAACTTTTATTTTGGATGCGATTAGCCCAGCACTAATTAAAATGCATTTAGTTTATTTTTACTTCTATTCAGTTATTCACTTTAATTAATGTTATTCATTTATGTAATTTGATCAAAGTATTTATTTATTTATTCCTTCATTTAAATATTTAATTCATTTATCATATCAAAATGCATTGTTTTGTTTTTTTGTATGTAGTTTCTGACTTCCTGTCTAAGTAAGCTACGACACACGTAATCGGTTTACGGCAGTGGGCTAGCGCTCTGTGGAAAGGAAGTGAACGAATTCTTTATTACCGAATTGTGTTTGCTTGTTCAGATGTTTCTCCATATGCTTAACTTTTTCATAACCAGATTTTACACAACGTTTTAACAGGACATACGTGGTGACATTTCCTGTAACAAAACTCCGAAATAACGGCGGTTTCTGACAGCGAGAGAGAAGCAGGAACCGGGTTCGACCCCGAGCGCAATGCTGCTCACCGTGTTTTGTGCACCGAGAGACCGCTCGGAAACCACTTTCGCCCTGGAAGTGTCCCCGGAGCTTGAACTCAGGGATTTTTTGGCTCTTTGCGAACTAGAATCAGGAATACCAGCCGGGGAGATTCAGGTAAACATCTTCCAAAAGTGTTGCAACAGTTAGCCAGTATGCTAAGCGACCTGACTAAACAAATTAGTGCCCAAGGTTCATGCTATTAATAGCATACTGAGCCTATGTCAACACTTCCAGAAAACCCCAAATCTGGAAAGATTAACGGGTCATAGATGCCCCAATGACGAGCATTTACCAAAGCTAAACTATTTAAAGGAAAGTTATTTGGTTGATAAAGATGAATACTGCCAGGAAACCTTAATACACGGAATTGTGAGCTGTTAAAACACATAACACGAATGAGTTTGTATTTGACATGTACGTTAAGGCATTAGATGAATCTTTCGATTTGAAAATCGAAAGAGAAACTTTGCCTGTTAGCCCATTAACTGGTGCATGAACTGAAACTGTAAGCAGTTTATTAAACAAACAACTTTAGTAATTAGGTATTTATTTCTATGAGTTGGTAATTAAGTAATTAGTCATTAAAAAAAAAAAATATATATATATATATATATATATATATATATATATATATATATATATATATATATATATATATATTTATATTTTTTTGACTAAATGAAGATATGCTGTGTTTTTACATATTGAATAAAATAATGCAACCTTTGCAGATCTCATACGCAGAGCAGCCTTTACAAGATCCCACCCGAGCCCTGGGGAACTATGGGCTGAAGGATGGAGATGTGTTAGTGTTAAGACAAGCAGAGAGGTTACTAGGGCAACAACCCACAGTTCCAGGTAAACCAGTATAACTAGATCTGTTTTTAAAATGGCTTAATGTGAGCTTATAATGGCACTAATCATAATGAATCTTAATGTCTTAGGTCTGCCTCGCATCGATTTCAGTTCCATTGCTGTTCCTGGGACGTCCTCGGGCCAAAACAGACAACGCCAAGCCCAGCGCCCCAGTGGCACCCAATCACGGCCGCCCCAAGCCACCACTCCTGGCCCAGGCCCAGCCTCAGCCTCAACCTCAGCCCCAGCCCCAGCCCTTTCTCCTCAGGGATTGGACAACCCCGCCTTGCTACGTGACATGTTGCTGGCAAATCCACATGAGCTTTCTTTGCTGAAAGAGCGAAATCCTCCACTCGCTGAGGCACTACTTAGTGGAGACCTTGGTAAATGCAGATGATGGGGCCTAAATGTATCTATGTGGATGATTGAATGTTTTTTTTCTTCCCAGAGTGACAATCATTTTGATTTTCGTTTTCAGAGCGCTTCACCAAGGTGCTATTGGAGCAGCAGCAGGACAGAGCGCGGAGAGAGCAGGAGAGAATCAAACTGCTGACTGCAGATCCTTTTGACTTGGAAGCTCAGGCCAAGATTGAGGAAGAAATCAGGTAACAAATAAGGGGTGAGATTATATGTACAGCAAAAACATGGTCTATGGCACATGGATCATAATAAAAATAAAAAGCGATAGAATGCATGACATTATTTTTAATTTCCAGACAGCACAACATTGAGGAGAATATGACCATTGCTATGGAAGAAGCACCTGAGAGTTTTGGCCAGGTGGTCATGCTATACATCAACTGCAAAGTCAATGGACACCCTGTAAAGGCCTTTGTTGACTCAGGTACTCGTGTATTTTAACACGTCTTCTCAATAGTATATTGTTGAGTGCATTGTTATATATTGTTTAAAGTAATGTCTTACTAAACATCAACCTTCCCTTAATTTAGCATCCTATTTTCAGTCATAAGCTTACTTAATATACTTTTTTGAGAATCCTTTTAATACTTGAGGTTTCTTCATATTATGTATCAATGTTTTATAATTCTTCTTTAGGAGCTCAGATGACGATTATGAGCCAAGCGTGTGCAGAGCGATGTAATATCATGCGTCTAGTGGACAGACGCTGGGCAGGCATTGCCAAAGGGGTTGGCACCCAGAAAATTATTGGGCGAGTTCATTTGGGTATGGCATTTATTTAGACCTGCTCCTTTAATATTTAATATGCATATAATCCAACACTATTTTTTAAAATCTATTCATGATATTCTAAATATAAATTTTACACCCAGCCCAGGTGCAGATAGAAGGAGATTTCCTGCCTTGCTCGTTCTCCCTTTTGGAAGATCAGCCCATGGATATGCTGCTAGGCCTTGACATGCTGAAGAGACACCAGGTCTGCTTGGAAACCTTGGTTCATAGCCAATAAAGTCATCTATTTCCCATAATGGAATCTGTAGAACTTGCCATTAATGCCATAAATTTAGCAAGTGAGGTTACTTTATCTGTATGCTATTGTCAGTCTGTGTACTCAGGAAAATATTTTATATCTCACTTGAATAGCTTATTGGCTTATTTTTTTCTTTCTATAATGTTATGTAAACAATTATATTTAATTTTATGTAACAAAATGTTTTTGTTCTAGAGTAGATTATCCATAGAAGTTTCTGTTTTCATTACTTGAGCTTGCAGACTTCTCTTCTACTCATCGCATTTCTCTTATCATAACTTAATTTGCTTTCATTCAGTGTTCCATAGACCTGAAGAAAAATGTTCTCCTGATTGGCACGACGGGTACAGAGACACGTTTTCTACCTGAGGCAGAGCTGCCCGAGTGTGCCCGGCTGGCATATGGACCAGAGGGACGAGAGGATACCCGGCCTGAGGAGATTGCAGATCGAGAACTGGCAGAGGCAATACAAAGATCTGTGCAGGACAGCGGTGAGATGCATGATATGTAGACCAAGAGATTGCATGGCTGATGGGTTGGAATAAAAGCTAGACTTATGCTGCCTTCATTTGCTATCAGAAATTTCCTACTTCTCAAGTCATGATTACGAGCTTGTCGCATTCAAGTGCATTGTTCTCAGAAAGAACAGGAATCATGGTTTATTCCTGCCTATATATTGGGAAAATCTTATTAAAGCCAAAATGATATTTAGAGTCCCATTCATTGATAACCATATAAGCATTCACCGTGCTGTCTAGGTTCAGGAATTTCAGTCAAATACAGGCTGTTTTCGCAGTGTATAAAAACATGCAATATGCTAAATATGCACCACTTTAATGACAAGGCAATGTAGCTGTTGTGGAAAAAACTAATAAAGAATACCAGTCACAGCAGCAATTGTTCTCCCCTCCACCATGTTTAAAGTTCATGGCCTGCCCAACTCGGGAACTTGGGTATAAATATTATCTGACGCTTCCCAGTGGTAAATATGACTTGAGAGGGTGTCATGTCCAATTTTTGACTAGGAAACCCATATTTGCGATTAATTCCAATAGCACATGAAAGCAGCATTAGATTTTAATACAAGGAATGAAAACTCATCAGTGGTTTATTGTGGAATTATAAGGGATTTCCTCGTTTAGGGATCAGAAGAATATAACAAAGTGTAGTTTGTTTGCAGTACATGACCACTCACCCAGTTCACAAGGTGGTGTACACGTTTTTAAATAAATCAATACTTGATTGAGCAAGCACAATTCATCTAAAGTGACATTTAAATCATTACAAAAGATTTTTTCAGCTGTTCTGTTGAATTTTCTATTCATCTAAGAATTCTGAAAAGTACCAGCTTCAACAAAAATAAGCAGCACTAATCTGTTTTTAACACTGATGATAATAAAAATGTTTTGATCATCAAATCAGCATTAGAACAATTTTTTAAAGGGTCATGAAACCCTAAACCAAATTTTCTGAGATTTTAACAGAAGTATGTGTGTTAAACATCATGGAAGACAGTGTTACCATCTTTTAGTTTTGAATGTGGGAGAAAATTAGTTAATTTTAAACCTTTTTGCTCCATTTTCAACTTCCTGGTTTAAATTCGTCTTCATGTCAACATCATAGGATGTGACGCTTTCTCGTACTATAGTACGGCAATGATTCATTGCTGTCTCATAATTATTCATGAGACTGCGTGTCTTTATCCTATGAGAAGACACGTTGCTTAATTATTCATGACAGCACACATGGATACTAGGCATTTTCCTCTGACTGGCACTTCAAACTGTGAGATCGCATACAGTAAGTGAGAGATGCATTAATGGATCAAAAACAAGTGTCCGCTTTTTATTAGTTTCTGTGTTGCCTACGTTCTCTTCAATAGAACCGGAGTCTTCACACAAACACCATTTATCCACACTGTGAGTGTAACCGCTCTTAATGGCCATTTAACCGAACAAACAGCATATAAAACTCCACAAAATAAGACTCAAGTGTTATCAAAGGTATGCAACAGCGTGTTCATATATATTTTCGATGCAGAGAACAAATTGCGAATGGCTGTGCATTTAATTTTGCATTGAATTATAGGTGTCAAGGGATATATATGTATTTGTGTAACGATGAGCTTGTGTGTATTGTTGCGTGTAACTTAATGGTCATTTGCAGCGTACATTTGTGGGAAGCTTTGATGCTTTTAATGAGAGCGAAATAAAATTGTCTGAATCAGTAGCCATTGATGTGCTGTCAGTCTCCCCTCATCCCCTTCCACTCTGCCGCTAAACCACGCCTACTTTTATAGCATTTTTCAAAACTGTGGTGAGAACTGACGGCTGCTGAAACAGGGGGTTTCATGACCCTTTAAGGGTCATGTGAGACTGGAAATTTTGTAATATTTCACAACATTGCTATTTTTACTGTATTTTTCATCAAATAAATGCAGCCTTGGTGTGCATAAGAGGCCGCTTTCAAAAACTTAAATTATATTGACTCCAGTATTTTGAACGATAGTGTATGGTTGCACACGCCTGTCAGTTAACACTTATAAAACTGAGGGAACATGAGTTAAAATATGTTCATATCATAAAATATCTTCAGAATGTATTCTTTAGTTTTAACATTGTCACTAAATCCTTGAGGTTTTCTAGATAGTGTTAAAAATGTGCTAGGTTTATACCTGCAAATACTGTACATGTTCATACAGATTGAGAACACCACCTTATGTAGCTGATGTGATTGATAGCATGCCTTTTTTTCTCTCTTTTTCTCTGGATGTGTTTTTGCTAATTTTTTGCCTCTTATTGCATGAAATGTGTGGCGTTTGTGTGCCCTAACTATGAGCAGGACAGAACTGATGTCAAATGGACAGACAGCTGGAGAGGGCTCTACCTACCAGGTACTACGTTCACAAAGGGAACATTTCATTAGCCTAATACAATATTTGACCCAGTAAATGATAAACACAAGATGTACATTGGTGTGCACAGGAACGGCCTCCATTTTGTGAGTAATATCTTGAAATTTGTTCCACTTTGCCTGTCTATGATGCTAACTGTTTTGCATGGTTTGCCGTTTTTGCTGATTTTGCATGGTTTTATATCACCTATTTTAATGTTGACTTTCATGTTCATTAGTTGGTGTTTCTCTCTCTCAGATACTGAAGATGGAAAAACTACCTCACCACAATCCCTGCCATTTAAACCTCTCAACCAACCCACAACATCATCAGCCTCAAGTCATCCCCACAGTCTTACCCTAGATCGTTCTAAGTCTGCCCCAGCCTCTGTTAACCAGGGAGTGTCCCCAATTGAAATTCCCACATCGATTGAATCCTCTCCACTTCAGCCATTAAAAGTTGGTGAGCCCTCTCCAGATCCCTCTGATGACACCTTCAGATCTCAGTCCCAAGGACTGGCCGATTCAACATCATCTTGCTCACAGACGGTTGCAGACGCTCCCATCCCAAGCACTCTTCCCTCTCAGGAACCATTCTCTAGTACTGTGCCCAAGGACAATGAAGTGACAGGTGACATAGTTTCAGGAGATTCTGGCAGTCCGATGGACACAGTTTTGGGGAAGAATATCACTTCCTCTGGGACTGTAGCAGCAGAATCTCCCTTTATTCTTTTTAACCCAGGCTCTCAGACTCAAACACTGGATCAGGAAATGGACATGGATGTTTCTTCCAATGCAAAACCAGAAACTGGTCATGACTTTCCTGATCAGTTCCAGAGAGACCAAGGTAGTGTGATGGAAGATGTTTCAGGGGCTCAACCACAATGCATGCATGTTCCAGATTTGAGCCTTGAACCCTGTCCTGCTGAGCCAGCTGCTACTTCTGTCCATTCAGACTCTGAAAAGAGTGTAACCTGTGAAAGAGACCAGCCGGAGGTAGATAACATCCCTTCCTTGGCTCAAGCCCTTAAGGAGCTCCATAAACTTCTGATGTCCAGCAGTTGGCCAACAGGTTCTGGAATGATTCCTCCTTCGGACCCTAATGCTACAACATCAAGACAAGATGTTGATGAAGTGGACCAGGATCATGCTGCAAGAAACCAATCCACTCTGAACCCAACTATTGACACGTCCTCTAATACTGCCACAACAATTGACAAGGAGGGAAGTGTTGCCAAAGCTGAATTTACTTCTCAATCAGTGAAGGATACTCCAGATGCACAGAGCAATCCAAGGCACGCAGAGAACGAACCTTCTACTCTGGTAGATCCCATAGTGGAACAAACAATTCAGCACCCTTATGCAGCTGAAAGAAATGATGCCCTTGTTGTTGAGGAAGTTTCTGAGCCAGTTACTGCTACTTCCCAGGGAGATCTTGATCTCCCTGAGGGTCAGCAAGTGCAGGACATTGCGGATGAAAACACCTCAGGCATTGACATCTCAGCTGACCTGTCTCAGCAGTGCCCCATTTCTGTTGCAGCTGGCTTATTAACCAATTCCAGCCGAGCACCATCTCCTCAAACTCAAGCCACTGTGGCGGGTCCTCTTTTCTTTGGAGACTCCAATCAACTTGCACCGCAGCCCTCAATGGGACAGTTTCCATTAGAGCACATTCAGAGGATCCAGGCATCAGGGTTCTCCGCTCGTGAGGCTGCTGAGGCACTGGAACAGGCTCAAGGCAGTGTGGAGCTTGCCTTATTGGTGCTGCTTGCAAGAAAGATCACTGTGCCCTCTTAGACTCCAAATCAACTTTGTAGGGGTGGCGTCAGTTAACATATGAGCCTTTTTCATCCTGTGGTTTTTCCTTTAGCAGTCCTTATTGTTTTGTACTTGATGGTCTTATTCTGGCTCTCTACTTTGCCAACATACATGTTTAAAAATGGATATGTGAAAAGGTGGCCCTAAAGTTTTGCATGTTGCCTCAATAGTTCATAATGGATTATTGATTTTATTGGTTCGGTTTGAATAAATTTGACAAACTGTCAGACAATTTACAGGAATATGAATAGTTTACTTCTGGTGGTAGGACTCTGTAATGAAAGGGATCTCGGCAGAAATAGACCTGTTTCCTATCTTCCAACAACTGCATGGTTTTAGATCTCAAAATTGATTTATGTGCCTGATGTTTACTGACCTTACACAGAATCTTCTGAAGCATCTTACTAAATTTATTTTGTTTAAATGTGATCGGAGCAGATAGTAAACTGGTAGAGCACCAATTTCAGAGTCGTTTTCCCAATTTAAATTGGCAGTAATGTTCACGCTGAGGTGATTTTCTCTTTAATTACTATTTTATTTGATAGTTGCCAATCCTGTATAACTTGACATGTTTTCAATAGATTGCCTTTGGAAATTAAAAAGTAGACTTAATTACCATAACCTTTATGTTATGTTATCACATTCATGATGTTGTGGTAGTGTTTTATATTGTGTTTTCATTTTTTTTAAAATGACAGGAAAAAGTTGGTGCTGACAAAGTAGTCCACAGGAAGAGTCCACCCCCCATATGCCCTCAGGGCAGCTACCACTACATTTAGTCTGGATGTCTGTTTTATTCTCTTATTTGTTGTCCCTTTTGGTGTAAAGTCCTTATGTGCCCTTTCCAGCTGTCTGTGATCTTTTGTCATGTCTACCCTCTTGTCATTTTTTGTAATCTCTGGGTCATATATCAGTTGTGTTCATTTTATTTGAGTTTCATCTTGTATACAGTTTAAAAACCAAATAAAAGGAAAAAGTGATTCTTATATTTCAAGTGTGAAGTTGTGCTTTTTAGTATGATTTAAGTGTAATAATTATTTGACAGCAATGTCAAAAGTGTAAAAAAAAGGGCCTAAGCATAATACTTCATATCAATTATAAGATTAATCTTGACGGATTTGTGTTAGTTGATGGTAAAATGCGTCATAACCCTCATCCTTCCCTTGCACTTTGTAACAAATCTTTCCCTTGTGGGTCAAAATGTTTACATTTTAATTTAATTTAAATCTTTATTTTTTTGTCCAGAAAGCTTATTTTAATTTCTTTTTGAATTTTTTTAATGCATTTTTTCAAAATGTACCTTTAAGTTACTATATTGTATAATTGAATAGTAATTTAAGCACATTCCTCACATTCTTTCAACTTGAATTCAAAATAACAATTTAATGCTTAACCCTTTGAATTCAGCTCCTAATATCTTACATTGGGTGTTTTTGGCGACCTCTTGTGAAAAAAAAAAAAAAAAAAATTACTTGACTCTTGCCCCTAGATGGCCTTATATCGCTATATGGAGCAAATGGGCTGTTCCGCTGGGTCCTAAAATCATTTCTCTTCAGTATGCATTCAGATACACATGTAGACATTATAAAATAATTTTTGGTAATGTTTTTGCATTTTTAGGTTTTTCTGTACTGAAGCATTCCTCGCATTCCATTCATTCCTAAGGGGGTCAAATTGACCCGTGAGGGAAGGTTTTGATACTTTTAAAATTATTTAAACCACAAAACTCCTCAAATCCAGTAAGTTTTTTTTTTGTTTGTTTTTTTTTTTTTTGTTTTTGTTGAAGAAATATTCATTTTAATTACATTTTAAATTAATATTAACTATCAAGAAAATAAAGCATATTTTTTAGGAACATTAAGTTTTTAAAATATCCACAGCCACTGTTTTTATTACTGTAATGTGATGACAATGAAAATCTTGTTCCCACTATTTCATAAAATATGTTCTTTATTATTTCTTTAGTTAGATTCAGCCAATAATAAAGTAATCTTATTCGCCAAAGCAACGCCCATCGCCCAATCAAAAGCTGCAAAATTGGTTGTGAGAAATTGGACAGGTGAGGACGCTCTTCCGACTCAATTACACTCAGATCTTAATCCAGTGGTTTGGAAACTACTCCAGCGTCGTAAGACTTAACTGCTTGTAAAAGAGGTATTTCTACCTGCGGTCAATTTTAAATTAATATTTAATACTACGCATAAACCCGAAAGATTAACCGTATATGGCTCATGTCATGGAGGATGAGAGAATCTGTGCCGGCGGAGATGGTGTAACTGAAGCACTAGATGCTCGTCCCGGGCTGGATGAACACAGCGAGGACTGTGAAGGACTTTACTAGTATGTATAATGAAAATAAATGTAATATTTAATTCGTATGTTATTCTAACGTGTCCTAATATACTAACTAATCCAATCTTAACCTGTTATTTTATTTTCTATTTATCCTTCCTCACAATAATCTTTTTTTAGACAGCTTTAGTTGGTGCCAGGATGGCGTTTCATTTTGACCTCTTTTTCTTAGTGCATCTGAAGGGTTGGCTGAAGCTCTTAGATCTGTTGCAAACTCCCAGTTATGGAACTTCATGGGGTTTTCTCTGCCCTTTTCTTCCCTCTTCTCTTCGGAGAGCTCCAGTCTGAAATCATCTGAGGAGAATGAGGTGAAAAGGTAACATTTATGATGCACAAAGTGATAATTCAGACACCCAGTGTTAACGCATTTCTGTCTGTACATCAGCCTTTGCACAGAAACAAAGCAGTTAAGGATTTTTCTAGTTTTAGGACAGATGCAACTGAAGTCATTGCACAACAAGAGGAAACGTACGTCGCCACGTTTGAATCGGAGTACATCAACAGTTGTAAGTTTACAGATGAATATATATATATATATATATATATATATATATATATATATTAGTAGCACCAAATATTGTTTTTATCTGCTCCAATATTGTTTTCCTAGCGGTCCCTTTATATCAGGAGTATTGGATGAACTCTGTGAAGAAGGATTTACACCGAGCACAGAAGACGGGACTTTCAGATTTGGTGACATCTATGCGTCTTTCTGGTCTGAGAACAACTCCTCCTTTAATCCCAAGCTCTGTGTTGAGTCCGCCAGGACTACAGGCTAAGCCATACATTCTATGGCAGGAGTTACCGCAAGTGAAGTGTCTGCTGAAGTCCCTCAGTGCGCAGGAGATCCAGCTTCAGGAGGTCTATATTGCAGGATCCCTACAAGACTGATGAATGCTTGCAAAATGTGACCGTGGTCTGATGTCTGTTGTAAAATAACGCTACGTTTTTGTGATTTCGGGCTAGGCCATGTTTGAGCTGATTGTGTCAGAGGCCTCGTATCAGAAGAGTCTGGTAGTGGCACTGAATGTGTTTCAGTGCTCCGCAGAAATCAAACAGATCCTCTCCCGTGTGCAGCAGCACGTGCTGTTCTCCAACCTAAAGGACGTCTGCAGAGTCAGTGAACGGTAAGAATAAATGCAATACAACACAATACAGTTTCATGTATGAAAGATGCATTATGCTGCTCTCACTTGATCTCACTGATTGCTAAAATCAAAAGTAAAATTGTGTCTAATAATGATATAAAAAAATTACAAATTATGTGAACTATTATTTAATATAATGCTTTATATGCATTACCATTTTAAAATAATACTTTTATTCAGCAAGGCTATATTAAATTAGTGTCAGCAAAGACATTTTATAATGTTATAAAAGCTTTCTATTTCAAATCATTTGAGTTTTCTATTCATATGAAGAATCCTAAAATCAAAGAATATAAAGAAGAAAAATCAGCTTTCACTGTTTTCAAAAACTATTAGGCAGCACAACTGTTTTCAACCTTGATGATAATTTATAAAAATAAAATTACTTTGAGTTTCTGAAGGATCGTGTCACTGAAGACTGGCGTAATGGCTGCTGAAAATTCAGCCGTTGTAGTAATATTTCTAATATAATGCCTAATACAATTCAGCTTTGCCCTCACAGGGTGCAGGGTAAATTACTACTTTTTTAAAATGGGGAAACATTTCTGTGTGTGTGTAAATAATTGGATATCACTTTGATTTAGGATTCTGCAGGACCTGGAGTCCCATCTCAGGCAGAATGTAGTAATGTCACTGGTTGGTGATATTGTTTTGAATCATCAGCAAGAATTCCAACAAGTCTATGTGCCGTATATCACCAACATGATGTACCAGGAGGCCATCATCACTCAGCTGCTGTTTGTTCCATTTTGATGTTTCTTCCATTTTTGAACACTTAATTCAATTTAATATTATGGCATTGGCATTAACATTCTAGTTACCATTTTACACTCCCCACCAGGCAAGGCAACAGGAAATTTGCGCTGATCCTGAAAAAACTAGAGAAAGATCCACAATGCCAGAGACAGACGCTCAAGTCTTTCTTGATTCTTCCTTTTCAGAGGATCACACGGATGACACTCTTACTTGAGGTTGGCATTCCTTTATACAAGCAAGGGAGATGTGTAGACCCTTCAGAGAAAATTCTGTTAACATCTTTTTGTGAGCAAAACATGAATGGTTTGTTTCGGTTTAGAACATCCTCAAGCGAGCTAAAGGTGTGTGTCTTAATGTCTCTAATTTGGTGGAAGCCATTGAAGCTATACGTAAGGTAGGCTGTCATGCTTCTTTTTTTTTTTTTTCTTTATTCTGTGGCAGAAACCAGCTTCCATAATTGGATGTAATTCATTTGTAGCTTTACAAATGAATACATTTGTAATTTCACAAATATGATTGTGTAGATAGTGGAGGAGTGTGACAGAAGTGTCCAACAAATGAAGAGGACCGAGCTGCTTGTTTGTTTGGACAAGTTAGTGGACTTCGGAAATGTCAAGGTATAAAATCTTAATGTAATGCTTATTATTCTGCTGTCATATTTTTAAACCGGTTTTCTTTCTGTTCTCAATCAGTCCATTCCATTAATCACCAGAGGGCGTCATTTGATTCAAGAGGGAACTTTGAAGCAACTGATTGTTGGTGGCAATCACAAAGTCTCTGTAGTCTCTCGCAAAGAGGTGTACATGCATCTCTTCAATGATCTTTTGCTCCTCTCTGTTAGAAGGTATGATCTGCTGGAATGTTTTCATAATTTCACAGATCCTCTAGTTTTTGTTAAATAACAATCCCCCAGTTTTGGTATCCAATGTTATGTATTTCACACTCCACTCAGTGGAAACAGGTTTGTTGTGCAGGATCATGCACAATTTCCTGATAATGTGCATGTAGAGGAAATCAAAACCACAATTTTGGAACTGCCCCCTGAATCCCTCCTGCTCCATCTGACTAAGAACCACAATAGGTCTTCCACCGCCCTCATATTGGCTGCACGCACACGGTAAATTGCTTGTCTTGGCAATGGATTGTTGTGTAGTGTAAGTACAGGTGTTGGACAATGAAACTGAAATGCCTGTTTAGACAATTTATTAGTATGGCTGTCTTTTGCAGCCAAAACCGCATCAATTCATCTGACAGAGAGGGGGGTACACTCTGGATTAGTATCTGGACCTCTTTCATTGAGTTACTCCTGTTGGCTGTGGTGGTACTCTGACATTACCAACATAGCTCTCTATACACCACAGACTTGCTCACCTGTTCACAGGTGTGTGTGTGTGTTGCAATATTTTATGTACAGCTGTGCTATTTCAACCTTCACAGTCTGCTCTTATTGATGAATGTAAAATCAGTGAAGGTCTATGGGTGTGGAACCTCCAACACACTATATTGGCCAGTGTTTGTTTCATTGTACAACCCCTGTATTTATTATCTTTAGCATTGTTGATTTTTGAGTGAACATTTTGATTTGAGAAATACTTCAGTTCATGTGTAAAGTAATATCTAAATACTAATACTTGTGTCCTCAGGTTAGAAAAGGAGACCTGGATCAAAGTTTTGTCTTCTACATAAGGGACTGCAAGTGTGAAAGCTACCCAAAACGATGTTCGTGAAGAAATCAAAAAAGAAAAATATAAATTCTAATAAACTTTTTAATTTTCTTGAATATTGTTCCAATATTATGGATCTTATTTATTCATAAATAAATGGCTTTAGGCAAATGTTTCAACATGAGCTTTATTTCAACAAAACAAAGTACACAAATCTACAACTGTAATCCTCCAATTGCTGGGATTTATTCCCTTGAGTGTCGAATGGGCTTGTTCAACAAGACCCATTGTAGAAAATGTCTTTTCCATTTCAGCACCACCTATTTTGAGAAGAGAAAACGAGAGTTAATTCTCTGATCTGCTTATGAAGTATGGGGTGAACTTTGCTTTTTCACCTGCAAGTCTTTTTTTGTTGTTGTTGATCGGCAGTTACGTGGTTGGCTGAGGAGACATTAAGTCGAAATCCGAGAGGTTTCTTGCGACCCAAACACCCGCTGCAAATAAACCCAGGTTTACAAGGAGGTTCCTGTAAAAATGAAACAAAGGGGATCATCACATATGCTGTCAAAATATTTAAAACGATATATTTGAACGTCACTTCGAGTCTATGAGGTGTACGCAGCAGCACTGTTCTGGTCGTTTTAAGCTTTGGTAGATAATTTATAATGGTAACAAACCTTCTAAAATCATTTCTGTCCGATGCAAAACGGCAAGCTGAGCTTATCCAGCCCATGACACCACCCGACTGCCCCTCGGCTTTCTTTCCGCTCATTTTATGTTACTATTCGTATTAGCCGAGCAAGCAGAGGGTCTTGGACGTTACCTTGAGATTTCTACGGCAAACCACGAGGTCAACCGAATGGCACTACGGATCCTCAACTGGGACAAACCATGTGAAGAGACGGGCTATTTCAATGTAAGTAGAATACATTTTGAAACGCCGTACCTTTTGACCCTCCACGGCTTACAGATTTTCAGCGAAGTGAGTGCAGTTGTGAAACACCACCTACAATTCTTGTACGTCAAACATGTCTGCCACCAGATACCGTCGATTTCTAAAGCTGTGCGAGGAATGGCCAAAGGACGAATCAAAGAAAGGGCGAGATTTAGGAACTTTTTTACGCCAAAGAGTCGCTAGTGCTTTCCGAGAAGGCGAAAATACACAGGTAGGAGATTTACTAAGTGAATTACTGCACTATTTACCCTTGTTGCAGACCTTGCAAGTTGCAAGACAAGTCGAATGTCATAATATAATGCGCAGAGGTGTTCACGCTAACATGTTATTTATCAGGATATGTTAGAGAAGTTCTTACTGTAACATGTACTTTAAGGTTTGTTTTCTCTAGCTCAGTGTATGGTGTTTTTTTTCTTTCTTGCTAAGATTCTTTCTAAACGATACTTTTTTTTAAGCCGCAAATATATGCAACATTGCCTATGTTGTCTTGTATGTATCAATTTAGATCTCAGACCCAGAGAAATGTGATCAGATGTATGAAAGTCTGGCTCGCATCAACAGTAATGTATACAAAGAAAAGGTGAGTGAAATTTACTCAAATAACTTCTAGATCCAAGTCCATTTATATATTCAGATTCATAGCATGCATATTCTGTGGAGACTGCAATATTTATTGTCAAAACATCTTTCCTCACATTTTTGTTTTTGTAGAATGTCTTTCGTTTAGTTGATTTGATTGACGCACACCTCAGTTTGACAATATCATCATAATAGTGTTTTTGTCTGTCTGTGTTTTCAGTTTCCACGAGCGAAAGATACAAGTTTTACAGGTGTGACCGTGGAAGAGTGCCGAATACTATTGGCAACAGGTGAGGATTTCCTAAGCTTAACTGTCTGAAATAATATTTTAATACTGACATTAATATTGTGAAATATAATAACAATTTAAAATGTTTTGTGTTAATGCATTTTAAAATGTAATCTATTCCTGTGACGTCAAAGCTGAATTTTCAGCATCATTCCTCCAGTCTTCAGTGTCACATGATCCTTCAGAAATCATTCTAATATGATGTTTTGCTGCTCAAGAAACATTTTATCTTCAAGGGTGGTGCTTAATTTTTCAGGATTCGGAAAGTAAAAACTGCATTTATTTGAATTAGCCTTTTCTCGTAACAATATAAAAGTTCTTACTGTCACTTTTGAAGGAAGGACACATTAAATTGAACTCAACTTCTGATCAATTTGTGTCCTTCCTTGTTAAATAAAGGTTTCATTTCTTTAAAAAAAAAAAAAACTGACCCCAAACTTTTGAGTAGTGTATAAAGACTTAATCTTAAATGTACTAGTCTGTATTTACATTCAGTATCATGTAGTAGTAATCTCATAATCTAATGAGAAGAGAAAACAAAGGAGTATATTAAGTTTGAATTAGATAAACATTTTATAATTGTATTGTGAATTTTCACAAGAGCAGTTTGTTTAGATCACCTTTACATTTCAAGTCAAAGTAATGGTTCATTAGCTGTCACTTTATGTCTACTAGGATTTAAATGGTCATTTGTATTACGTTTTTTTTTGTTGTTGCAGGAAACATGCAGCAAGCAGATGAGGTGAAGAAGGGATTGTGGAAGACACTAATGCAGCGCTTCTCCTCCAAACCTGAAGATGGACCCCTGAAAAAACTGAAAAATAGTCATCATACTGTATAGACTGTATTCCTCTGCACTTTTTCAAATAAAACAATTAAGGTGTGTATTTAAATCTTCACTTCTAACAACTGTAGCTCTCTTAATGTTGATGGTTGAACAGAAACTTTCAAAAGTACAATGGATGGTTTCATTCGGAGAGCTGTGTTAAAGTTGGAGAAATGTCTTTATTCAAAAACAATATTCAGTTTTATAGATTATTACTTGCATATTATTTCTCTTCAATTCATAATGCAAATAAATACTTTTGCATTTACCATGAAACAACCCAGCAATGCTGAATTATGTACATTCTTTAATTTTTGCTCTACTGTTTTCACACCCTTTTATTTTTATCCTTAAGACTGTGATTTTTTTTTTTCTTCTACATTTTGCATATGGTGGGGTGGGGGGTTAAGGTAGATTCACTCTCATAATAAATACTTTTTAAAAACATTTTATGTATAAATCAGGCTTTTGTTTTCATAACATCATTGGGGTTATATATAGCCTATATTTAGTCCTTAAAGTCTAAAATAGAATAGTAATGTCTTCTATTTCCATTTTAACAATCCGGCATAATTTAAGGTTTGTGAAATTTGTAATTCAGGGTTAGGATGAAGTAACAGCTAAAGTGCAGTTCAGTAATGGGTTGCATAGACAAGAGAAATAATATAAAGCTGAGTGCACACTGGGGAATATTCTGGCAGATATTGATAATAAGGCCTACGCCATGGCAAAATATGTTCACAGAAGATAAACCTACCCTGCCTGACCACCACGCTTGCACAGCCACAAAGGTTTATGACCAGATCTTGGTGTTTTAAATAAAATCTATGCTGTAACTGAATTTCCTTTTAACAAACAGAGTCATTGAAACATTTTTATTCATAAAAATAGTCAAGGAAGCAAACAAACAAAACATGTTTATGTTATTAAACATTTTGAGTTGAGAACCTCTAAACTGATCTGTGTAAAATGCTGAATTTAAGTGAAGAGATGATAGAAGCATTAGAACATTCTCATTTTAGTGCCTTTTCTGCTCTTATGTTTAAGATATGATGAATTTTCAGATATTATAAACTTGTAAGTAAAGATAAAAATAAACAAAATTCTTCATTAGTAAACAGTAACTTCAAATAAAGCATAACTGCATTTTTTCCCCCTAGTCAGCTGTGTTAGTTAGAATAGTGTTATTTTTATATTGGTCTCTTTAGGCGTCTTTTTTGGGATCTGGATTGTCTCTCCAAATGCAGTAGTTGAGGCTGGTAGCAAGGCAGAGCCAGGCCAGGTATGGAGCCATGAGCAGTGTTGCAGTGCGGCTGATGGGATACCAAGACACCATTGTGGCGGCCACTGTGCCACTCAGCATCACTAGCTCTATCATCGCCTAGATATGAAAGAAGAACACCACTAATTAGCAATGTTAATGTTACTGATCAATTCTGGATAAACGGGTAGTTGAAAAATCTGTTGTAGCACTATAGAGATTCAGTCAAGCATGTCTTCACAAAAATCTTTGATACTATCTCATTGCTATATGCAGACAAACTGTTCCTGGTTTCCCTTTAAAGTTCTGTAGTTTCTCTGTATTTTAGCAGAACAATATGATTTTTGAACTTTGGGGTAATGTCTCACCAGTTTAATCTTGTGTGCTCCAAAGAAGATGGGGGTCCAGGCCCAATTAAGTGCCAGCTGCAACCCATAGAGCCCCAGTGGAACCACTGCATCCTGGGTGAAGCCTCCAAGCTCTTTCCACACAAGGTATGAAGCGTAGCTTTAAAAAAATAAAAACTTATTCACACCATCTGAAGGTCTTTTTAGTTACTTATTAACATTTAAACTTAACTACAACTTCCTACAAAGCTTTTCAATAGATAACTGGCAAGTGTAGTTGTTTTTAAACCACTGCTTAAACTAACCCCATGCCAGTGTAGAGAGTGGTCCACACCACTGGAAAGGCAGCATTAGGTGGCCGCCATGAGGGTTTATTGAGCGTGGTGTACCAGGTCTTCACCTCCTTCCGTGTGATGAGACCTCCAAATATCCCACCAATGTGTGGCAGGGCAGTCAAACCCAGCATTGGAATCCACATCCTTTCTGCAAACTGGCAAATAAAGGTTTCTTAGCAATTGCCAATGTTTTAGTGTAGTTGCTCTGCACCCTATAACTTCCCAGTCTGACAGCTTATCTCCGCAGTTTGTGAGTCAAGGAGGACAACAGTAGCTTAGGGCTCATTTGTAGTAAAGGACAGCCTTACCTTGCAAAAAAATGCAATCATACAACATTAGCTTAATGCAAAACATGTAATATGTCGTATTTTTATGTAAAAAAAAAAACTAAAACCAGTAAAATAAATAAAACATTCAAATATAATAATATTTTACTATACTTAATCAAAATAAACAGATTTTAACCGTAAAGATTAACTGTTTGCCGAAAGTTGTCACATTTGTTATTAATAAATAGGCTATTTTTTATGTTTAAAAATAACTTCCAACAATGGAATCATAGATTCAAACATAAGAGAGATTTTGTTCATTGCCAGTTCAGTATGTCCTACTCGATTCCACGTAGCCTATGACTCCCCTAAATTATTATTATTATTTTTTAAAGGTGAAGAAGATGGTGGTGAGTGTCGCATATTACACATATAAGTTAGACAGTATTGCATTCGTGCAAACAGCATGTGGGATCGCAAAATGTTAGTCACGCGCTCAGCCGAACATTATTTAACGCGCGCTACAGATGGTTGAATTTTGTTTACAAGCACTTATCAGAGAAATGCAGTTGCGTGTTGTACTAAATAACAACGCTGTTGTTTTTACCTGACAGGTTGAAGAGCTGCTCGATGTTATGTGAAGACGAGAGAAGTCTCGACGGCCTTCTATGACCTAAATGATCTTGAAATCATGATATAACTTTGTGTAACAGACAGTGGGCGTGCAAGAAGGGCTAGGCTGCTCTAGTGTAGAAACAATGCCACTGAAACGCTGGCCACTGGAGAGAGGCGTGTAAACATCTGCCGCTTCCTCGTGTTGTGAAACGATCACTCAGCATAGTAATGCGAAAATGGTGTGTTCAAGGAGATCAACGCGGCGCTGCGCAGGATCAGATGTCAGTTTTCACCACTGTAGATGCCACTGAACAATTAGCTTTGATCTGTAAAATACCAAGATCAATGACGACTGCCAAGAAGACGACAAGAACCTCGTGAAATATATTAATTGGATAGTTTCAATTGTTTTAAATATAGTTAGACTTAAATAGACCTATATATGCTAAATATCTGTTGTGTAATTGTTTATGTATGGATGAATGAATCATGCACGCGAGAATATTATGCAAATTAACACAAAGATCGAAACATTTGCTTGTTCCAATTGGCTAAGACTGAGCACCAAGGAAACGTGCAACACAAAGAATGTACACAGACTATGAAGATGACTCCCTGTAGGCTACTTACATGTGTTGAACAGACTGCTTCTTGAAGAAATAGTTATGTAAGAAATAAGGTAAGAGAGGCTACTTGAATAAGTATTAACAGCAACAACTATTGACCAATCAGAATCAAGGACTGAAACTAACCGTTAACGGTTAGTTCCAGTCCTTGATTCTGATTGGCCAGTAGCTGTGTTTTATTCACGATAAAGGGCTGTGGCCACTCACCCAACAGTTCAGCCTATCACTATACAACACCGTAAACATATGTTTGTTCTCATTCAGATTTAGCATTTTCCTTCAGGTCAGCTCTATAAAAAAATCAGTTTGAATGTCCGCTGCCGTATCTTGTCCTATTAAGAGTTAAGGGGTTTTCCGTACCCTTGACAGTTGCATCTTGCTCCTTCATGTTTAAAACAAGCTTCAGTTCTTTCAATATAAAAGTCTTTGCTACTGACGCTACTCATAAAGACAGTCTTTGCCGCCATATAATGCTGTTATACTGTAACTTCTGTTGCGCTTCACGATCAGTGACTTTTTTTTCCAGCGAAAGGAAGGCTTTTAGTAATTTTACTTGAAACATGAAAGTTGCATTGATACATATTTTTTTGGCTTTATTGTTTGTATTGTGTGGTAACCGTTTTATACAATTTATAAGGTACTCGAGGCTAATGCTGTATCGTGATTAACTCACGACGGGCTACAGGCACGACTTATAGCTTACTTAAAACCTACAAGTAAATGTTTTACCTGAAGAGATTTGCCATGCACACTGCAACTGTGATATTTTATGTTTACATTTGCTGAGCCTATTGCAATATATTCAAAACATTATTTTGATATAGCCTACCCACTGTACTATGGTTGATATTGACATTTTTATTAATTTTTATAAATAAAATTAAACTGTATGTTATGTATGTGTTATGTAGTGACATCAAGATGTATTTTTAGCAGTTATTCTGGTTTAAATGGTTTATGCACAACATAAAAAAACATTAAGATTAAATTCTAAACATTTTGAATATGCTGTAATGAAAATGAAAATATATATATATATATATATATATATATATATATATATATATATATATATAGCTCTGGAAAAAATTAAGAGACCACTTAACATTGATTTCTGAACTTGGAGTGGTCTCTTAATTATTTCCAGATTTGTTTATTAATTTTTAATTAATGAATGAATGAATCCCTTCTTTTGTTTGTATTTTAACTGTAAATCATTTCATCTCCTGCCATACATTGCAGGAATTACAATAACCTCTTTGACTTTGCTAACATTTATGACATCATAAAAGGAATTCTTAGGAATGTTTCTTTTAAACATGCTAACAGAAGGTGCTTATTTTGCTGCTAACAATCTCACATTTGAGTTAAGAGAGCAATTTTTGAACGACTATATACTTTTCAATGAATTCCTATGACTGTTCTCAGTCCGGGCCAGAGGATGAGCAGTATTCTTACATTCCACCACCTCAAATAGACCTGAATTATGGTAAGATAACATGATCTCCCGCTTGAAGTGGTCAATTTAAACCAAACAAATTATTGAGCATAACCTTTAAACCAACTACTTTAGATTTTTGCTTGTTTCATTAAATGGCATTGTGTCATTTTTAAGGACTCCCTATGACCCCACCTCTATCTCCAGCTCCTCCTCACTGCAGGATTGCAGAGATGAGGTGGAATCTACCAGCCACAATAATGCCATTGAGACCCATTGTGGTGTTATCACACCTGAAAGTAATTTCTTAACATTAATTTCACATCAATGTTATAGTTAATCAGTATAAAGGTGATATAGATATTTACTTGTGTTTTTTTTATTTTTATGTTTAGATTTGATCTGGGATCCTCCAAATCTTAAGGAGCTTGGTCCAATTAAATTAGTAGGCGTTTTCAACCTTCCACCGGCCTTCTGGCCTGCCAGCTTAAAGGATAGGGTGAAGAATCTTAGCATTAATGTGGATGGAACAAACACATCTGATGACAGCAGCAACATCAAGAATCCATCCTCCACTGTGTCACATGATACAATAGAGGACCTCCTTGACAATTTGAATTGCCCAACACCTTCCCTTAATGCAAATGAGGATATCTTTGAAATACTAGGCTTGACTGCTGCCATCACAGAGCAGGAAGAGGACAAGAACCAGCTGCCCCTCAGTCCTGGTGTCATCGAAGCAGCAGCCACTGATTCTGAGGAACTTCTGTCTTATTTCACAGGCTCAAGAAAGAGAAAGAGGGCTATTTACTCTGGGAATGAGTTCTCTCCTGCTGTTGCCGAAAGTTTTGAGATGATTGATGATTTTGAGCTCTTTGAGCCTCCACATGCAAAGCCTCAACTGGACTCTTGTGAATCTGTTGAAGACCTTCTCTCTACTCCTTATAATGCTATCTACTCCAATGAAAGCACTGCTTTTTATGATTAAAGCAATGTCTGTGGCAATCATCTGAGGCAATGATTTATTGACATTCAATAAATGTTATATCTGCTTACTCAGTATTGGGCTAGTTGAAATTCACATTTCAGTAACACTTTAAGCTCTCATTTATTAAAATTATTTAATGCATTAGCTAGCAGCATGAACTAATAATGAGCAATATGTGTTTTACAGCATTTATTAATCTTTGTTCATGTTTATTAATAAAAATAAAATTATTTACATTACTGTTCATGTTAATTCAGTGCACAAACTGTTAACAGATATGACATTTATTTGAAAAAATCTATTAGTAAATGTTGAAATTAACATTAATATAATAAACAAATGCTTTAGACGTATTGTTCATTGTTATTACCTGTTAACTAATGTTGTTAATTACAACAAATGAACCCTTATAGTAAAGTGTTACCCACATTTCTTAAAGGGATAGTCCACCCAAAAAATTAAATGTTGTCATCATTTACTCAACCTCATCAAACCTGTATGAGCATCTCACATGTTGAACACAAACAAGGATATTTTGAAGAATGTCGGTAACCAAACAATTGATGGTATCCATTGACTTCCATAGTAGGAAAAAACTATATATGTTTTAATATAACATTTATTAAAATGAAAACATTTCTGAAAATGATTGTTATCTGATTTTTTTATTTATTTTTTTAAATGTCAGATATTCAAACTTTTATGAAAAAAAATCTAAAAATTTTTATGAAAAAACTTTTTTGTGTAGATTATATAGAGAAACCCCACAAAAAAATATTCAAAAATCCATAATATTTATTATATATATATATATATATATATATATATATATATATATATATATATATATATATATATATATATATATATATATATATATATATATATATATATTTGTTATATATACTAGGTGGAAATACTAGGAAATATATATATATATATATATATATATATATATATATATATATATATATATATAATATTTGTTATATATATATATATAGGAAATATATATATATATATATATATATATATATATATATATATATATATATATATATATATATATATATATATATATATCTTTTAATATTTTGAAATATCTTTTAATATTTTGGAAAGCTGTTTCCTGTTTTTCAAGGTGAAATGATTTTTGTAGAAAATAGTACCAATGTATACTAAATGTATAAAACTAAGATGGTAATGTGCTTTAATCTAAATATTAAAACATTTCTCTTTGTATCACCTAGTAGACCTATTTCACACCGCCTCACATACAAATGGCCTTGAGACATTTTTCTTTTTCTTCAATAAACTATCGGACAGTTGAT
This sequence comes from Paracanthobrama guichenoti, assembly GCA_018749465.1. NCBI lineage: Eukaryota > Metazoa > Chordata > Actinopteri > Cypriniformes > Gobionidae > Paracanthobrama > Paracanthobrama guichenoti. The sequence goes on from CM031948.1 coordinate 26,481,407, forward strand.
CATAAACTAAGTAATGAATATTGGACAGTAGCAAACGATTTAGAAATTAAAGTTATAACAATTTCTCTAATCGAAAAACACCTGTTTGACAGAATGCCGATAAAACCAATACGAATTTGATTTGTCTGTCTGAAATGACAGCCAGGTGGATTTAAATAGAGCTGCTGCCAACACGTCATCGTGTGATGCTCAAACACATTCACACCTCATCTTCTGGTCCTCCAGCATATTCTACCTTCTTGTCGCTCCAGCAGCCCTCGTTGTCTGCCTGAACTCTCACCCTGGTGGTCGGGAAATGTCAAAGAGAGGCCCGTGCCGCAGCAAGGGGGCGTTACGGGGAAAAAACAATTGCCTTTATTGTTGTATTTTCACGCAAATCGCTTTTTCTTAGTCTTGCCACTAGAATAAGCAGCAAGTACGACCACCACGCCGACCGCCAAGTCCGATGGTGTAGCATCCGCCGTGGACTGCTGTTCGCATCCTTCATCTGTCTCGTCTCGTATTGCAATCATTGCCAAACATGTGAGTAGCAACCGCAGCTGAATTGTTCTGCAGTAGCCTAAACGTGTTTTGATGCTGCTGGTACAGCGCGAGCTCTATCGCATCCTGCTCTCATTCATCTCATTAGTTTGCGTGAATGTGCTGTGTTTGATACACAATAGTTACTAGCATCCAGCTGCAAACCGTTAGTGGTAGTGTAACACTAACGGTGATACAAAGGCTGGAACATAGCGAGCCATCTCCATGAACGCCGCAAGTGTTGCTTTTACTGGTTCGACTTCTACTTTGCTTTTCCGTCTTAGCATTAAAAAAGCTAGTCCTGCAGATTTGTGCAGCAGTTCTACGGTTTTTACGGCTGATTCTTGGCGGTGATGTGCTACAAGACGTTCAAGTTGCATCTGTTTGTCACTAAGTGTCTATTCGGAAGACCTGCTGCACGAGATCTGGATGTAAGATTCTGGTTTATTGCTTGAACTACAGACAAAAACACAATTTTCCTGGTGTCAAACGCATCTGGTCCTGCATGACAGACCTTCAGAAACGTGGATTTCAGGTTCGACTGTGCAAATTGCTGTGTGAGACACGAGATATTGTGTGGCCTGATGTTATGAACTGACATGCTCATATTGATACTGACTTGTTATCAGTATCCAAAAAGGGATAAAATATTAAATGCATTATGACCAAGCCTACCTTTATTGTATTGCACAGTTTCCCTTTTCTGTGTATTGTACATGGCAGTAATACTGTGTATGTTAGTTTGGGGTTATGTGGAAAGCAACTTTATGACTGGGCCTTCATGTTCATGGCAAACTTTATTAATGAATGGCACATGAATTCAACTAAAGGGCCTGGCACACATTTAAAATATTGACATCTTCCACCATTAACCTTTTTACTTTTAATCATGCATGTTTCATTTTATTGAAAGCAGTTATGTCGTTTGAAATGCTCATGATGCTATATTGATCAGCGAGCACTGGATTATTAATTTCGAGTCATGTTGATATTAGACATAAAACAGTCAACAGATATAAGTATACAATTTGTTTTATTTTAGCACTATATTGTAGTTAATCTAACATTTTTGTTATATGGAATTGGATTTGAGAGTAAGTTTTTTTGTGGAAGTCATTTTTACGAAACTGCTGTTTAAATGGTACATGAAACACTCGCCATTAATTACATTTCTTAATATTTTTCATTCTTCTTTTATAGTATTTCCTGGTTTTTAAAAAGTATGCAGAGAATCAGAGCATAAAGTTTGAAGAATCAAATGTTTACATGTTATATTTTTTGCATGATTAAGGTATTCATTGCTAATGTAGTATCATTTCAGAGCAAACGGTATTATTTTATTGATTGTTTTCATTCATACATTGTGAGAATTTCTGATGTGATCCAGCATGTTCTTGAACGGTGGATCCACAAATATTTGAATTAACGTGATTTTCTGATGAACTGCTGTGTTGATGAACTTGCGCTACTTACTTGATCTTTGGTCTTTAATTGATGGACACAAACATTTACATTTTAAGTGATGAACACAAGTAGTCAAGGTCCATGTTATTCTTGCATGTTTTACTGATATTAATTTTGAGATTCATGAATGAATGTGTCTAAAATCATGTTTATATGACTGATTTAGGTAGTAGTTTGTGTGGTCATTCCACACTTACAGAAAGTATGACACCTGTTGGAATTTTGCCCATGGTTTTTAATATAACAATGCATTCTTACAGTAAGTGTTTTAGTGGGGTAACACAGAAATGCATAAATATGGTACTCTGTATTTGGGCAGTTTGGGTTTAGATAGACTCGTGAACACAATATCTCTTACTTTTCGTGGTGGGTGCATTTTGACTGTGATTGAAGGATCAGTGCACATGTTATAGGCTGAATGTGAAAGTGCTTTTCACTTGAGAATATGATTCCCAGTACAAAGTAATTACGTTTTATTTATCCAGTGGGAGTCAGATGAGACAGAGAAACTTCCTTCCCTGTGCCTTAATCACAGTAGTTCTTGAAAAAGAGGACAGTATACTCAGAGGATTGTACATCAAGTCTTTACTTTGCCTCTGCTTCATAGGAGAAATGAAACCTTTGTGCACTGGGCCTGGATGCTCTTACCAGCACACCCCACTTCCGCCATGACACCCAGCAGAGGATTCTGGGATTGACGCAAGCATCACTCCCACTGATGGCCTGGACCAGGTGAGCATGCATAGGTGTACTTTTTGTCTTCAGTCATTTCTTTATGCATTGCCCATTTATTTTACATAAATAAAACCATTATAATGTCTTGCTTATTAACTTTCAGCTGTCTCCATATAGTTCCAGCATTAACTGACCCGTTTGTCCCCGTTCAAGGTTTCAGCTGGCCTGCTGAAGCTATGGGGAGCTGCTGGAGCTGTCTATACAGAGACGCTATCCAAGACAACCATCTCAACAAATTCAAGGTTCTTTTCACAAACCTTTAAAAAGTACTGTGGTGGTAAATATTTTAAGTGCAACATTTGAGAACAGCTGCTAGGTTCACCTAGTAGAGCATCATTTTGGATCTGAGATAACTGCTTATGTTTGACAGGTGACTAATGTGGACGATGAGGGAAATGAGTTGGGCTCAGGAACCATGGAGCTCACACAGACAGAGCTCATTCTGCACACACGCAAACGTGACGCCATCCGGTGGCCATACCTTTGCCTGCGGCGATACGGTTACGATTCCAACCTCTTCTCTTTTGAGAGTGGCCGTCGTTGTCAGACAGGACAAGGTGAGATGATTCTTGCTTCTAAATTATGCAGATGTAAGACTGAATTGTGTGTGGCGCAACCATCAGAAACCATCTGTGAACCCTTTACATTTGCTCATAGGTATATAGAGTGCATTAGCGCTTGTCCGCTTTTTCAATGGCATTGGTTTATGGAAGAATTTTTTCCATTAGTTTTTTTCCACGAAGACAACCAGCTACGCGGTGAATCACATTGTTACAAAGTTTTATTTGAAGCAAAAAAGTATTTGAAAATCGGACAAATGTACAAGACTCATTTGCTTTAATTTAAAGTTGTTGACTTAGAAACAATACATTTTAAGTTTATTGCAAAATGTGTATATATGCTTATATTTAAGTATATGGACGTCATTCGCAGTGCTTCATTGAAGCTCTTTTGGCGCGATTTGCTTGTTGCAACTCTGATTGGTGGAATTTTTATACAGCATCATGGGTAATGTAGTTTTTCACCATAAATTCAGCTGTTAAACACAAATATTATACACCATTGATTAACAACCTCTAAGCTCACATTATGTCTATAATGGTTTGTGAGTTATTGTTAAAAATCAAGTTTTTACAGTTTTTACTTCCGGAACCTGCTGTTGCACTCTATTTGGGGGTTGGTTGATTTGGCTACTTCATTTAATATGCATGCTAGTGATATTAATTGTAATTATTGTTAAATTAAGTTCAATTTAATGCTAATTTAGATGTTTTATGTGCCAATATATTTTGCATTTACTATTTTTCTTGCTATTTATTCTTGTATGTTTTGACAGGGATATTTGCATTTAAGTGCTCTCGTGCAGAGGAGATCTTCAACCTGCTGCAGGAGTTAATGCAATGTAACAGCATCAATGTGGTGGAAGAGCCCATGATCATGACCCGGCCCGGGCATGCGCCAGAGATGGACATGCCTCGAACTCCACAGACGCCCAATAGTGAGCTGGAATATCTACACACTTGAACAAATAGGGTTTCATATGTACATATATGTAAATTAATTTTAATATCACATCAGTGGTATTGCTTTTTTATCTGTAGAAAAAGTGCATGCACATTTAAACACCTAGCCACTTATATTTACATATTTTCACTCTCCATTCATTAAATGCCTCTCACAACTTTATTTTTATATCTTGCTCTTATAATCAGGACTTTTATAGTAGGGAGACCTAAATGTCACCTGCCTATGTGTACTGTGCTTTGTTCTGTTTGTGTAGCCCCTGCGTTCCCGATGCAGGGTTTTCCTAATGGATACCCAGGATACCCAATCAGTGCAGACTCATCGCAGCCCTCTCTCACCAACGACCACAGACACAGCCTCATGGGACTGGATGACCAAGTGAGAACAAACACCTGCCTGTGCACATATACAGTATCCACAAAAAGCATCGGGACGCTCAAGCAGCTTTGCATTAGACACAAAATATAAAACCAAACAAATAACACTAGACCTTTTCTTTTTTTGCATTGGGAAAGGGAAAGTGCACCCAAAATTAGAATTTTGTTATTATCTACTCACCGTCAAGTCGTTTCATACCTGTATGACTGCGGAACAAAAAGGAAAATATTTTGAATGATGTTTCTAATGTTTTTGCCATTTGGACCAACATGAGAGCAAATGATGACAGAATTGTAATTTTTGGATGAAGTGATTTTAGTGGATGTATGAGGTCAGTTACCCTCAAGTTCACACAGGGGAGTCTAGCAGAGTAACCACAGATTCAAGTTCATCACATTAACTGTGTTCCACTAACATTTAAAATCTAACAAGTGAATTGTTTTGCTTGAAAAGTGTGTTTGTGCTATTTTATTTTAAGTAAATGCCTCTTGAGTTATCTAATGCAATGACTGATGCATAATTTGGCTTAAATTTCTAAAACAATACTGAGGCATTTGTACTTTTGAATAATAATAAAACTTACTCAGCTTGAAATTAATTAGGTAATCACAATTTACAAATAGACAGTACAGGTCCTGTGCATCATACACATCTTTTTCCAGGTTTTAAAATATCCATACTGTAATAGTTAGCCCAGGCAATTAGTATGCATTAAGTCACTTAAATAGCAACTAACGAACCTTTCTTGCTTGTTTTCAGACCCATACATATGTGAATACAGTGGGAATGGAAACTGACCTCTCGAGCCGCCACTGTGTCCACTCCCTGCCCGAAGTGCGGCCCACCACCTACCCGGAAACCTCAACTACCACCACCATACGTGGGGGCCCAGTCCCAGGCCAGCCCAGCTTGCACTGCTGCCCCATGGACGACCCCCACAAAGACCCTCAGGTCTTCCTCCAGCCTGGAGCCCAGGAGGTGAAGTTCATGTTGGGTCCGACCCCAGCACAGCGCCACCTGATGGAGAGAGATAGAGATCGCCACATCACTCACCCGCTTCGAGCGCCAGATGGCAGCTCTGAAACAGAAGGAGAGGAAACTCCGTCCGTACACATGTGCAACACACACTCCTATCACCATTGCCATCATCTAATGCACCGACATCAGAGCATGGAGCCTTGCTCAGAAAGCCAGCTGACATATGAGAATATTAACGGACTCCGAGGGGCACGTAGGCAAAGGCTAAGTCCGAGCACTGTGTCCCAATCTCAGTCTTTGGGCTCCAGTAGCAGTAGCAGCACCACTGGGGATTCCCGCACACACACGCATCCGCACTCCCTCCCATTGACGCACACACACACTTCCTCACTGCCTCCGCAGGGATATGGCTGTGACCGGGGAATGGGGGTTGGTGGTCATCGGCGCACCGCGTTGCTCAACTATGAGAACCTTCCGTCACTCCCCCCGGTTTGGGAATACCGTGCACTTCAGCGTGATGAAGAAGAGGATCAGGATGAAGATGAGGATGAGGATGAGTATGAGGAGGAAGAGGAAGAAGAATATGATGAGTACGAGTATTCCGAAGGGCCCGCGACCCCAAACGGATATCATCAGGAGAGTGGCGGCAGCGGTGGGATTCATCGGGACGCTCTGCAGAACTATGTCAACACTGAACAGGTGTGTAAACAAAAGCAAAAGCACATACATATTGCTTGTGAGAATATGCCAAATCTAATAACATATCAGGGAATTCAAAAAAAGCAAATAGAGATTTCCAAGCATGGAATGTCATGCAAATTTGTCAAATTTCATAAATATAATACAATTAAAATATAATAATTTTTACAGAAATTATAATACAAAATAAAAAATATAAAAGTCAGGGTAATTTCTATAGTGTGTGTATGTGTATGCTTAGTGTAGCGATATCGAGCCCCAGGGGAAATGGTGCGGGATTTATGCATGCGTTTAATCGTGTTACGGTCAAATATGCACAGATCCACACAGAGGGGAATTTGGATATTAACAGTTGATTATAACGGATTATAACAATTATTAATATCTAGGGCTTGATTCAACTTTTAGAAATTTCTTTGATTCTAGAATTGAGTTCAAAGGACGGATAATTGTCCACCAAATATCTTCCTTTTAATAACTCTTAAACAACGTTTCTCTGGCCAGGAGAAGTATCTTTCTTTTAATTTGTAACAGGGTCGGTTCACCGTAAAAGTGACCTATGTATGAGCAACTCAAGCGCAATCATGTGTGAATATATATATTTTAATAAATCAACAAACAATAAACAAACATACACAAATTAACTGAAAGAAGGAAGGAGAGAGAGTGTGAGAGAGAGAGAGAGAGACAAGGAAACTGTGTTATTACAGACACAACCTATTGAGCACAAGCAAGAAATCAGTCCAACTTATTGGTATAAGCTCAAGACTTTATAACGACAGCTTAAGAGATACTTGCATATGTTCCCTTGATCGCGAGTTCATGCGTGTAGGGAAATTCCGCGATCCAGTCCGTATTTTGAATCTTGCAGGGTGTGTCCTTGGAGTCCGCGGGAAATTCAACTTTGGTTCCTTTGTGTGATGAGATCTGTTGGAAGATGGCGAAGAAAGCGAAGGGCGAAGAGGGCAAGAAGAGGAGATGGCAAGAAGAAGAGGTGGCAAAAGGAAGAGCAAAAAGAAGAGAAGAGAAAGAGCGTTTGTAGACCGTCTTAAAGGGCCATGACGGGGCATGCCTCTTTTGTCGGAACAGCCAATCAGAGCGAAGGAACTCAGAAGCGGGAAATCTTCCTTTGTCTTTGAGTCTTGCCTCATTAACATGTTTATGGCTCTCTTAGATAAGCCGACTTGGGGGTTTTGGTATGCAGACTTTGGGGTTTTGGCATAAAAGAAAGAGTTTGATGCATCATAGTACCACACAACACACCTAGCCGGCCTACAAATTGCGAGACAAAGATTTCGAGACCAAGCATGGGGAGTTTAACTTAAGAGTTAAAGGAACGGCGAGGATTGACGTCATTCTTCCTTAAGCATTCACTGGCTATAAGTTTCTAACCTATCAAACACATCTAAAATGGTTATAACAAAAAGCATGCATACATACAGGGACCACAACACACCTAAAATGAAAAATACCTCAGTTAAAAGTCATATAATCTATTCGGATGTCCTTTGGTATGTGAGAGGGTGGGGGCTGTTATTTACGACGGCCTCTGTGGGCTGCAGAGGCCTGGTTTGTGTCCTTTTAGCACCGTTAACCTGTCGGTCTGTAGACTTCACGTCGCCGGTCTTGTTTGAGTCATTATAAATAATCAAAGTATTGGTCCGTTGATCATTTATGAGCGCCGTCCATACGCTACATTAGCTCTAAAATAATTTAATTGGCTAAGTATTGCTCTTAGAGACTTCAATCTATATAAAATAAATTTAAAAAAATCCAGTAATCTTGAATTAAGTCATGGAAACTCATTGGTCAAAAAGTGTGGAAAGAACTGTGACTACTACTAACACTAAACAGGTACGTCAACAAAAGCATAAGCAAGTACGTTTATAGAATATGCCAAATATAATTCTAGAGAAAATCTGGAAAAGTCATATAAATTAAAAAGTCAAATTTAAATCATATATAATAAAACTGAAAATGAAATATATAAATATTTTTATTATAAAAATTATGATGCAATATAAATTTAAAAAGATCATATAAAAGTCACAGAGTCCAGAATGTTTATGTAAAATATATTTTTATAGTTATGCTCATCTGTAAAATAATTGGCTAGGTTTTGCTCTTTGAGAGTTGAATCTGTATAAAATACATTTTTAAAAATCATGGAAAGTTTTTAGTCAAAAAGTATGGGAACCCTGTGACTAGTAACACTGAAATGTACTTGCATGCAAACTCTAACAGATACAGCCTCCAACACGTCTTCGTCACGCTTGCCCTCCCCACCCTCACCCACCTGAGAGGGCCAACCGGGTTTTCAACTTCGACTTCAGACGTCAGCGAGCGGGACGGGGTAGCGCCACCTGCGAGCAGCATAGCCGTCACCCGCCGCCTCCTCCCTCTCGCCAGCTCAACTACATCCAGGTGGACCTGGAGGGTGAGCCCTCTGGTTTCTCGGGACACGGAGGAGGGGCTCCGGTACCACAGAGACCTCCTCCCCTCAAACGTGGCATGGCTGCCGCCGCAGCGGCTCCATCTTCCCGTCGTGGAGAATGCTACGCCGTGATTGACCTAAAGAAGACAGCAGCCATGTCCAACCTACAGAAGGCTCTCCCTCGGGATGACGGCACCTCACGGAAGACACGCCACAACAGCACCGACTTGCCTCTGTGAGAGGGGAAAAAAGGGATAGAGAGAGTTACAGGTATGCCAGGAATAAAAATGAGTGAAAAATGTTCAGGAAAGAGAGTTTTGGTGGTATTTTCCTCCCACCATTATCGTGAAGCCTCTATTTTCTCATTTTCTACATTCATACCAACTGCTGCTTGATGAAATAGTAACTCCGTTGAGCCAAGCACTGAGCATTCAGTTTATTTATTTTTTTCTCACATTTTGCGTGAGAATGTTGGGAGAGGATAGTGAACTACTTATCATATGGTTATTTTATGGTTTTTGGTTGCTGTCTGGCCTTTGGGCCAAAGAATTGGGTTCAGAAAAATGACTTGATTCAGGAAACTATCTGCAGTGTTTCTAAGTTTCTTAAGTGTCTTAATCTTTTATTTTAGTTTGTCATTTTATGGTTTGTTAAAGGGATACTTCACCCAAAAATGAAAGAGAGCAACCTGCTAGATAACAAAAAAACTAACAAAAATCATATATATATTTTGAGTGATATAAGGATAAATCATTTTTGGGTCAACTATTCTTTTACTTTTCAGTATAGGCAGCATAGTATTTTGACACTTGAGCAGAACAGACTTTAAACCACCACAAGTGTTTCATTATCACAAGATAATACTATAATTATCAAAATTAATGCTCTTCATCATGATAAAGATACTCCAGCAGTCTCTCTCATGTTGTCTAAGTTCCCATATAGCTATGTGTGGTGGCTGCGGCAAGGATGAAGAGAGCGAATTGTTCAGAATTTGAATGCCTCTTGAATCTCCTATCCTCAGGAATTGATTTGATCAATTCAGTTTGCACTTATCCTTCTTAAATTGTAACTGAGCCTCCCTAATTTCATAATTCCCCACTAAGGCATGGTAAAATAAAGTTTACCCAATTAAAAGTAATTATTCAGAACGTAATCCAAAGGATCTTTATGGGTTCTTGGTGGTTTTGAGATGGAGAATTCAATGTTTTAAAGTGCTAAGATTCAGACTTAAGCCCAACAAAACACATAGAAAGGGAGGCTAATTCTGATCCAAAAATGTGCTTATTTTGTTCAGTATCTGCTCAAGCTTTAGCACCATAGTCCTTATTTATTTTGATATTTCTATCAGAACACGGTTAGTTAGTTTTGTTTTTCACTCTCCCCAAAATTGAGAAGAGAGAAACATAAAGCAGTCATTTGCATTGAAAAATAAAGTAAATAAATATTTTCAATTATATAAAAATAGGGTATTTGTAGATAGTTCAAGTAGGAAGTAAAATACAATAAAACGGCTATTCTCACGCCCCCAAAGTGATAATATACAGAACCTGAGAGTGACAATTCTCTGTGAATCCAAGAGTGTATTTATGTACATCTATGTTTTGTAAAGCTACGTAAAGCACCATATGCATATTCAGAGGTAAGAATGTTAATTATTTTTTATATCTTAAAAATATCATGCCAGGAATCATGAGGCAAAACATATTTATTTAATTTAGAATTATTTATCTAGCTCGCTGTCTGTCAATTTATTTATTAATTTATTTATTGTTTCGTATTTGAATTATTCGTACAAGTAGATAACATGTTGTTAGATTAGTCATTTTAGAGATACCAAAGGTGGTATGGGAGACCACAGAATCTACCTTGGTATTATTTAATGTCTTTTTAAACTGCAGTTTCATGTTGAATAATAACTGTATTTGAACATGTTGTGCCAAAAATATAATGATATCACTGAACTATGTGCCATTGGTAAATGTTGAATTTTAGGGCTAACAATCAGCAACATGTAAGACATAAATGCAGCTGTTCCTTACAATTACATCATGATCAGTTCAGGACTTTATAATGTTTTGTCTACAAGTACACTAAAAACCCTGACATGTCAGTGTATTCCCAATGAAATCCCATTGTATCTATTCAAATTAGTTAAGCGATATTTTCTAAGTCTCTAACATTACTGCTGTTTTTCATTAAAATTTCATAAATCAACTATTTTTATAACACAGTTGGTGTTCTAAAATGGATATACATCTTTTTTTTCTTTCAGTTTTAGCATTTGTTGTCTTATGGTTGTTAACACAGCCCTAAAAAAATGATTTATTTCTCACCAACAATACTGATGTAGCTATACATTTCTGAAGTTATGAAAATTTTGCTAGGGACCTCCAAGAGCTGAGGTTTTTATCTTGCTTGCTGGGCATGGACGTAGACCCAGTTTTTTCAAAATCTCAGTGGCAGCCATATTGTTCTGAGCGCAGGGCTTTGTGGGCTTTACTTTGTTAGTTGATCATAACTGATAACTTCAAAAAAATATATAATGTGAGATGAGCGGTACTTACGGAAACCATGTGCTAAACAACACCACAGTAGATTTAAAGTTCTGTGAGAAGCCATAATTGAAAGAAAATATTTTAAGGGGAATGTTTAGAGTAATAAATGTGATTTATTTTTCTATCACCAAAATTTTTCAAATTGAAAACTATTTAATAAAATTTAAAGATGATTTGCTTTTATTTCAAGAGCCTTGCAGTTCAATACAATATTGCTGCCAAATAGGAAATCCAAATAAAATCAACATATTACACTCACAATCACAATTACGTAGACTTATTATGTACTTTAAGAATGCGATGATGAACTATTTGGACACTTTTAGACACTTTTCAGAGGATCAATCTAGTTTTTAACATCTATATTTTGGTATTGTGGTATGATAAACATTTTGCAATAACAGCTAATGGAGTCATATCAGAATTTGTTTGAGTTGTTCAAGAACATGTTCTGTGATACAAGTCACAGCTGTGTCTGTGTGCATTCAGAAAGGACTGGATCAGCAGTGGGTTTACTGTCTTTCTCAGGCCTCATCTTGATAAACATGCGCTATATGTGTATTTAAACCAGGCTTGAGGAAAAAAAATCTAGTCATCTTGTCTGTAGGCGTGGGATCATAGAGAACTTGATTGTGCCATAAGTGATTTTCGTCCACTCTTTTAAAATAACGTGTAGCTATAGTGGAATTTTAAAGGTACAGTAGCACTACTAACTAGAATCCTGTGTTGACTTTGATTGCGTGGGGCCGCTTTGGAGTGTAAATGCTTGTTTTGTTGGTTGCTTGGTTGGTTTGTTGATTTTTTTTTTTTTTTTTTTTTTTTTTTTTTTTTTATACCTTCCATACACATTATTTTTTTTATTAATTATCAGGGGAAATCAGCACTTGAGTTACATGTTAGACCCAGGTTAACTGCACTGAAATTGTAATGGGGTGAGCAATCATCTGAAAGTACTGTAAATCCCCGTGTGAAAGCATGAATTTTTTTTTTTTTTTTTTTACCAGGAAGTGTAACACTGAATGTGCTTATTGACCTAAATGGGAAGTAGTTTAAACCTTTGTTTCCATGAAAACAACATTGAACCTCTTAGTTCTGGAATACCACCATGATCATATTTCAGTTTCTCATCTAAACCTGGGATGGTATTCCACTTGAAGAGGGTTTTGCAGTGACCTTATCGAATGACCTGTCCTATTGGCGGTAGACTTACATTGTCATAATAAAGCTTAGGTGAAGCTCAATGACTGTGATGTACTGTACATTAATGTGAATGTGTCTCAAATGTGTCAGAGTTGAAGAGAGAGAAAGAGAGCTGCCCATGCATGGACTCTGTACCGGAGACTGCATTTCTGAAGCTCTTCAAACTGTTTTGCTCTCAAAGGGTCTTACTCTCTGTATGACTGTACCACACAGAGATGGACACACTGTAAAATGCTCAGATGAGGTGATTTACACTCAATGTTTCTATCCTCCCTGATGAAAAGATGTGTTAATGTTAATGTTCCGTCTCAAGAATTCCGATTTCAATTCAATTTTTTGATTGTTTCTTTATATACAGTATTTACATTTTCTTGTAAGTATGTAATTCTGTGTATGTACATAACATATATGGGTATGCAGTTGCAGTCAGCTTCTCCTGTGTTCGTTTGTGTTGGCGCAACAGACACTATACTTTTGCCACAGCCATTTGTAGAAAGAGCAACGCCTTGACAGTCATTCCATTAGATGGACATTGCAGTCTCTATAAACAGATCGGAGATCTCCTATAGTCTGTTGATGTTGCAGTCGCAACTCTTCCCCATTCTTACAATGCAAAGCAGGCATGCCCCATGTTGAATGTTATTTTCAGTCATATAACTTTTGAAGAGAAAGGCTTGTATAATAAAATTGAATGTGATTAAATGTAATGTCAACATTAAAACTGGAAATGTCATCAAGTGTTTGAATGTCTGAGAACAAGATGGATAGCTCTTGAAAGAAACAGAAATTGTGAACATTGTGTACTGTACTTTTCCTTTGTCAACTGCTTAGTCCACTAGATGGCAGCAAAGGCTGCGCGATAAGAGCTCGTAAAAGAAGAAACAAGTTTAGCATTAAGAGGCTCAAATCTGTTTTACACTTTGCACATACTAAAAAAATCATACTAAAGTATGTTCTAAAACAGAACATAGGCCTACAAATTTTATTAATAAGAAACAAAAAAATCAATTACCCTCACTTTTTTTAACAATGGTGTTTGCCGAGTTATTACTCATTGGGTTAGAATATTGAAAATATCAGGTACAGTTTTTTTAAGTTTAGGGTAATAAAAGTGGTTTCTTTTTTATCACCAAAACATTTGCATTTAAAACAAAGATGAAAACATTGATTTAAGGATTACATGCTCCTCTTGCTACATCGTGACACTTTGCCTTGCAGTTATATCATATCAAACAGTAAATCCAAATAAAATGAAAATCATTACAGCGATATGCAGGTGTCACAGAAATGTTACTTTTATCCTACATGTAGCTTTCTTTAAAAACACACGCAGCCATATTAACTTAACATTGTAATTATACATACCTCCGTACCAGCTTTGTTGTTTCATAAAAGTTTCATTAATACAATACATATTTGGTTTGTCATGTTTTATCCTAATTTGTGTTCATAATCATTAAACTAATAATATTTCAAAACTGCCCACAAGAATGAACACGTGTAAGAGTACATCATTGTCTTGTAATTTATGTGTGTAGGTATTACTTTTATATTGGACATTTAAGTAGCTTTTATAAATGTGCCATAGAAAAAAATAAATAAATACTGGTATGCATCTTACAATGGAACTGCAAGTTGCTTTTTTAGTTAGACACGAGAGCTCAAACATCCATTTACCCCGGGACTGGGTTTAAGCATTGTTTGAGAAACCGGCACATGTGTAGCAGAATCTATTTAACATCTTTCAGATCATATTGCAAATCATACAAATCATCTTCATTTATTTGGGGTAGAAGGTGGCCCTCATTATGTGTTTCATGCATTTTAGAGGGACAAAATACAGACTGAAGAGATAAGTCAGTTTCGCTTTCTTTCAAATGATTTATTCTACTTATTCCCAGTGGGATCTGCTGAGCAGCTTACAAACTCAACAAGTGCCCATTTTAAAGGTTTAAGTCTCCAACAATAATAGGATTCTGTGAGTCACAACCTCCCTGGCTTTGTTTACTTTTTTCCATAGACACAGATTAAGTTTAATCCAGGATAGTTGCACTCTGAAATGAGTTTTCAATAAAAATCTGTTTAAATCTAGGATCATGAAACATCTGCCCAGAATCTCAGGATTAGAGATATTGGTTAAAACTGATGTTGTTCTGCCAAAAAAAAAAAGTCACTGCTAGGCCAAGATGCCATATGTACCGCAGCAGATTTGGCAATGTTGTATGCCATTTGTGTTTAACCCCTTTTAAAACTCATGACTGCAAGCAGTTCAAAAAACACACACAATGATTTATGATTGCATATTCTGTTGGTGACCTTGTGCTGTGGCATGAGTGCACTTAATTTCCATATTTGATGTGAGAAATTGTATGATAGTTATTTTGTTCCAAAGAAAGCATTTTAAACACCCAGACAGCTTTACTGATATATGAACTACTAATGCAGTTGTGAGTGTGCTGAAACCATAACCGTCATCTCCAATTACATTCATGCTGGTTGTCAAATAATTCTTAACCTTTCTGTGTCATTTAGCATAATGTAAAGGAATGCACACATTTAAAAGACTATAATATAATAAACTATAATAAACCCAAACTCATATAGTGAAAACCAGCATCTGTCCATGGATTTGTACTCGAGAAATCAAGAGAGCAGAGAACATATGTGTTGAAAACTCTTAAAGTTTAATGTAATAAAAGGGCTGTACAAAAATAAGGCATAAAATGTTAGACATTCTAGTTGGCTACATTCACTCTGAGAATTTTAATGTCATCCACAGGACGGTCCTGACTGTTGGTTTCAACCATGCCAATACGATTAAGAACTCCAATGCCCTGGCAGACCCGTCCAAATATAGTGTGTTTCCCATCCAGCCATTGCGTGGGAGCCAATGAGAGGAAGAACTGGCTTCCGTTTGTATCTGGCCCTGCATTGGCCATTGCGAGAATTCCAGCACCTGCAAAATACAGGCATAATTTAACAAAATATATTCTCATGAAAATTATGTGAAGACTTTCTGGCTTCAGAGTCAGACTGAGTTATAATAGACTTGCAATCTACTATTAAAATAAGCAAAGCTATTAAATACGATTCAACCCATTTTTAAAGCCACAATATGTAATTTTTCGCCACTAGAGGTCGCTTATTTAAAACAAAGGCGTAGCTTGATGACGCCTGGATTTCTCAGAGCTTTTATTATGCCGCAGACGACCGCTTCTGGTCATGCGTATGCAGCGCTGTTTTATCATATTAGATAAATTATTTGAGTGTGTTGAAAGTTATGTTAAAATGCTTCTCTGTGGCTATTATGATACACTTGATCAATATTAGGTGTGGTAAAACATGGTACACGCTGTAAATCAAGAAAACGAGATCAAGAAAAAAAAAAATCAAGAAAAAAATAAAACTAACTGCGTTGAGCTATACAACAATGATTCGGTTTCTGTCAATGAATGTATCCAAACAGTTTCTCACCTGTCTAATTAAACACACAATATATTAAAGCAGTGTTTCCATGAATTCCGGAAATTGAGAGTAATGATGTCATTGATAGATGACACACAGACACGGTCTGTGTCCTGGTTAAAATTGCTTATTTCTCTGGATTTAAACATTCTTGGAAACATTTGGGATGAAGTACACAAGTCAACAAAATACATAACATTGTTCTAATGTTTAAATCCAAAAATCTTACATATTGTGCTTTTAATTTATTGCTGACATTTATTATGGTCAAGTGCAGCGAGTAAGTACAATTACAATACAGCCAAGCAAGTCCACAAATCTTTAGAGTCACTTAAACCTGAGAAATCAAGCATTTGCTCATTTGCAATATAAAAATAAGATGCAACCTATAGTTCTTATGCTGGATTTTTTTTTTTTTTTTTTTTTAATAAAATTATGCCATAGTTTTGTGAGCTGACAAGATATTTGCATAGCAATTGAGTGCTGGTTACTGCATTTATTTACAATACTATTAAATCTACTCTTGTATTAGTACTCACCTGTAAATTTCAACTCTGGATGCAATTCATCCTCAAACTGCTTGCCATATATAGATGCACCTCCACGACCTGCAGACATTTGTCATAAAACAATTCATAAAAATGCTCTTAATGTTAAACAACCCAAACATACCATGACAGTAATCTATTATGGTACTGAAGACAAAAGTGGTTATGGTTTCACTTGGTAAAGCAAATTATTGACATTAACTCACCACTATTTTTCTTTAACAACTATGTAGAATTTGACTTCTCAACAGCCTTACGGTGATTCATCTTATTGAACTGTCAAATTAAATATCTAAAAGGAGTGTTGAATGAGAAGTATTGTTTTCATGGCTGTCTGACCTGTGCCCGTTGGATCGCCCCCTTGAACCATAAAATCTTTGATGATGCGGTGGAACTTGATGTTGTTGTAATATCCTCTTCTGCCCAGCTCTGCAAAATTCTTGCATGTTTTTGGCGCATGATTCCAGTACAGTTCTAGCACGATAGTTCCCATCCTGAAAAGATCATGTGAAGTGTGGGTTTGTGGTAACATGCTATTAAAGGTTAATGTCTAGCAATGTCCGATTCATGTACTAATTGTTCTATTGAACCCATTTTAACTGAACCAGTTAAACTGTTTTTTTCACAAGCAGATTAACAATTTAGTGACTCATTTTGAACCGAGAGCAGTCTCCAATTTGGACATGTCCTACAGGCCAAAAGTAAGTTACTTTTACACCCGAATAATACCCGATTTAATTGTATGGTGGATTGCCAGTTTTATCATCAAGCATACAAAAATGGCTGTTAATTATGTTTTTTAAATCAAGAAATCAGTTGAACGTTACAGACTGAAACAGATGGATGATAACAGCGAGTTAAGATTTCTCAAAAAAAAACTATTTTAATATACTAAATAACATCTTAAAATAAATGTCCCAAAAAACACATTCAAAATCTATACTAATATTTGGAAATGTAGGGACAGTAAGGACATTACACTGTAAAGAGTATCTCCATAAAGTTTAATAGTGTTTCTTTGTTTTGCTAATAAGCATCAAGAGCTCTTTTACACTTTTCAGTTTTTTATTTGTGAATGTAGCATTTGCCAAGCAGAATATAGAAATGCACAAACATACTCCATCTTGCTTCTGTATGTAAGAGCATCATTGTTGGGCAAGTTACTCTGAAAAGCACTTAATTACAGTTACACTTTATTTTAAGGTGTCTGTTACAGTGTTATTATACATTTAAGTACTGAGTAATAATAATTAACTACATGTACATACTATAGGGTTTGGACTAGGGGTTGGTTTGGGTTAAGATTCAAGATTCAAGAGTTTTATTTGTCACATACACAAATAAAAGAATTATAATTTATAGTTACTATTATATGCAATGTGTAATAAGGACACTAAAATAAAGTGTTGCCTTAATTACCAGATAATAATTACATCTTTAACATTGTAATTACATTACTGTACTAATTACTCGCACTAAAATATATTGGATTACTTATTACTTTCTAAATCCCATATCAACTTCAACTAGTTGAACAACCCAAGGATAGACACGAAACTGCATAAATTATTCTTAAACTGACCAAAGGTTACATTCTAACATTACATTTTGATGTTAAATCATGTTTTATATAGAATTGTTTTATAATCTATACTGTACAGTATTTAATGCAGTTCCATCAGAGGTAGCCTAAGAAAAATTAAGAGTAATCCCTCACTTAACTTTTTCAAAGGAAAAGTAATTAAATGACAGTAATTAGATTACTTCGTAATTAATTACACCCAACACCGAAGAGCATAACATCTTTCAGAAACGTAGCGTTGTTTAACGCACACTTAAAAATGGGTTGGCGTAATTACGTCACAACGTAGAATCATTGAATTATGCTGCATTTGGAACCGCATACTAGTGCCATATACACTATATAAGCTTTTCCCACATCTTTCAATTGCAAAAATAGTAGTCGTAGTATGATAGTATGCGGTTCCGAATTCAGTACGAGTAATTCGGAAGAACCCACTTAGTCGGACATCTCGCAACCCACTCTGATCTAAAACAATGCAGTGTGTTATGAAGACGTGTCTCATTCATTCACAAATCTTTTACTAATGTCTTTTTGCGACTTACGTTGTTTCCAACGATACTGTGGGGGGTTGCCAAGAATCCGGCGGTATTCCAGTCATGTCTGTTGATCAACTAATATGGTTTAGACGGAATGTATTATTTTCTTTACTTTAAATTATGTCGCAAAGCGTGATAAGGAAGTAGTAGCAGAGTTTATTCGTTATTGTAAACCGTCATGACCACACGAGATAAGTGCTGTCATCTAGTGGACTGGATGAAAAGGCCACGCTGCCTGATTTTATACATCCTCATATCATTGCATTGTCAATGAATATAGAAAAAAAAAAACTCTAAAATTAAATTATAGTATTATAATATGTGACCCTGGACCACAAAACCAGTCATAAGGGTCAATTTTTTTGACTTTGAGATTTTTACATCACATTGATGTAATTGATGTATTTGTTAGGATAGGACTATATTGGCGATATACAACAATTTGAAAATCTGGAATCTGAGGGTGCAAAAAATCTAAATATTGAGAAAATTGCCTTTAAAGTTATCCAAATGAAGTCCTTAGCAACGCATATTACTATAATACATGTTTGACATATTATATCTTCATGGAACTTGATCTTTACTCAATATCCTAATGATTTTTGGCATAAAAGAAAAATCTATAATTTTGACCCATACAATGTATTGTTGTCTATTGCCACAAATATACCCGTGTGACTTATGACTGGTTTTGTGGTCCAGGGTCACATTTTTTTAATCTAGTTTCGCTCTGCTCTAAAATATTTAATTGGCTTATGTGATTTTTTTATGCAAAGTAAAGTAATCTGAATGTTTACTGGATATAGTTTATGCGACTTCATTATTAAAAAATAATAATAATTATGTATATATGAACCCAGTTTCATCTGGAAGTGACACACAAAGACATATTTGATATATTTCTGTTTTATTCATTGACTTAAGTACAGAATAAATTTACTTGGAGTGTGCATTTAAGCAAAATTAAACAATATGATAAGGAACAGTCAGATCCATATTCTTTAATACATGTCACAGGAAAATACATACTCAAGACTGTTGTACATAGCAATTCTAAACACGAGTAAAAAGTAAATCAATCAATCAATAACTGTATCATTGTCACAGTGTCACTATAATAGGAAAAGGATAAATGTTGATCAGATTCCTTGTGATTGATGGCATTACCAGGCAGTATTAGACAGAGTATCAACATCTAAACTTGCCTGGTAAGACACAAATCAAAGGATTTTACTGCAGCGGAGAGGCAGAAGAAAAGGTATGATGTCATGTGACTGTAGAAGAGATGGGAAAAAGAACAAAAATGACAGAATTAAAGTGGTTATTTTTTTATCTGGAGAAAGGAAACTGTTTAAAGGGTTTATTAGTAAAGGATAAAGTGCAAGCAGAGATTCATCATGGCAGGTTTATAAACAGTTCAAAAGCAGAAAACCTAAAGGGTCAATGTCAGAACCAAGCGTCAGCATCCATATGGAGTGAGAGGTAAACTTGGTTAGGTTATGTTTTATTCAGACAAAAACAGGTTCTTCAGAATATCTTCTTCTGTGTTTGTTTGTGTCATGCATGTTTGTAATGACATGAAGGTAATGACAGAATTTTCATTTCTGGGTTAACAACACACCCCTGAAATTACTTAATGAACAGAAAGTGACATTATTTCCTTATTCACATTCAGAATACAACCAAAAATAAAAAAAGTATTCAAATGAAATTATTGATTTAATTACATAATTACATTTAATTACAAAAAAATACATAATGAGCAGAAAGTGACATTATTCCCTTATTCACACTACAACCAAATGTATTAGATCATGCCTATTTTTTCCATAAGAAACCATATTTGTCATATTTGAGTCTATGGGTTATTTATCTCTCCATCATTAAATCATAAAAAGGTTGCCTTATCTTTGCATATTCTAACATATAATAACCTGGGAAAACAAGTTAAATGGGTTTCAAATCAGTAACTCAAGAAGCCCCATTTCAACCAACCAAATTTAAAAATATATATATTTTACTGATTGGCTTACTTCCTCTTCTGCACAGCGAACAGGAAAGGTGAACTGCGTAGGTGCAGTTCAATTAGTGTTTGTCACACAGATCTCAGGTGTCATGCACACAATAAGACACCAGAAGAGGAGGATGAACTGATCGTTGACTGGCACATTACACATTAGAGGGTGTGTGAGTATGGAGGAATTACTTTCATGACATTCATGCAGGCATTTGGACGTAACAGGGTGCGGTTCAGAACTTTACTGATGGCTAAGTGAGAGGATCTGTGTTATTTTCCTTCTTTATTATTTAATTGCACTTTCTTTATTTTAATCAAGCCATCTCAGCTGGTATTTCTGTTTTAAATCATTGATTTGATTGAATAAATAACATATTCTAAAGTCACATGACAAAATATGCTTCATTCCATAAACATATTTTCCTATGCTCATATTCTATTAACTTCATGGTCACTTGAGTCCCCAGAGTGCATCGTTACCAGACAGTGTTAGAACATTAGTGAACAGCCAAGCACTGCCGGGTAAGATGTACCCTAGAGACAATGAATGAACTTTTTCAGCATCATAGCATTCAAAGCATCTATAGAAGAACACACATTTCACTGCGGCATTTCCCTTTTGTGTATATTTGTATGTGCGCATATTTGCATAGTCTGCGTGTCCACACCCAGATGCAAAGCATTTTTAACGATGCACGTAGAGGACCATCTGCATCATTACCAGGCAGTATTAGAGAAGGTATAACATCCAAAACTGCCTTGTAAGATGGAGATGGCCATCCAATGTAGATTGGATCTCAAAATAATTTTTCACCCTATCTGAAACAAGAGGGAAACTCTATGCTTTTCATATTGTGCATCACTATAAAATGATAGTTAGTGTACTTTAGCAAGACGTTATAGGGTGTTTGTTAATGATTATCTATTTTCCTGGCTGGCTCGTCATTTGTTTTAATAGCTTCATATACTTCCTTTAAACGGCTTATCTTGTATCAGACCCCAGTCCTTTTGATGTAAGCGGTCCATGTTCATTTTGACTGGACCACTTCCACTTTGCAGTCACTCCTCACTCATTTTCTTGACAACCATTATTAGAAAGAACAAACATTGTAACCCCAGAAGTTTATTTCTTCAGTGTACGCCCTGGCCTGTCTGCTTGGCAACTATGACCTTTGAGACGTCTCCTTGACCTGAGAGAGTTTGACTAATTGTTCGCACCTTCATCAAAACAAAATTGCGTCTACAACCTCCAAATCCCATTACAACCACACAACGTAGGTGGTAAGGAAAGCGCTTAGTCATGCTAATCAAAATGGCTGATCTTTGTCACCTATACCTGATGTGCACCTGACTGACCCCTCACCTGTACGTTAGATTAGATAAGATTCAATTAGATAACTCGCTTACTACTGAAACCAAGCTAAGTGAGTCTTTATGTTTTGGCTCTATTGTTGTTTAAATTTCTCTTATTCCCTGTACCTTTTTATTACAAAACTCTCAGGTTAAGAGAGAAAAAAAAACAGTGCGTATGAGAGCATGTGTCCATCTGTCAATCAATTTTTAAAGTCTTAAAACAGTTTCTCAGATGCAACAAGTCTATTTTATGTTTAACACAGTTATATTATAACATCAAAAACTTCTGTTGTATTAGTTCACATAATTTCTTTAAATGATTTGCGCATTGTACTTCATACCCCTTTGTTTTAAACTGATCAAACAGGTTTGACATTACGGAAGTGAAAGTTAACATGCTGGGCACTCATTATATTTCACAAATTTCAATGATTCACATTTCATACTAAAATGCATACTTCATTTCTATAATAAAGAAATTATTTTTTAAAGTGCAAATCTAAAATATGTATGTTTGTTTCCATCTTATTGCCTTTTTTATAGTTTACAATTAGCATTTATATTGTATATATTAACAGACAAACAGACATTTATTTGCAATTAATGAATAACTTGGTCAACTTATTGAATGTATTAAAAATAAAAAATATTATTATTTACCCGGTCATTCAGTATGGAGTCATGCACAAGAGATGCCATTGTGTCGCAGCGTCGCTTTAGCTGAGGAAGATCACTTCCTGCTCCTTCCTCTTGATAAAGGTATGAACGCTCCTTCCACGTTAGGCCAAACCTCTCGAACCGGTCTGAAGATAGCTGAAGAAGACACAAGGACATTACTAATGGAGTCTCAAGCACCAGAAGAAACACAATCTCCTAAAGCTCCTGAAGCGAAGAAACCGTTCCTACAAAACATCTAGGTTTTCAGGTACACCTTGGAGCCCTGCCCAGGTGTCATTTTTACACTGTGACCAATCCCTGCCCTTCTTCTATGAGCAGGTGTGTCTTGTGCTCTGTGATTGGTTAGTTTAGTGTGGAAGTGCCTCTGGGTTTCTGAGTACACAAATGAGACAAGCTTTTAACCTTCAAAAAGACCACGCCCCATCCTCGGTGTCTCTTGTTCTGGGTCAGACTTTAGGGCAACAGACAAGAATGAGCCTCCTCTCCTCTTTATACAGTGTTACTCTCCTTTCTATTGTTCGCCATTAAATTAGAGTTAAAAGAAGACGACCGGTAAATCTTTAAATGTTTCCTCTGTGTGCTCCTCTGATCATTTACATTGTTTATACTGATAATAAACTCCATTGAGGTGTTGAATAGACATGAAAATAATAGAGAACACTTAAGGCCTATACTTTTTACTCCATTTTTACTCAACATTATTTATTCATTTGACTGTAAAAAATAAAAATAAAATAAACCTCTAATTTAAACAAATAATCAGAAAACATGATAGATTAAGATGTGTCAAATTATGCATAATTATTCATGTTAAACATTATTAAAAAGACAAGTACAAATTAAATTGTCCTTTTTTATATAGATTCACTATTGATTTAACTGACTATTAAATTCAGACTGGCTAATCAGTCAAACTTGCAATGTGAGAATTTTTAACTTAAAAATGTAAAGAGAAAGTGAGAAGTATGTCCACCTGTAACATTTCAACTTTGAGCTTGAATCTGGGATTTGTTTTTGCCGATAGAAAACGCACTTTGTCTGTAGATTGCATGTTGACTATAAAAATAAAGTTCCACACTCTAAAAGCACTATTAAATCCTACTTTTGGCATTTAGAGCTATATAAGGTTTCATTGAGACGATGAAGTGCTTGTGCTCAGGGTTTGTTCAGGATAGGCCTACTAAACAGGTGTCAGGGATATAGCATCACTTCCATTGGCCGCTTCAAAAAGGGCAGGTACAATTAAGGTCAGTATTGTATAATAGATTTGTGCATAAATATCATGCACAAATATGATGCATATATAAAATAATTATTTACACTGCTTGTGCAATAAGAAAATAGACGGGGCTCTGTTGTTTTTGATGCCTAATTGGATGCACATATAAAATAATTATTATTTTATCGACTTAAAAATTTATATTTACTGTAGAATTTTTTTTTTTTTTTATCACTATTTCGAATATGGAGTTTGTGCAATGAACAAAAAATATAAGAGTTCCAACCCTAGCAGGAGTTTATGCTGGGACACGGGGACTGCATTGTAACCCAGGCAACAGGTCAATGCCTTGCTATATCTAAAAGCCTGTGTGGATTGTTAATGAGATCCCCGAGGTCTGATTTGTGAGGCGAGAGAATGGAGGAACATGGGGATCAGCTGGCTGTCAGAAAGGCCTCCTGAGAAAGAAGCAACAAAACATCAACCATTTCCACGAAACAAACTGTACATGAGGGGAAATACACACCTATGTGAGACTGATCTAAACTAATATGGCTGGTTTGAGGATTCTAGGAAGAGTAAGTGAAAGAACAGTGAGACGGAGGAAGTGCACATGTGTGTCAGGGAAGGTGCAAGAGAGGGAGAGAGAGAGAGAGGGATAAAAAGAGGGAATGGAGGAGGGAGGGTGGGGGCAATGACCTGAGGGATTACTGGCCCAAGGGAATGAGTTGCCAGGATTCTCCAGCACACAAACACTCTATTGTGCCTCTTGTCATTGCATCACTTTTTCCCTCCAGACAAGAATATGGTAGAAGGTTAATGATTGAACAATCTGAGATTTTGAATTTGAGATATCATTTAACAGAGTGGCACCTTAGGACTGTGCATCATTCTTTTGTTGTGAGATGTGTGTTATAAGGACAATGACCAAATGTATTGCTGCTATATTGTTTCTACAAGATTTTAAGACCAAACTTTCAAGTTTAAGCAAGATTTGGAAAACACTGAACATTGATTTTACATTCTTAAAATGTAAATAATTTAAACAACATAATGGAACTTTATCAAACCAATGGCATACTATAAGCAGAAAAATACACTTTACTGGAGTTGCTGGAGAACGGACTACAACTTTCTCCATCCTATCATCTCCTCCCATTGGGTGGAAAATGTTTCTATGTAATCACCGTTTCCTTAGAGACAAAGGTGTCTTCCTCCAGGGAGCGCACGACTGCGCAGACAGCCGAATTCTCCATTGAGCTGCATTCAAATCGCACTAGTTTTTTAATCTTATTGTAGACATTTTTACACGTAAAAAGCATAATCGTTTAAACAATAGTACAGCTATTAATTCCAGAGACGTTCATATGCCATACAGATGAAAATAATTCAAAACAGTTGCTATTAAATTAAATCATCAAACGACTGTGAT
Source organism: Paracanthobrama guichenoti (assembly GCA_018749465.1). Taxonomy (NCBI): domain Eukaryota; kingdom Metazoa; phylum Chordata; class Actinopteri; order Cypriniformes; family Gobionidae; genus Paracanthobrama; species Paracanthobrama guichenoti. The sequence goes on from CM031948.1 coordinate 26,506,729, forward strand.
TGGCAAGCCTAGGCAGTGTTAAGAAAAGTAACAGCCAACACGTGATAACACCGTCCCTCTTTAGCAGTCTGGACAATGATTTACACCTGATTAATGCCGATGCAAACCTTAATAATCATTAAACTGCAAATACACAGTAAAGTATTAAAATATAGGAGTTAAAATAAAATAAAATATATAAAAAAACAATTATGTTAAATCCAACCAAACAAAGGCAACATCCTGACCGCAAAGTCCCGCCCATTTCCACAATCCTTGTTTCAGGACAACAGCCATTCTAGTCAAGTAGTCTTTTCTATAATCTCCCCCTATGGGTGAGTTTTCTCTGAGAGTGAGCACACACTGACCTCTCCTAACCAGAGCAGAGCCGTCAGCTTTGAGTGTGAACTTGAATGAGAGCTTGATTTCTTCATCTTGCACTTTAATTGTAGCCTACCGTTTCGCAGAGGTAAGAATAATTGTATTATAAACTTTAAACTATACTCTTAATTTTGACCATCTAGCTAACTAATAATTACATGTGTTTTATGTTATATTTTTCATTAGTTTTAGGCAATCTTAGTATGCTAATATTTAGATATTTAGACAGAACTCATATAGTTCTCAGTCTGGAGTGTGACCCTAATGGAGTGCTGGTGGAGAGTCGACATGAATAAGCACGTGACACTGAGGACCGCGATGAGTCGTGCTTTCCATCACGCCCACTCATACTCCCACTGTAATGAGATTAAATATTTGCAGAACAAACTATACGAAGAAAAATCAGATTCCAGGAAAGAAATGACTGGCCATTGTCGCTCATAATACTGTACAGTTAAACAAATTAAATTGTTGATGTTTTTATTATGTGTGTAGTGTATGCACAAAACGTAAGCTTTTTGTTCTCTGTTGACAGCGAAATGGCCAGAGAGTGACAGCTGCTAATCCAATTAGACCTGAGCTTCTCATGATGCCCCAAGAGATAGCGCAACCTTCAATACACAATGTGCATTTTGAAAGCTATTAATTGTGTATTTGCTTGAAAGGGATGTGGATTCATGTATGCAGATGTTTCCCTGCGATAATGATTAGGCCTAATAGCAGGCAAGAGGATTTGACAAAGTGACCCTCTGGGTCAATAGTATTACTGTAAAACAGATGGTGTTCTTAGGTTTCCTTGAAATCTCCTTTAGATGTGTGGTTAGATTTTCAGAGATAGTGTACCTATTTCAGCGAAGCTGATTGCTGCTTCTTTATTCTTTTTTTTAGGAACATGTCTATCCTGAAGATACATGCTCGTGAGATTTTTGATTCTAGGGGCAACCCCACTGTAGAGGTGGACCTCTACACAGAAAGAGGTGATTCCCTTTGACGTTTATTTCCAAATCGAACACTAGGTTACTCAAAATGAAGATGGTTCAGTATACAAGCATTAAAAGCAAAATGAATACTAATCTGCTGGTTTTGAAACAGGATTGTTTCGAGCTGCTGTCCCTAGTGGAGCATCTACTGGAATCTATGAAGCATTGGAACTAAGAGACAACGATAAGTCACGTTACCTGGGCAAAGGTAACTGCTTTTTCATGTTCTCTAATGAACTTAAAATGATTGAATCTGGTCTTACATAATTTATTGTATATTGTTTTGGATATAACCAAGACTTGTTGGGCTAGATTTATTTACTGAACACAAAGGACTGTTTCTCTTTTACCAGCTATGTTTTTTTCTCTATTAGATTGGGAAGGAGGACTTATTAAATGTACTGATTAATTGGTTCAGCCTTGTCTTAACATATACCAAGTTAACAAGTGAGAAAACCTTTTCTTTGATGGGTCTGAATTTGCATGACACATTCAACCCAGTGTCAAATTGTGTGACTTGAATTATGTACTATGAAAAAAATGATGTACATTCTGAAATGCTTGTGCATGTGATTCACATCAGTGAATAATGCGAGGATCTTTACTGTGGTACTCCAAAATGTTTCAGTGTGCAATATTTTCATGGAATAAATTTCCAAATGAACAGATTGTTTATGGCACTCGCTTGGCTGACATTATAAATCATAAATAATGTGACAAATATCTGATCTATAGCTTTGCGGTAGCAGCTACACTAAGCAAGGGAATGTTGAGATGTGTATGTGTCTAACTGCAGCACCATTCAGTCAACAATAACATGCTTATACCTATATTACTCATATCTGCCATATTTTTCTGTGCGATATAGGTGTATCAAAGGCTGTTGAGCATGTGAACCAATCTATTGCACCTGCCCTGATCAGCCAGGTGAGTATTTTAGAATTTTATACTGAAAGAAAATAAAACCAGTGTAGTAACTGTTAATCTGTTGGGTTGGTAATGATTTTTTTTCTTGCTCTCTGTCACATAGGGAATTCCTGTAGTTGAGCAAGAACAGATTGACCAGTTCATGCTGGAACTGGACGGAACCGATAACAAGTGTAAATCATAATATTTACATGTTTACACATTAACACTTGTGCTTTACATTAAAAACGTTTCCTCTTAACGGTTGTTCTTAACCTATGTGGCATAGATATATAGATCTTTATTTAGATGGTGTTTGAGCTCAAATGTATTATGTAATTTCTTTTTAAGAGGGTATTTAAATATAGACCAGCTTCATACTCATGAATAATTTTCAATATTATAAGTGGCCCAAGCCATTCAGCTGGTTTTCCTGTTTTTTTAAATTAAGTTTCTTACACCCCTGTAATGTGACTATGCTACCATTCAAAAATGTATGGCCATATATATATATATATATATATATATAAATACTTTTATTCCATAAGGATGAATTAAACTGATCAAAAGTAGAGACATTTATAATGTTACATTTATTTCAAATAAATGTTCTTCTAAACATTCTGTTTTTATATTTCATAATATTTCTGTTTTTACTGTATTTTTAATCAAATAAATGCAGTCTTGTCGATTATATAGAAGACTTTTTCAAAAACATAAAAAACATTATCACAAACTTTTGAATGGTAGTATAAAACATTGTCACAAAAGGCAAATACAAAAAAAGTGATAGTTTCCTATTTTTTTGTGCGTATAAACTTTTGAACAAGGCAAATATTATGTAATGTGTCTAGTCATACTCTTTAAATTTCTGTGTCTGTTTCGAACATTAGCTAAATTTGGTGCCAATGCCATCTTGGGTGTGTCCCTGGCTGTGTGTAAGGCTGGAGCTGCGGAGAAAGGTGTTCCTCTGTATCGTCACATCGCTGACCTTGCTGGAAACCCCGAGGTCATCCTGCCTGTGCCGGTGAGAAACAGTACGCTCTTGTATTTGAAGCTGTAAAATAAGCAAAAAGTGTAATGCATGCATATTTTATTTTCAATATTAGAAGCGGCCCAAGCCATTCAGTCATTTTTCCTGTTTAAATCTTAATAAACGTATTAAAGCAAATGTTGTTATTCTCCCATTGAGTTTTGCGATTTCCATTGGTTTCCTAAAGGCCTTTAATGTGATCAATGGTGGCTCACATGCTGGCAATAAGTTGGCTATGCAGGAATTCATGATTCTGCCGGTCGGGGCCAGTAGCTTTAAGGAAGCCATGCGCATTGGTGCAGAGGTGTACCACAATCTGAAGAATGTTATTAAGCAGAAATATGGCCAGGATGCCACCAATGTTGGGGATGAGGGAGGATTTGCACCAAATATCCTGGAGAACCAAGAAGGTATTTGAAAAAACACTCAAACTTGTTGAGACTGTACAGCTGAGACAACTTATAACTTATATACTGTTTATAATAGCCCTAGAGCTGCTGAAGAATGCCATCAGTAAAGCTGGATACACAGATGAGATTGTGATTGGTATGGATGTGGCAGCATCTGAATTCTATCGTGACTGAAAGAACGACTTGGACTTCAAGTCTCCCGATGACCCCAATCGATACATCAGCCCTGATGAGCTTGCCGATCTTTACAAAAGTTTCATTCAGGATTATCCAGGTATCCATCTGTTATTTGCTCTCTTGCACTAATTACATTACTATTTTTTTTTCTTTGAGCACAGACACTGAGATGTGAATTCATTTTTATTACTACTCCAGTGGTCTCTATTGAAGACCCCTTTGATCAAGATGATTGGGATGCCTGGACCAATTTTACCAACACCACGGACATCCAGGTAGTGGGAGATGATCTCACTGTCACCAACCCCAAACGTATTGCTAATGCAGTGGAGAACAAGGCTTGCAACTGCCTCTTGCTCAAAGTCAACCAGATCGGGAGTGTTACCGAATCCCTGCAGGCGTGAGTTCAAAACCCTGATCCTACAATGATGCTCATAAGTTTGATACCACATGGGTTATGGGAATCAACAATAAGAATCAAGAATATATATATAAAGTGTAATAGAGATTTACATTTTTTTCCCAGAAAGTAAATCTAAATTTTTACACTTTTGAAACAGATCGCTAAATACAGTTATACAGCATAATTAAAAACATAATAATAATAATGAATAATTTCTGAACATTGAGTCTCTCAGTCTTTATTCACTCTTTTCTCATGGTTTCTCAAAATAATTAATAAAAGTATAGAATATAATAGCGTAGTTCTAATAGGGGCTCAATGTAATGCAGTGTTAGAACACACCCCGTCTGCTCCACTGGGATTTAAACCACGGCTCGTGTCTTCTGCTGTTAGATCAGCGTTAAAGAACCATCTCAACTGTTAAATAACAGATATAAGATTAAAATAATATCAGATTTGTCTTATTTTAAATAAACACAAAAACAGATGAAAAATAAACTTAAGTCAGAAATGTACTTTTGCTATGGTTAAATGTTCAGTGATATGTTCCAAAGATTTCTTAATTTTGCCGCAATTCTTTTTTCTCAATGTTGATATGGAAACTAGTAAATACACAAAGTTACGTCATCCTGGCAAGTGTGGAAAGTGTTAAACCATGCGTGTTACAACTAACCCCGCGCTCCCCTACACTTACAGTGTACTTACCTAAGAAAGTACTCGGTAATATAAGTACATATACATATATAACTACATGGGTTAAGGTTCGATTTAGGGGTTGGTTCAGGGTTAGTACCTAGTTATTATCCAGTTTTTGCAATTACTATAATACAGTACATAAATATATTACACTATATGTACATGGGGAACAGGACTGTAAAATAAAGTGCTACAAGATATTCTTTCATGGAGTTATAACACATAAAACTCAACAGGCGCACATGTAGCTAAGTAAAAGCAAATGTAGCTTTCATGTGGTGTTCATGAAACATGAAACATGCACAGATTGTAGAAAATGGAACATCATTACTTTCTTAGTGGATTCTCCCGATTGTCCAAAATCAACATAATCCATTACGTCGATCACGAGATATTCCTCATGGAGCAACAACAATTTTAAAAATGGCTTCCTGGTATCAAGGGCTAAACAAAAAGGCTACCTTGGTTCCAAATGCTGTAACGTTTGATTACTTTATGCTATCACTACAAAATATGATCCAGATGCAGCTCACATGTAGGTGAGAATAGAATTGTCCTTCTACATGATTTCCTTCTTGTGTTATTGCATGTCAAATAAGAAAGATGTGTAAAATTTCCCTTGAGCACACAGAGCACACGGACGATGATTTTTTTGTTGTTGTTTTTAGCAGTTTCTTAGCATGATAATGTCCAAATGTAATTAATGTTTTCCCCTAGAAAATGTAAAAAGTTTTCTATCAAATGATACCTACCTTTTGACTCTCCTTGCTATAGCTTTGGAGTTATGAGTCTTTGCTTTTGTGTACGTCACTCAGAAAAAGAAAAAAACAACAACTCTAAAAATGCCTTCAGGGCTTAAAGGGTTAAACATTTTTGTGATCTTTTCTATTTGTAACATCCCGCCCCATAGATGTAAGATGGCTCAGTCCAGTGGCTGGGGTGTGATGGTGAGCCATCGCTCAGGGGAAACAGAGGACACGTTCATTGCTGACCTGGTTGTGGGACTTTGCACTGGACAGGTACAGTGTGCGATAATCTTATTTTAGATTGATCATAAAAATGTAAATATAATTTACATACTCCATTTCAGATATTTGACAGTTTGATTTTCCTCTTATTCAGATTAAAACGGGAGCCCCGTGCCGTTCAGAGCGTCTGGCCAAATACAATCAGATCCTCAGGTAAAAGTTGTGTCTATGAGAATATAAATATTTTTGTTTGAAACGTATGGGCATAAATAAGCATATGTATTTCACGTTTTCTGCATACCTGCTTGGTTTCTTCATTCACAGAATTGAAGAGGAACTGGGGGATAAAGCTCACTTTGCTGGGAAGAACTTCAGAAATCCACTGAACTGAGAACAGCACAGTACCGTTAGAACTACTTAACCTCCTATTATTAGTTCAGTTCCAGATGTGGCAATACCAAGAGAAAGCAGTATGTGTTATGGGTTGTTACTGGGACCATATAATCAAGGATACAGAGACAAAGCATCATAAACTTTGTGATAGTGTCTATTTGGATGAGTGTTACATGTACTTATGTGATGATGATGATGATGATGATGATGATGATGATGATGATGATGATGATGATGATGATGATGATGATGATGATGATGATGATGATTGTATTGCAAAGAAAGAGCAAACAGTATTTTCCTGTAAATGCTGCATAGCAGATTTGTGCTTGAGGTCTGTGCTTGTAACAGTGGATACAGTTAAAATAAAAACATTACCTCAACTAATGAGAGGCTTTTGTGTGTATTATAAAATCCTCCTGTGACCCAGGAATAGACTTGTGTCCTCTGTAGTGGACATTATATTTTTTATGAATTTCTCTGACACCATACATGGCAGTTTTAAGTCTGGGTGTCCTGTAAAGAGCACATTCAGGGCTTTTCAGAGATACCAAATGTTTGGAAGTTCCACAATGACAACTGCCTCTCCTTGGACTTTAAAATGACTGCCATTAATTTAGTGATCAAATTGAACACTTATTTTGTAATTATCTTTTAAATCTGACTAATTTTTGAATTGTTTGTCATAAATCAACATCTCAGGAAAATGTTATGGAGTTTCAAATCACAATATGACTTTCTGTTATGATGCAGGGCATTGATTTCATACATGTCCACTGTAGAGGACACAAGGACTTAAATCATGTTTATCAGGCATTTTGAGGTGACACGAGTGAATAGGGAAAGAAATTATATTTTAATATTTCTATGAAATATTAGATATTATTATGAAATTCTTGCCAATTACTACTCCCATTATTACACTTCTTTTTCATTACATGTTGCCCCAAGAACATTAATATACAAATTAGATACAATGTATAGATACATTGTATATAATGGGAAAACCTGCTTATGGCCATTTTACACACATATTGCATAAAACTAAATTATATATCAAATCATTCTGTTATATCATTCATAACATAGTTGATATTCATCTTTATACAAAGTTTGGTATAAAAATCCAGAAACCTAAAAAAATGATTGGTGATTTAAAAAAAAAAAAAAAAAACTACTGTTTTTGCCTATTCCTAGTCCTCTACAATATAATTTTGCAATTATTTCCATTTCCATTTTTTCCTTATGCTCTAAACAACGTAATGACATTCAATGTAATTTTTCTGGTTCTCAGGATAATTCAAATAGTCTCCGTTTACTTTTATAGTAAAGTACTTTGAAGTACTTTTGATTCTGATAAACTGTACATTTTTATACCACAACACATTGATTCTGATCGGCTGATAGTTAGTTTTCTATAACTGAACTGCAAGTTTTAGAAAACTTACTATAGTAATTCCAGAACATGACAGCATTACAGTTCCATATAATTTATCCAAATTTGTAGCTATGTATTTTACAATAGGCCTACTAGTGGTAAAATAACACTTTTGGGGAAAAACCATTGAGGTAATAATGTTTCCTTTAATAATAATAATAGTAGTAGGCTAGTAATAATACAATAATAACAACAATATTAACATTTGTTTTATTAATAATATTTATGTTAGTATTGTTGTGTATGGTTTTATTTTTTATTTTTATTGAATAAAAATACGCTATTGAAATTGTGTTTTAATCAGATTCACCGGCTTCTTGTTAACAGTAAAGCGGTAGAGATGTATGAAGCCATCTAACTAAGCAGACAGAGCTGCATTTAAAGCGTCTAGCCTAATTCCACTGAGCCGAAATAAATCCACCGCTTTTACAGTGGCAGTCCTTTAAATTTAACGCACTGTATTTATATCCTACAACCCACACACTGTCAGTCACCGACACAGATTGTTATTCTGCGCTCTTCATGGATGGTGCCTTTTATCAAATATGCAAAGGAATGCCAACAAGACTAAGGTGGTTAAATTTATTGGGACATCTATATTCGTGTGTGAATATTGACACGGGAGGATGGCCAAAGACATCTCCCTGAAGCTGATCTCCATAGACAGCGGACACGGAGATGATCCCATTAGCGCTGGCTGCAGCGGCACATGCTCAGTTATGCTTGTTGAAGGGGATCTCAGTAGGCTGTGCGTGAACACTGAGGTCATCGCCTGCGCTGAGGAAAAAATACTCAGCGCAGCCTCCATTTTGAGCAGTATGAAATAGAGGAAAGCATAGTTTTGAGCCGCCGCCGACGCTGCAAACAAACTGTAAACACTAGCGAAACGGCCTCTGCCATGGACGACTTGTTCAGTCCGCGAAGGTTTGTTGCTTCTTTTTATTACAGACATAAGCTTTTGCGCGCGGCAGCGCTTTTTACTACACCCTGAATACTTTTGCATTCTAGTGCAAATCGAGATGATTTTGAACTTGACAGCTCGTCTCGCTCGGCCACACACACGCAAAGGCCAGCTAGGAGCCTGACGAGATAAAATGGGGCAGATGTTGTGTAGGTACTGTTGCTGACTGCTAAGTATGTAATGCATGTTGAACGCGGTTCTGCTCTTACAAATTAGTTTTGTTTGTCTGTTCTGCTAATATTTGTTCAGCAAATTGTGATTTTAGCATACTGTTTTCTTTGGCGGACAGCGAACGAAGAGTATTTGTGCATATCACACTCTGAGTTCAATGTACTGATTTTGATGTGCACTGTAATAGATTCTGCATGCAGCAATGTAATAATTTATGTGTAAATATATGAACTGGACGTCCAAGCCCCCGTTTATATAACCTTTGGAGGGAACGGAGCAGTCGGACGCTGATTGGCTGATTATGCTCTGTAGGCGGGATTTGGATTGATCATCGCGACTGCTGATAGGCAAATCACATTTTATGATTAACACTGAAAGGAGACGATTTAAAAGGGTGGAAAACAGTGACATGAAGCTCACATGACAGGGACCGAAGTTTTTCCAACACTATGTTTCTGCTAAATATGGTGTTTGTATTCATGTATTGTTTATTACAGGCATAGTTGTTATTATTTACATGGGGGATATTGGCTGTGAGTTTTTGCTTCAGCCTTGGGATGTTAATGTATTGATTAATTGATGTAGCCTACTAACACACAGCCATATTTCAAATAATAAATAATATTTTGTCTTTCAGGCAGCTGAACAGCACACAAGGAGAGATTCGAGTGGGACCAAGTCATCAGGTAAAATTAGTACAAAGACATTCCAAAAAGTGTGTGCAGATCTATGGCATTACGTGTTTTACGGGTGCACTAAGTAATATTTGAAAACTAAAAAAGTTTTACAAATAAAGAAATGCTATATCAGCATGTCTCCAGTCCGGAAGTATTTAGTAAACAAATGTATCCACGCTGAGTCCAAAACCACTGGTACTTTCAGGACTAATCATGGGGCTAAATGTTAACAAAACCAATTTACTGAGTGCACCTTTAAAAGTCCTTAGATGTTGACCTTTTCTTTTTGACCGCATGCTCAAATGTATGCAGGCCAAGCTACCTGAATTACAGCCGCCATCTGCTCATGGAACAGAGTGTGTCACAGAAAATGAGGAGCTGGTGTGGGCACCTGGGGTCAATGACTGTGACCTTCTCATGTACCTACGGGCTGCCAGGTAATGGCTGCTTGGCTCGATGCCAGTTACTATTCACCGTTTTACATTTATCTTCATAATCGCTTGAGGTTATATCTAAAAATGGGAACTGAGGTATCTGTGGATGGTGTATGATTCAACATATCCTTCTGCATTTTTGTTTTGTGTTCTCTGAATAAACAGGAGCATGGCAGCTTTTGCAGGGATGTGTGATGGAGGTTCAACGGAGGATGGTTGTCTTGCAGCTTCACGGGATGATACCACGTTGAATGCTTTAAATACGGTCAGTGCTTGCAATTTTGATGCGTTTGTGCTGTGTTTTGTCAAAAAAGAAACTAATGATTAGTTCCATTGAATTCAAATTAATGAAATTTGTTGATGTGTTTTTAAGCATATATACGATGCAAGTATAATTAAAGGTAGGGTAGGCAATTTTCGGAGAGGCTAGCAATAGTGAGCTAGCTTTGAAAGCATAAGATCCCACCCTCCCTTTAGAGTGTCTCCAAAGCCACGCCTCATGAACATGTACAACAGGGACCAAACAAAAGCGTCATGAGACACGGCGTTAAACTACCTCATGTCTCAAAGCACATAACATTACAATAATATTGAACATAAACAACTTAAAGAGCACTGAGCTGTACCACCTGACTGCTGCAGATTAATTTCGGCGTTAATAGTGTTGCTATTGAAACGCATATATTTGAGTCATAAACTGCTCCGAGTATAACGTGATGGGTTTCCATCTCTTACAAATTACAGTAATTATGGTCTGAACACGGCATGAGCTTGATGTTTTGGTGCAGGAGGAACTGTAAAAGGTGGCTGCTGTTTTGGTTGCGTGCTCGGTGACTGACGTCTGTTTAATTCTGCGTAGTATGAAACGCGCTGATGATGTGTGATGTCTGCATTAGCAGGGTGTTCGGAGGTATGGAAATACATATGTTGACAGGCAGACAGGACATTATATTATTGCATTCATCCCGAATGCAATGCTTGGACAAACATTTTACGGTCCTATGCCTTCCACAGACGATATATATATATATATATATTTCTATACCACTTAACTTAGTGATTGCTATTAGGATGTGAAGAGACTTTCAATCAGCATAGCAAAAAATGTTTCTGGAACAAATCAACTGCCCTGCCTTTAAAAAAAAGATGTAATTTATGACCTTTGATGGAATTGGATTGAAGCCAGTGACAATAATATAATCTTACTTTTTACCTCAACTATAATTAATTTGCTGTGCAACTTGGGTATGTAACTTTAATTTGTTTTGCGCACAGCTCCATGAAAGCCAATACAATGCAGCCAAAGCCCTGCAGTGTCTGGTGAAGAAACCAGTTCCAAAACTCATTGAGAAATGCTGGTCAGAAGATGAAGTGGTGAGAAAGTGTTCTATCATCAAATTTTTCACTGATAAAACCTGGTCATTTATAGTGGAATGTAGAAATGTGAGACTAGAACTTTTCGAATGTATTACTTAAGAATTCTCCATCTGTTAATATGTTCAATTACAGAAACGGTTTATCAAAGGTCTTAGACAGTATGGCAAAAACTTCTTTAAGATCCGTAAGGAGCTACTGCCTAGTAAGAAAACGGTATGGAAACCTACCATTTCAAATCTGACTATAAATGTGTGTTTGTCAAATTAAAGTTTATTTTTTTTTTACAACACATTTGTCCTCAGGGTGAGCTAATCACATTCTACTACTACTGGAAGAAAACTCCTGAAGCTGTGGCGTCACGACCTCATCGGCAGCAGAGAAGGCAGCCGGTGTCTCGCAAAGTGAAAACTCGCAATGCGACAGCTGCAGCCAATGCAACATCTCGCACTTCTTCCAGTAAGTGCAGCACTATGCGCCATATGTCTGTTCATTTTTTTGCAGGCTGTCCAAACATGATAGCAAGTCTGATACAGATATAATTTAAAGGAAGTAACTCCACAAGAAGAACTGTTAATAATGTTTATATTTTCTGTCTGTCTGTAGTGGAGCTCAGTTCAGCCAGTGAAGATGATCTGGACAGTGAGGATAGTGAGCAGGGCGGCAAAGGTCAAGCCTGCAGTCACTGTCTATCCACTAGTAAGTTTATTTCATCCTTCTTCAGGTGTATATAGCTTCTATATTGAGAATGCTGTATATGCTCCATTTCATATGCATGTATCTATCAACCATCATGCTGTTCTGAAAGTGACTTTCTGCAGTAGTTGGTTAGTTACCCTACATTGGATTCAAACTGCTTAGGTTTGCAATTCTTCTTAACATGAGATAAAAATGGACCCTATTTGCATAATGTATGTTCCTGCCTGGTCTTGTTGTGAAAATGTTTGTTCCACTTTTCACAATCCAATCAATTCCCAATGGATATAAGTCCTACATTTTTATTTTTGTTGAAGATTTTGTTGTACTCAGAAATACACTAGCACTCAAAAGTTTGGGGTCAGTAAGATTTTTGTTGTTGAAAGAAATTAATACTTTTATTCAAAAAGCATGCATTAATTTGATCAAAAGTGACAGTAAAGACTTTTATAATCTTAAGAAAGATTTCTGTTTCAAATATATATACTGTTCATTTGAACTTTCAATTCATAAAAGAATTCTGAAAAATCACGGTTTCCCAAAAAAATATTGAGCAGCGCAACTGTTTTCAACATTGATAATAGTAAGAAATGTTTCTTGAGGAACAAATCAGTATATTAGAATGATTTCTGAAGGATCATGTGACACTGACGATTGGCGTAATGGCTGCTGAAAATTCAGCATGTCGCTCTTTGGATTTAAATAGCCAAATGGTTAAGAGTCAATGATTGGATCATTATTGCAGTGATTATTGTTTCTAGCATTATATGTGCTAGTTATATGTTTGGCAACTGTTCTTCTGACCCTAATTGATGGAGTGTGTAGCTTTCAATTTCTTAAGTCATGTAGGAAGACACATCATGGCCAATTTCCAGGATGACAATGTCAAGATTTGACAAAAATTGATGCACCTCTTGATGGAAATAACATCACAACATTTATTTCCATCAAGAGGTGCATCAATTTTTAGTCAAGATCTTGTACTGACAATGCAAGAGTCGAGCACTCTGTAAAGTCTACTCCAGCACACCGAAGACTTTCAGTGGTCTCAGAGGTGTCAATTCATGTGTGAAATTGATTTTTCATGCTCCCTCCCAACCATTCACAATTTGATCCTGATGAATCTTGACATTGTGATCCTGGAATATGGCCATGATGTCTCTTCCTACATGGTACATGGTTCATTGTTTAAGAAATGAAAAGCTACACACTCCATCAATTATGGTAAGAAGAATTATTACCAAACATATAACATGCTAGAAACATAATAATCACTGCAATAATGATCCAATCATTGACTCTTAACCATTTGGCTATTTGAATTTGGACATGCAGTGTATATTGAAATAGAAAACCGATATTTTAAATTGTAATAATATTTCACAATATTACTTTTTACTGTATTTTTGATCAAATAAATGCATCCATGTAGAGCATGATAGATTTCTTAAAAAATATTATTATGAAGATTTATACTGACCCCAAACCTTTGAACAGAAGTAAACTTCACATTACGGAAGTAAAATGGTTTGCAACTCTTTTGACTTCTGTAAATACTTTTTATTTTCTCTTTCAAAATGACTCACACAACACAAAATTAACATGTTTCTTTTAGACTCCAAAGACTGGCATCATGGAGGGAGAGACAATGTCTTGCTGTGTTCTAGTTGCCACTCTCACTTCAGCAAGCATCGGCGCCTGCCACCTGTTCCCAAACCAGCAGATCCGCCCTACCTCTTCAAACCTGTCAAAGAAGAGGAAGAGGGTGTCAGACATGGGATGAAGACTCGTCGGAGCCGGATGCCACCACATGTAGGTCTAACTTGCACATAAGTGCTCAGGGCAATGTGTAAAGAGTAGTCTGCTTCATTTAGTCTTATGTCTCTACATGTAGATGGCATCTCTTCGAAGTGGGCGCAACAGACCAACCGGAAGTCCCGACAGGGGCATTTCTCCCACCATCGAGGATGTGCGATCTAATGGACAGTCTCCCAGAGCCAGTTCCACTGCTATGGCAACCAGAGCTTCCAGTTCTGATATCAAGAATGGAGTCGCTGGGAAGACCAACAAGGTAGTGATAAAAAGGAGCCTGCTTGGTTTAGAGTTTGAAAAGTATACACAGCTGTGTATTTATCCTTTTTGTATTGTTTAACCTGTTCATTTTCAAAAACTTTTATTATTAAACTTTAGAAGATGAAAGTAGACCCATCTATAGTAAAGGGTGTTAAAAGACAGAGAGAGTCAGCAGCTCCAGATGTTGATGAACCGGAAAGGAAAAACATGAAACGAACCAAGAATCAGGTAAGGGGAACACAGTTTCTCACTTGTGTTTCTTCTTAAAGGTTGGAAATTAAAAACAAAACCTGAGTATTAAGTCCCAAGTTTTAAAAACTTTGCCAAGTGATCATACTTGAGATTTTTAGTTCTTGGTACTATATTGTTATCATTACTATATTGGTTATCAGCAACTCTTTATGTATATATATATATATATATATATATATATATATATATATATATATATATATATATATATATATATATATATATATATATATATATATATATATATATAGTGTTTATAACCAGTGTTTCTTTAACCCAGGATGGCCCCGATTCTCCATCAGAAGGTGAGGGTGAAGGCGAAAGCTCCGATAGCCGCAGTGCCAATGATGATGGCAGCAGTGACACTAAAGACATTGATCAGGACAACCGCAGTTCTTCCCCCAGCCTGGCCAGTCCCCTGCAGGCCAACGAAAGTGACTCTGACTCCCCAGCACCACCCCCTGCACCTGGCCCAACCCCACAAACCCAGCCCCAGCAGCCTGCTGCAACCCCCACAACACATGGCCCATCTGAAACAACACCATCATCTCCTCAGCCCTCTCTGCTTGCATCCTCAGCCGCACTTTCACCTGGAGCGTCTACCGCCACCTCGAAGGAAACATCCATAGAGGTTTCCCAGGAGGTTCCATCTCCAACCACTTTCAGAAGTGGTCCCAGGGGACCCGAAGCACCTAACTCTTATTCAAACGCCTCATCTCAGCAGGTTCAGTGTCCAGGGCAGGGGCAGTCATTCCCTGTGCCAGCCCATTATCAGCACAATCCAGCTCAGCTGCAGAATCCTTCATCTGGGGCGAATCAGCCACCTGGGTTTGCTTCCAGACTGCTACACCTTCAAAAAGAAAGTCCTCTTCCTCTTCTTCCTCCTACAGCAGCAACCCAAATCAAGCCCCCTCCAACCACTCCAATCCCACCTTCTCACAAGCAGCCCCCTCACCTTTCTGCTCCTCCACCCCATTTCCTCCAGATTCACCCCAATTTGCCTCCACCTCCTGCTCTAAAACCTCTTGCTTCCTTGCCCTCACAGCACTTGCCTTGTTCCCAGCCTCCTCCACTTCATATAATTCCACAAAATCACCCTGCTCAGCCTTCCGTTCTGACTCAGTTGCAGAGCCAGCAGGTCAAAAGTCACACCAGTGGTGCCCCTCCAGCTGCAGCTAGCTCTAACCCATCACTCCCCCAAAATCGTTCTGAGTCAAAAGAATCCACTGCTTCATTCTCTCTTTACACTTCTCCCATCC
The DNA here is from genome assembly GCA_018749465.1 of Paracanthobrama guichenoti. NCBI lineage: Eukaryota > Metazoa > Chordata > Actinopteri > Cypriniformes > Gobionidae > Paracanthobrama > Paracanthobrama guichenoti. The sequence continues at coordinate 26,522,390 of CM031948.1, forward strand.
CTGTCCCTGCCCAACAGCCCTCCACGTCCTCTTCAGCAAGCACTCCAGTTGGACAGGCTCATATAAAAGAGGAGCCAATTGATGAGGAAGAGGAGTGTGATAGCCCGCCTCCCCCTCGCAGAAGTCCCTCTCCTGTACCGACAGTTGTTGATATACCCAGCCATGCAAGTCAGTCAGCAAGGTATGGAGATGACATTTGTCAATATTTTAATTTTTGTTAAAATATTTATGAAATGAAAAATATGAATAAAATGTTCCCCAATGTAGTAGTCTAAAATATTTGTTTTAAATTAAATTTGTTAAATAATAAAAAAAAATGTTACTCTGTATTTCCTTTTGAAAACAATTCAAAATGCCATTCACTAAGACTTTACTGTGCAAATTAGCACACATAGTGAATTCTGTTTTGTTTGTCAATTGCAGATTTATCAAACACCTCAACCGAGGCTACAACTCCTGCTCTCGCACAGACCTGTACTTCACCCCCTTGGCCTCCTCAAAACTGGCTAAAAAACGCGAGGAAGCTGCTGAAAGATCTAGAAGAGAAGCAGAGCTAAGCGCTCGACAGGGACGGGAGAGAGAAAGAGAGCGGGAGAGGGAGAGGGAGAGGGAAAGGGAAAGAGAGCGGGAGCGAGAAAGGGAGAGAGACTCTGATAAAACCTCTGTAAGTATATGTAGCTTTTACTTTTGAATTTTCAGAGAAAAAAATACATTTTAGTTTGATTAAAATTTATTTTACATTGTGTCATTAGGCTATGGCAATTTTTCCTCAAATTCTCCTTATTGCAAAGAAATCTAAGTATTTATGCATCATGATAGTATTTCTTATACTGTTTCTGCTTTTTATTAGATTAATAATTTATTTAAAATTTATATAATAAATAAATGTGTGAATGTAATATTAATTGAAAATAATAAAAAAAACGTGTTCCTAAATGTTCCTAAAAATAGGCTTTATTTTCTAAGCTCTTGCTTTAAAGAAGTTAATATAATAAACCTTTTTTTTTTACATAGCGTGCTTCAAGCTCATCCCATGATGGCCGCATAAGTGAGCACCTGCTTGCTGCCCACGTGCAACCTGGCCGTCCCTCATTCGAACCCCCCCCACCCACCACCGTGGCTGCTGTTCCACCATATCTTGGCCCTGACACTCCAGCCCTCCGCACGCTCAGCGAGTATGCCCGCCCCCACGTCATGTCGCCCTCCAACCGCAACCATCCTTTCTTCATGCATCTTGGGCCAGGTGAGCACCTGTTAGCTTATCACATGCCGGGGCTCTATGCAGCAGACCCAGCTCTTCGAGAGCGAGAGCTTCGTGAGCTTCGAGAGAGAGAGATCCGAGAAAGAATGAAGCCTGGATTTGAGGTGAAGCCGCCGGAGCTGGAGAACCCACTTCATCCATCGGCAAATCCTATGGAGCATTTTGCGCGCCACGGTGCCCTGCCTCTGCCTCATGTAGCTGGGCCTCACCCCTTTGCCCAATTCCACCCAGCCATGGAGCGCAACATAGCAGCACCTCCTCGGCCGGAAATCAGCTACGCTGAGCGTTTGACTGCTGAACGGCTCCATGCTGAAAGGATGGCTTCCGTTGCAGCTGGTGACCCTGTTGCGCGGCTACAGATGCTCAATGTTACTCCACACCACCACCAACACTCACACATACACTCCCATCTTCATCTGCACCAACAGGACCCTCTCAACCAAGGTGAGAATTTCAAAGATATAGGCAAACACAGTTATCTAGATCAGTATTTCTCAACTCCAGTCCTCGGGTCCCTCCTCCTTTAGATGTCTCCCTGTTCAAAAGACTAAGAAGCTGATGAGCTGAATCAGATGTTTAAATTAGTGAGACATTTAAAATATTCTGGTAGGTGAGGACTGGAGTTGATAAACACTGATCTAAATGACATTTTCTTTATGAAAATAAATGGAAGTGTTGACATCTTTGTTTTTCAGGACAAGGGCCTCATCCTCTGGTGGACCCATTGGCTGCTGGCCCTCCTCTGGCACGTTTCCCTTACCCACCTGGTGCTATCTCCAACCCTCTACTCAGTGAGTTACCCCATGAGCATGAAATGCTCCGCCACCCTCTGTTTGGTGAGTCACCAAATAGACTCCCGTTTCATATAAAAGAAAGCTAACATTAACATTTCTAACCCATATAGCCAGACACACACATAATCCTAGGCCCACTGCTGAGCCGAATTGGAACACCAAACACTACATTGCATACTTCTTAAATTTTTAGCTGCAAGTGTAGTACTCAGCTCTTTTTAACACTTTCAACACCATTCTCCAGTCTTCAGTGTCACATGATCCTTCAGTCATCTCTCTAATATGCTGATTTGATGCTCAGAAAACATTACTTATTATTATCAATGTTGAACACAGTTGTGCTGAATATTTATGTGGAAACAAGATTCTTTGATAAATATAAGGTAATAAGATCATTATATACATGTCTTTACTGCCACTTTAATGCATCCTTATATATATATATATATATATATATATATATATATATATATATAAAAAATCTTACTGACCCCAAACTTTTAAATGGTACTTCATAATATATACAATTTATATGTATAGTATAATATATGCCAGAGCATCCACAGATCCCGTTCGGGCCTGTCCTTTGCTTATGATAACCTGTCTAGTCTTGACTACCCTTACAAAAAATAAATATACTTCAAGTTCATTTTATGAAGTAGACTTAAGTAATGTTCAAGTATATTTGTAAGTATACTTTATGTAGTAAGTATACTAATATCAATGTGTACTAGTAGTAAACTTGTATGTGTACTATTTTAATACTGCTTGGGACTAAATTGGCCCACGTTTAGTATATTAAAGTAGCCTATACGTTTAAGTGTACTATAAGTGTAACAGTAGTAAACTTTAAGTGCACAACTAGGTTTCTCATTTGTACTGCATCTGTACTACAAGTGAACTTATAAGTATACTAGCAGTTTACTATTTTAATACAAGTAAATTTTTAGTTTATGAAAGTACACTTTGAAATGTACTCTCAGTAAACTACTAGTTTAGTAGTTTATACTGCAAGTATACTTGTAAGTTTCTTTCAAATAATTAAGCCATAATTAAAATCCAGTAACAATGCTCAAAGAGCCAAAATGACTAAAATTAACATAAAAATGTCTAAAATGTACATGTAATGTAATAATGTTTGTCAACATATTCAACATATTGTTGCTTCACAATACCATTCAGCATCTATGTACAGTATACATTACAGTCCCATGCTAAGAAATAGTTCTCAGCTATTTGAGGGAAGACTAACTGAAGTAAGGTGTTTTGTGTCTTTCTTTCAAAGGAGCTCCATTCCCCAGAGAGTTACCAGGACCCCTGGCTCCGATGTCTGCTGCGCATCAGTTGCAGGCGATGCAGGCACAGTCAGCAGAGCTGCAGAGGCTGGCACTGGAGCAGCAGTGGCTACATGGACATGCACACTTACATAGTGCTCCTCTCCCCAGCCAAGAAGACTACTACAGGTGAAGCACAGAGGCCTTAAAGGGTTAGTTCACACAAAAATGAAAATTCTGTCATTAATTACTCAGACATCATAAAAGTAATGGTTTAACCTCAATTTTACGAAGTGGTGCGTGCGCTTTGGTTGTGCAAAAAACATAATTTATCACTTTTAATGACAGAATTAAAAAATTTGGGTGAATTAACCCTTTAATGTGCTGTTCTAGAATGCATGTGTAAATAAGTTGTTTTGATGGCATTTATTTTTCTTTAAAAATGCATGTGCTGATGAGTCAAGGAACATTTTCAATTTTTCATCACTACTGTTCTCTACTTTTAGTGCTCATAAAGCAGATAAGTTGTTTGTGACATTTATGTCAGCCTACAGTACACAGAAGATTTTTATTTTTATTACCTTTTTGCTTGGATTTTTTAAGTGACTATATATTGTACTGTTGTCTCTTTGACAGCCGTCTAAAGAAAGAGGGAGACAAGCAGTCCTGAAATGAACAAATCCTCCACTGTGGATTACAAAGTGATTCTGTGTTCAGGGTATCAGGCATTTTGTTTCAGAAAACCCAACATGGGTTTATCCCTGTTTTGGCACTTATAAACATTTGACCGACTCCTTTGTGCTGTATGAAATAACTAGCCTTTTGGAGCACAGTGACTTTGCTTTCCTTGCATGAACACTATTTAGAAACTGTTTCTGTCAGAAATGCAATTCCCATGTAACGTCGTTATTGTGCTAAAAGCACAGTACTGTAGATTTACTAAGTATTTGAGAAGTGCTGTCCAATATCCAGAGTTTATCACAATTTAGTTTCAAAGTTTATTGAAACATTCGTTTTAAGATTGTAAATATTATATGTTTAAAATAATATATTAACTGGTGGAATTTAAAAGTTGCAATGATAGATTTGGATACAAAAACTTCAGATGACCTGTGTGCAAAAAGTGCATGCTTTACTCTATCCTTCCTTTTCTCTGACAGCCTCTTCATCTTTACCTCAGATGCTCATCAATATAAAACCCACCTGTAGTAAACTCCGCAATACTTTATTTTTTCAGTAATTTAGCCTTTTACCATTTGATTTAATAATGTAAACCAAATGCAGCCTGAGTATTAGCATGTTGACTGTAGTGTTGATCTTGCCCTGTCTGGAAACAGAGCTCGTCTGGCTCTACAGAACAGTTGCTTCACTGCCATGCTACGATGCTGCAGACGACCGATCAGGCCGACAGACACCTGTTTGCAGTGATTACCACCATGCTAAAGGACACAATGAGATAGAGCAGGTCAGTTCCTTGGTCAGCCCTACTTGGGACAGAGGTTTAGGAAGTGAATGGGTACCTGCAGTTAGCAATAAAATGCATAAGGTGTATCCTAACTACCAGCTTCAGCCCTAGCATGTGAAATTGGCCAATTAAACAAATGGGCTACTGTTTAGTAAGTTACATTTTCATAGTCAGGCTAGTTGGGAAGGAGAACAGCATTCTCAGAATAAGATGAAAAATTCATTATAAACACAATAAAGAAAGAAAGGTAATGTTGTGACCGTTTAATGCAATACAAGTGTATTGTTGTGCACTACTATTAATTGTTAAAATAACAATAGAAAACATGAAGTGGAGTGCCATTGTTTTGTATTGTGTTCAAGCGGACATGGGTGTTATCTGTTGACGCTGTTATTTTGAAACTCTGATGGGTTACTTTTTCTAAAACTGCCAAAAAGTCATTATTTTCTTGAATTAACACTAAACATTTGTACTAGCATTTTACAAAGTATATGGATGTTATTAATGAGAAATACATTCTCATTTTTAGTATCCATGTCTTTATATATTTTTGTCTTTACCTGCACAGTGTTGTCTAGTTGCAATTACCTTATAGTTGGACATTTTTCAAAACTTCAAAACTGTCATTTCCATGACAAATGCATGATTATTTCAAACAGTTTGGATAATTTTTGCTTTTTCAAACACTTCAATACATCCCTTAACATGTCATATGAACACATATAGTCAACTCAGACTTTTTATCAGTACATTTTCTTTCAGTGCTAACTTCATTTATGTTTTTGTAAGCATATTTCTTTGAGACTGTTTCATATACACTTGCTCTTATCACATTGACATCAGTCTCCGCTTTTGTGTGATAGAAATATTCAACACTCAGCAGCAGTCATTCTTCTGGCACTTTCTGATACCTCTTTAACTCACAACTATATTTTATGTGCAAATTTATAGTCTTTATGAAATGTGCTCAGATCTGTCTCTTCACCGAAAAACTATATGAACTTTTTTAAAATCTTTGGCCGCATGTTGTTTTTGCATTTAATAGATCCATCTAGAGTGAAAATGTTTTGTTTTTTTATATGTACACTGCAAAATAGTTTAATTGTTAGTTACATAAATATGTATAGCACAGCTTGAGTCCTGAATATAACTGACGCAAAACTTACCAGTTGTGACTTCTGGTCCATATCAACATAATATCTAAAGCAATATATGTCTTCTAACTGAACAAGTGTTTGTATGGAAAAACTAATGTTTCCTCCTTTGCTTTGTATGCTTTTCTTTAACAAAATTGTCCTTTGATAAGTTATTTATTGATTGAACACCTATTTTGTAACATGAATATATTAAACATCAAAATATTAGACTGTTAGGAAATATGGAATACAACCTAATATGTGTATTTACTAAAGTGTTTGGTGTGAATTTGTGCAAAATTAACCCTTTCCTGTACACTGGCCCCTTGTGAGAAATCCTCAGAAAGCTCTAATACTAGATTTTTATGGTTCATCCTTCTTTTATGTATCGCCGCAAGTACTGGATGGCAGATATCGCGCTCACATTTGCCAGAAGAGCTGAGAAATAATAGAGGGAAAAAGGATCATGTTAATTTTGTGTGCTCATATTATCCGAATAAATTGCCTAATTTAATATGTAACAGACTGATCATTGTGTCTCATTTCAGAAATACAAAATCCACATGACGGTCTTACCTGCTTTCCACATGTCTGTAGATTGTGGGTCGCTTGACTTCAGTACCCAAGATGCAAAAGCAATGCAAACAAGGCACATGTCTGCTTGCTTTAATGAAAAAAGGAAGCGATCTCTATCTGTAAGCAGAATTGTGCAATGTTAGACTTGATATTTCCGTATCTATTTCATCCATTTGATTTCTAAAAATGTACCTGCGTCTGCGACCGTTGCCCCAACATGTATCTGATATTCTGTCATTTGCCCGAGGGCCTGGTTTTCTAGGAGAACCACTGGAAGCTTTGGCTGAGCTATAGAGGAACTTGATGTTGTTCTCGTTCCATAACTGTAGACTGTGTCGGCTGTTTTGGGAAAACCCCAAGAAGTGGCCATCCCACTCCATGTCCTTCCCATTAAAAGTTTGGTGTGTCTCAGAGAAAGGTTTCTCCAGGTACTTCTCTGGCTAGTGATAAAGCACATATTTGATGTTTCAGAGGGACTTGCACACTTCATAACTCGGATTGGGGCGATCTCGTCCAACTGCATCACATTTTCTACCTCTGGAAATTCTAGGTCTTTTACCACTGAATGAGAAGAGGAATAGATAGGAACCAACGTTTTCTCACTTTTTGTTGAACCTTGCACGGAAGGAAACAGAAGATTCCCAACCTCAAAGTCTGAGAAGAAGTCATCATAGGTCTCAGCCACAGATACGATCTGTGAAAAACGAAGCAAAGTGTTTCTATCTGGAATCCAAGCCTGGTATTGTTCTGATTCAGTGTCACTCTTCAAGATTTCGAAGAAAGACGGCAGACACTGATCTGATTCTAGAAAATCAGAAATTGATAAAACTGGAGAAGGCGTTGGTCTCCTCGTGCTACAGTGGTCCAGTAGAAAGGTACTCATGTTGTTGTCTTCTTTTGTTGGTCGAAATATGTCCTGCATCTCTGCTTCTGTCTCTGAATACAGTGGGGAATCACTCTCAGTACACAGCTTTACGATCTTGTTGGATTCACTTTGCCAAGTTTCTTCTAAATCCATGGGACACGCAGAATCAAGGAACCTTTGGGTTTGCTCTTTGCCTTCAAGGGGTTCAGGACTAGGGTTTGCACTTGCATGAAGAAGTTGAAGAAACTCTTCATCGAAATCAGAGTAAGTTGAAAATTCGCAGCTCGATCGGTCTGGTTTAGAGTCATCCAAATGTGTGAAATAGTCCGAATCTGCTGCATCGTCTACCAGGCCATATTCCAAACTATCATCTTTAGATTCCACCTCACCCCTATCAAGAAGATGAGTGTCCACATGGCTTATTTCTCCTGGAACAATGCTTTCTGTTAGTAGAGACTTGTTATTGTCTATTCTAAGTTGCAAAATATCATTTATTGTCAGTTTTTCCATTTCATCCCAAAAGGAGGAAATAGCAAATATAGGTGGTGTCGGACCTAAAGTCTTGGCACTGTCACTGGAGGATTTTGTCTCTTGGGATGATTCTTCTCTATTATATGATTGTCCCAAGGGCTCTTGCTGTTCTGTTCTTTCTCCTTCAGTATCTGAAGGAGCAGGGGGTTTAAAGGCACCCAAAATAAATCTGTGACTTTCCACCCCTGTGTCATTATTAAAGTGGTTCAAATTATTAGTTGTATGTCGACATTCACAGTTCAAATCTTCTGTGGATTTGTCATATTCATCACATACTGTGCTTTCATGATCCCAGTATTGTGGCAAAGGGCCACTGAGATCTTTAAATATTTTCTGTGGCATCTGTTTGGGAGTTAAAAGTGAATTTGGAGATTCAGCAGGATTTCTTTCTAATTTTGCTTCTGGAATTTCTGTCATGCTTTCCTCTTTTAAACTAATGGCACAGCTTGTTTTTTCCCCTTCACTCTCACATGAGATAATGGGTAAAATACATATTGCATCTTGGATATGAAGTACATTTAGAAAATTTGGCGAGTCCGAAACAACATTTTCTTGTTCGGATTTGTCCTGCATTGTTTGTCTGTCAATAATCTCTTTATCTGGATCTGTATTGTTATTTAAGGAAGAGCACTTCTCCATCACTCCACTTTTCTGGCTCAAGTTTTTAGAAGTTTTTTTTTTTCTTCTTTTTTTTTGGACTGAAGTGGGACTCTTTACTCTTAGACGGATTGGGCTGTCATTTACAGTGACAAACCAACGCTCCTTCTCTTTTTTGGCCACTGGTGAAGTGTCCGTCCCCTCAGTTAGCATTTCTATACCATCCGTACTCTTTTCACGCTTTATATCTCCTGAAGACGTTTCAGAGACTGGCTCAGTGGTGGCTTGGTTTGCTATGTTTTCACCATTCTCTTGATCCTCATAATTTCCTTTTAAATGTAACTTCTCAGTCAGGTTGCTGTCTTCATTAGCTTTGTTTTGACATTCACATGTACCCCTCGGTTCATTTTCTCTAGCATCGGACATCTGCTTAGCAGATCTGGCATTCTGTGGCTCTGTTTTAGGACTAGGATATTCAGTAAACTCTGAATTCTCAGATGAATGTTCTATTTTACAATCTCCTGTTTGATGCTGTTTTTGTTCTTCTGCACTATCTTTTTCACAGTGTTGGTCAGGGCTGGTCTGAGTGGGAATAGATGACAAGTAGACAGAGGTTTTATCATCGTCAATGTCACTGAAGCCAGACTCCTCTAATGCTGCGAGCTTGGCCTGCTGAACAGAACATTCCTCGCTCTCTGTATAGAAACAGTCCCAATCCTGCTCTGCTATCAGGACACTATGGTCTAAGTCATCCATTGCGGTTGAGCTCTGAAACAAACAAAAATACACAATTATATATATCAAATGTTTTACCAAAACATTTACACTCCCATTCAAAAGTTTGGGGTGAGTAAGATGTTTATAAAATGTTTTTGAAAGCATCTTATGCTCACCAAGGCTGTAATACTTTAATCAAAAATATAAAAAAGTGTATTCTATTTTAATATATTTTAAAATGTAATTTATTCCTGTTATGGCAAAGCTGAATTTTCAGCAGCCATTACTCAACCAGTAACCAGTTGGAAAAAGTTGTGCTGCCTCATATTTTTGTGGAAACCGTAAAAATTTGTCTCTAATTTTTTTTTATGAATTGAGAGTTCAAGAACTGCATACCTGTGAGATACCTCTTTTGTAACAATCTTTGTTGTCACTTTTGATCAATTTAATCCATTGCTTTTTTTTTTTATATATATTGACCCCAAACCTTTGAATGGTAGTGTATTTTATTCAGTTGATCAGTATAGACCGAATCTTTCAATTCAGTCTATTGACCAACAACCTAGAGTTTAAAATGCTAGAGGTTCAATTTGTAGGCATCAAACATTTACAACAGAAAAAAAACATTTGAATATCCCAAAATAATTGAAGAATATTAAAGTATTATGTTTCTCAAAAAGAGAATTTCTTTTGGAATAGAGAAAACTATATAGTGAGGATGTGGTATATATTTTTCATGTCTTTGAATTTAAAGAAAATCAATATCTAGGATGTTGGTTAACATGAATGATATGCAGGGAAATTTTTAGTTATGAAATAAAAATGGTAAGAATTGAAAGATGCAGTATATGCTGAACAGCTGAATAGAACTATAATTTTGTAAAAAACAAAAAAAAAAAAATGTCTTCAGTTATTGGAGTAGATAAAAAAACAAACAAACAAACAAACAAAAAAACATTCTCCAATTAAATGCCATTAAAAACTAAATATATTGTTTCAACCATTCAAATGCAAGAGATCCTCCCCCAACCCCCCATGCTGTAATACGCTCAAACTGCCTCTAATGTTGCAGTAAGGATGATCTTGGCCAATATTTTTAGGCAATATTGCATAGAAACAAGTATCAACCATTCAAATGCAACAGATGAGGTCCCAAACTCCCAAACAATAAGTAACCAAAATTCCAAAAAAAGAGAAAAAAAAGAGCTGTAAAATGCTCTAATGTCACAGTGAGGATGATCTTGGCCTGACTGTAAGCTGACTCCAGAGCAAACTGTACCCAGAGCGTTCACAACAACTCACTGCAAGGTGATTTGTGGATTAAAACACGTCAGTAACAGGAAATAGCCCCACAAGAGTCCCATAAAACATCCCAGCATGATGTTCTGTTTGGGTCACTTGTCTTTTACAAATATTTTGCATGGTCCAGTTGCTCAGAAATGACCTAGATGCGCCTTAATACCGAGAATGAAGATCATGATTTACAACCTTTAATAAGAAACAGTCTTATCTAACCTAGCTTGCAGGGCGTTTTCTTACAAACACATGGAGATGCATTCACACAGTAAATGCATTCAGCTATGCTTATTTTCCATTTTTTCTTCTAATTACATTTTAAAGAAAATATAATTTCCAGGAGCATCATAACTGTTGTGCAAAAGCCTAGAAATATTATCATTATTATTATTAGATACAGCTATAATCTTAGTATACAAACTGGGTGTTTAATTCTTTATTAGAGTATTAATAGTTAAAGCATGAGATTCTTTTCCATCGTGTGCATGGTTAAGTGGTTCCTTTTAGTACAGTAGTACACCCACATGGAAAATATTTCCAAACGCAAAACCTCCTCTTGAAAAAGTTCAAGTTCTGCAAACTCTGCATCTCGTCAGTTTCCATTAAACATCTTTTCAACATCTCATCCCTTTTATGTTTTTCCTACCTTTAGTTGTTAGTCATGCTTTCGAAACACCGATCCGATACTGGAATGGCACACCTTGAAAACCCCAGTGCCCTTGCATGTGGGAGAGGGGGGCCCTGTGTCCAGGTCTGTTATAAATAGAGCTGTGTGTCAGATCACATGGAAGAGTGTGTGTGTGTGTGTGTGTGTGTGTGTGTCTGTATGTGTCCTGCATTCTCAGAGGGGCATTCCATTTCACATGTATAAATAGGGTTTCTCTGGGATGATGGTACGAATCTGTCTTTGATCACCTATGCTGCTATTCAATAAAGGGTTAAAGCATTGAACAATGTGCTGGACGGAAGAGTCTTCGCTTTTATGGTTTAAAGGAAGTAACGCTTTGAAAACAAGTTTCTAGGATCAATCTCCACTTATCTATGGTAATAAAAGTCTGACAGTGTCATATAGTATCATGAAGTATTACTGTAAATATATTTCAAGTTATAAAGGGAAGCATATAAAAGACAAAGGATAGGCAATAAAATAAGCAATATTTAATTTTCAATAAATATAATTTTATTTAGGTCATAATGTAAAATAAATTTAATAAAAAGAGATACATTCAATTAAAACGGTTTTATATTTTACAAAAGATTATTAAAAGATTCTAAATAATACAACAATTTTAAAAAGTCATTTGTTAAACCCTTAACTGTGACCGTCCTGCAGCGGGATGCTTGGTGCTCTTTTTATTGCCTTTTTTCCCCATCACATATTTTAGTAATCATCATAAATTAGGTATCATTTGAAAGCTTAAAAACCTCTGAATTCATTCTGTTAAACCGTTTTGAAATCGGACATTGCTATCATGGAAATGGTACTTAAAACCTTTTAGTGGGCTCCTCCCCTAGTGGGCAGACAAATTATTTTTTTGTGATATCTTCAAATTTGAAACACAACTTGGTTAGACATAATGGTTTTTAGAGTAAAATAAATTTTGTGAAATATACATTTGGTATAAAATATTTTATAATGTTAAGCACAGTGCATTTGTTTTACAGTAAACTTAAACTTAGCATACAAAACATAAAAAGAAATCTATTTTACAGAATGTGCAAGAGCTTTTAAAGGGTTCCATGCAGTCAAAGCAATCATACCTGCAGTTTTACCCATTTTGTTCATCTGTTTTAAACACAGAAAATCATTTTAAATATTTACAGTGGCATTTAGAAAGCTATGTGATATGATAGTGACATTTCAAGCAACAAATATTCAGTTTAATATTCAGAAAATAGAACTTTAACCAATACCGTCTTACTGACATACGAAGCTGTAAATGTTGTGTTTTGGCCTCTAGAGATACTGTATACGCCAGCAAGTCATTTTTTTAGACTGTAGCCAATAACGTCTTTTGCAATTGTTTTCAGGTTTGAATTAAACATTCTTGTGTGCACCTGTGTGTCTTAGGAACCGACGGTAGGTCTGGGAGCGGAAAGGGTAGTTGGAATTGCTGGCGGTTCCTGGAAGCATTCTGACATGGAGCCTGAGATGATAAAGCACTGGAGGGGCCACAGTATAACGAAGAAGACCACAAGGAGCACTATGATGAAGATCACAAGCCTCTTCCAGTTCCCATGAAAACCCAAGAATCGCAGCAGCCTGTGTCCACAACCCTCTCTTCTCTCCTCTCTCCTCGGCGTCTCTTCTGCTTTATGCTCACCAATGTCAATGCAGATGCAGTTGGGTATCATTGGATTTGAGTAGCACAGCCTCTTTCCATCTAGGAAAACATTCTCCAATTGTTGCTGGTCGCTTGGAAGTTGACCCAAAACTTCCTGGCTGGTGGCCAGATCCGGAGTACCATGCTCAGGCACGGACGTTGGCTGCCGACAAAGGGGGCAGGTGATCTGTGTGCCTGCCTGCTCCGGTGAAATAGCTACAAAGCGAGCCAGACATTCCAGACAGAAGGTATGGGTACATACAAGAAGCTTTGGTGTCTTGAAGGTGTTGTCATATGCGCAAAAGCAGATTGAACATTCTGGACCAGCATCCCAGGCATTGTCCTGGTCATCAGCGGAGGCCACGGTCTCGTGTTGGTGCTGTGTTGAACCGATGCGTGTTGTTGTGGATACTTCTGGTTCCTCCATGCTGTTGTGTGCTCAGAAGAAAATCTGAAATGCAACATGAATCATTCAAGTTATTCATTGGTACGATGACTGCTTAAAAGATACAGATCCATTCCTAAATTACACCAATGTCGGAGTTGAGTAACACTTAAGCCATGTTAATATATGATTTTAAAACATGGTGAATAATGAAATTAAACTCGAAATGGATTGCTAATGCACTTCTTAAAATTATAAAATGGTCTTTCTTAACACTAGATTTTTCTGAAAAGCTTCAGATATGATTACAGGTAACTTTTATTAAATATAAATTAACTCAAAAATATTTAGGCTTTAATTTAAAAGCATGTATTTGAATTGCATATGTTTTTATCATTTGGATTACACAGTTTTAACATAAACGAATAAATGAATAAACTTAGTACATTAATGAACAGGTAAGATTTCTGTAATAATACAATAATACACAGGTAAGATTTCTGTAACAATGCCAAAATGCACTTTAAAATATGATTATTTAAAAAAGATCTGATGATCATTCGATTAAAACTTTTATACTTTACAAAAGATTCTTAATACAACCATCCATCCATCCATCCATCCATCCATCCATTTAGTTTCCGTGAGTTTCTGAGTGCAGAAATCTTACCCGTTTAATTTGTGTGACAGAAAAATATGCATTACATTAAGTTTATTAGTTTGTTAAAACTGTGTAATCCAAATAGTTGGAAACATAATTATATGCATTTCAAATACACAAATCATATATTCTTTAATGTAAGAGTTTTGCTTTTTATACTATGTGTTTGAATGAACAGGAAAAGAGCAAATTCCTTTTGAATTTTATAATCCCAAATGGTTACATGGTAAACTATCTGACATAGCAAATGACAACATATAAATGTGGTTGCTATGAGCATCATTACTGCAGTACTGTATATGATAAAGATGATACTGAAACAAAACATATGCAAATGTCTAAAAACAAACCATAAAAAGTGTTTTGAATCCTGTTTCAGACAAGGACTATCATCATGCATTTTACACTTTAATCGGTGTCATGTATACATGTTCATCATGACTCACTTGTGATATTACATATTGATTTAATTAATTTACTAAAATCACCTAAAGCTTTCTCAAATGTTCCCAAAATACTAACATTAATGTTAAATTGGCTGTTGGATTTAAAATGTTGGAAAACATAACTGTTATTTTTATGCTGACTGAGCAAACACATGGTTAACCCACTGATCCAACAAAAACCCAACAGTTGAAAAGTATTACCTTAAAAGAGGAAGAGTATTATTCTCTTGTTGATGCTTTCTTCTTCTTCTAGACAGATTCAAATACGGCTGAAAAGTCCCAAAACAAGACTTTCAATTCCTGTGTTTCTCCAGACTGGTCTGTCTTGGTCTTCCTGTAAAGTATAACTGCTCACCTGCTCTTCAGAAGTTTGAATTATACTTCTGAGCTGTGACTCAAGTGAGTTAAACCATAAATCATTACCTCGTTCTCTCTCTCTGACCAAACACACACCCCCGTCCCCGTCCTCGCACCTGCCCCCCCACACACCAAGTGACACACGTATACACATGCACATTATGGAAAAGCAGGAGGGATGACAAAGAGAGGGAAGTAGGAACAGGTTTTCCGATAGGATTAGGTTTCATACCGTCATTGAATACCTTAGTTAACGTAAGAATGACAAGGCATAGTAAGTGACTAAGGTTTAACACAAATTTTACAACACATTATTCACAGTGTTGTGAATTATTAAGACTTTAACAAGTTAAACAGGTGACGCAACTTTTAGATCACATACAAGTTGCATTACACAAACTTGTTTTTAACATAAATAGAATCTTCTTAACACATTTGGACAAACTACAACATTCTGCAAGTTTACTGTCATCATTCATCTGGTTCCACAAAAAAACAACGCTTATGGTTACTGATAACAAGACATCACATGTGCATAACAAAACCATAACAATAAAGAAATTGGATGTAAATTAAAACCATTTTCAAAGTCACATGACTGTTAAATGATTGAATATATTACCTTTCTGTCTCACTTGGAGATAAGCGGACAGGTATGAGGAAAAAATAACTGGATACGTTAACGTGCAACAACAGTCACGTGTTTTCACAAGTCTCACTGAGGGTGTGTACAGTACCTGTTGTGTATATTTTACAGTGTAGTGTGCCAACTATTGTTATGTTGAATGCTTTAAATAATCCCTTAGAAATGTGTATATAAGCAATTGTATCAAATAGTGAGAAAAAAAAATTGTGATACATGACAAACATCACAGTGGATTGAGCTAATAGAAAGACAGCTATGTGATACTTGCTCTATTTTGATCTAGTATTGTATCTTACAAGGAAGTTATGGATACAATATTATGGATAAATGGGATCAAAGTTCCCACATCTGTTTACCCAAGGCAAATGTAAACTGCTAACTGGCCATTCAGATGAGTGGTTTTCCGATCACAATAGTTGTTAAGTTTGATGATGCGGAATTGCTTTTGAAACAAGTCCAACCTAATATTCTACAATTTTAATAACTATTCTACAGATGATAACACAATGATAGTATTCAATGATAACAATTCAAATTCTAAAAAGAGATTTATAACCACCACTCCCAACCTTACTCTACATCTTCCCAGAAGTTCCAGATGGCAAATGACTCTGATGATTAACACCAGCTGCCACCTGGATTGTTTATTTTGTGCACGGTTGCTCTTTGAAAGAACTATAAAATCATATTCTGTCACGCTGATATAAAGTTACAATAAATACATTTCCTAAAAACCAAAATATCTTTTATTTCTGTAAACACTGAAATCTTCATCAAATATGATTCATTGTGATCAATACTCACTCCATTAGGACATCAACATACAAAAAAACAGCATCAATCGAAACATAATTCATATACAAAATCTACTGTCATGCTTTCCAGTTGCTGCACAACAGCCAATAAAAATGACATGAGAAATAAATTGAATTTAAGTGGTAATATTCTAGTCAGTATCACTGATGTATCCCCATGAAAGCACATCATTTACCTTCACCTTAAGTAAACATTCCTTACTTTTACTTAATCCAGCATACAGAATTTTACAAAACAATGTTCAAATACCCTTCCTAAAATAAAGTAGAAAAATAAGACAATCCTTTAAATAAACAAAACCATTATTACAAATGAAAGAACTAAAAACAACATAGAAAATCATAAATATATATATAGGCATATAGGGGATGATATGGCTTATTAAAGGCCACTATTTGCAATAAACATTTACAAAATAAAAGTTCTCCAGCCTTTTCATACAAATACCAGTGCATCACTCTCTTTATGACACTATAATATCAAGCATTTTTGTTTTGTTTTTCCAACCAAAAACAAGATAAATTTACCAGATAATATAGAAGTTCTTTCATACTTTTACATTCTAATTTTGTATAAAATGTACAAAATCAAAAATGGTGACTTCATTGATTAGCATATTCACTTAATGGCACTTTATCTTTTAGTGGAAAGAAGGAATAAATGGGAACGCCATGTTTGGCAACAGTTTTTCACATTAATTTTGATATATTGTGTGTTAACAGCAAGTTTGCAACTAGTTTAAGGCCTAGCAGATTTGAATGTATCATTATTTAGCTTAACTTCTTTGGTGCAAGCCAGAATCCTTTATGTTGAATATTGTGAGGAATGTGCTATTGTTAACAGTTGGACATTTCATGCACACTTGTTTGTATAACATGAATATGCTGTTAACATGGAAACCCAAGCCGAAACTATTTAATGCTCACACAGGGTATTTTCCAGCAAATGTACAGTATATGGCATCAGTAAGTGCTAATGGAATTTGTTGAGACTGTACAGGATTAATAGAAAATATAATATTTGAATGTACAGGAGCCAAACACTAAAATGGTTAACCAAATGGTAAATAAAACGAGGTTTGAGGAGTTGGTTCTGTGCAAGTATGACTAACTGCGGAAGTCTTGTTTTGGAGCCTAGTTACGATGTCACAAGATTCAAAAGTACAATATCACACAAAAAATACTGGTAATAAATATAAACAGTACAAAATTCATTGAGAAAACAACTTACTTGACTGAATTATAGCTTAACAAATCAAAAATATTTTAGTAGTGCAACACCTGGTCTCAAAAGAAAGAAAAGAAAGAAAGAAAGAAAGAAAGAAAGAAAGAAAGAAAGAAAGAAAGAAAGAAAGAAAGAAAGAAAGAAAGAAAGAAAGAAAGAAAGAAAGAAAGAAAGAAAGAAAGAAAGAAAGAAAGAAAGAAAGAAAGAAAGAAAGAAAGAACGAAAGAAAGAACATACTGTGTGAAAAATATATAAATAGAAATAAATATCTGTCTTCATTGAAAAGAAAAAGAAAAGAGGGCGGGGGGCTTCCAAGATAAAAGCCTACTTCAAGATATGTCACTTTCTCATGTAACCTACATAAAAATCACCAAAAGTTTCACCAAAAAAAGTTAACAATTCTGTGCTATCGGACAGATCCATGTCTTAAAAAGGGGGCTCACAGATGGCCCTTAGAGGCTGGTCACACATTGTATACCTTGGTTACTGCCCCTGTTGCCACAGTAGCACTGTTGGATGATGATGATGCTGACGTTGCTGAAGGCCTCTCCCTCCTGACATATCTCGGCTTGCGAACTGCAGACCATTTTAAAACATGAGTAAGAAAAAGGGCTCACATTCATTCTATATACCAAACAGAGCATACTGCTTTTCAAACAAGTTGTTATTAATCAGATATTCCCGATAGATGTTTTGCCAATGAAATTTAGCACAGTTGGAACTAGGATACACAACCTCTTTAGAGTTAAATTCAAAATACAGATTAAAGTAGTTCAAATTTCCCATACCTGAAGATGTAGCTTCAGGAATCATGACAGCCTTGGAAGAAAAATGAACAAGTTAGTAGGTCATATCCATTTTTAAGCTACAGTAATATTTGAAAGACAAAGCAGTGTTTGTCTTTGATAACATCAAAAACAAATGGGTTTTAAGTGGATTATCTTACCGTCTCACTTGGCTGGAATATAAAGGCTGATAAAAGGAAAATTACACAATTTACAAACCTAATAATAAAATATTCATCAACACAGTAGGGTAACAACCAAACTATGAAACTTAAAATAAGCTGTTACTAACAAATCAGTTCCTTTGTCAAAAAAAGCAAAGAAACTGATTAACACATTTATGACTCAAGATTTTTTTAATACCCTTATTTCGCCTGTAGAAGATACCAGGGAGCCGGTTGGACCGCTTAAGGTAAAAGAAAGATGCAACAGAGAGGATGAGGCCCAGGCTGATCAGTAGAGTTCCTAGAAGGACAGAAGCCGCTACACCTGGACCACCTGCCATAACCGATATAATGCACAAAAGATTAAATTATAGTGAGCCCCGCATATGACATGCAGGAAAAAAGTATGTATATCATGGCCACGAATTAAAAAAATCGTTCCGTGACTTACTGATACATCAGTATGTTTCACTAATTGGTTCACTCGTCTGAAGTAAATTGTGTGCACAATATAATCATTTGTTCCCTTGTTAGTTAAATCAAAACGACGGAACAACGTGGCCACAAATTAGTAAAATGAGGGAACTAATTATAATATTGTGCACAGTTTACTTAAAACAAGGGAATGAATGAGTAAATTGTGGCTATATATATATATATATAAAAAAAATAAAAAAATAAAAAAAAACACACACACCTAAAGGATTATTAGGAACACCATACTAATACTGTGTTTGACCCCCTTTTGCCTTCAGAACTGCCTTAATTCTACATGGCATTGATTCAACAAGGTGCTGAAAGCATTCTTTAGAAATGTTGGCCCATATTGATAGGATAGCATCTTGCAGTTGATGGAGATTTGTGGGATGCACATCCAGGGCACGAAGCTCCCGTTCCACCACATCCCAAAGATGCTCTGTTGGGTTGAGATCTGGTGACTGTGGGGGCCATTTTAGTACAGTGAACTCATTGTCATGTTCAAGAAACCAATTTGAAATGATTCAAGCTTTGTGACATGGTGCATTATCCTGCTGGAAGTAGCCATCAGAGAATGGGTACATGGTGGTCATAAAGGGATGGACATGGTCAGAAACAATGCTCAGGTAGGCCGTGGCATTTAAACGATGCCCAATTGGCACTAAGGGGCCTAAAGTGTGCCAAGAAAACATCCCCCACACCATTACACCACCACCACCAGCCTGCACAGTGGTAACAAGCCATGTTCTCATTCTGTTTACGCCAAATTCTGACTCTACCATCTGAATGTCTCAACAGAAGTCGAGACTCATCAGACCAGGCAACATTTTTCCAGTCTTCAACTGTCCAATTTTGGTGAGCTTGTGCAAATTGTAGCCTCTTTTTCCTATTTGTAGTGGAGATGAGTGGTACCCGGTGGGGTCTTCTGCTGTTGTAGCCCATCCGCCTCAAGGTTGTGCGTGTTGTGGCTTCACAAATGCTTTGCTGCATACCTCGGTTGTAACGAGTGGTTATTTCAGTCAAAGTTGCTCTTCTATCAGCTTGAATCAGTCGGCCCATTCTCCTCTGACCTCTAGCATCAACAAGGCATTTTCGCCCACAGGACTGCCGCATACTGGATGTTTTTCCCTTTTCACACCATTCTTTCACACCATTCAGATTGTGACATACTCAGACTGGCCCGTCTGGCACCAACAACCATGCCACACTCAAAATTGCTTAAAATCACCTTTCTTTCCCATTCTGACATTCAGTTTGGAGTTCAGGAGATTGTCTTGACCAGGACCACACCCCTAAATGCATTGAAGCAACCGCCATGTGATTGTTTGATTAGATAATTGCATTAATGAGAAATTGAACAGGTATTCCTAATAATCCTTTAGGTGTGTGTGTGTATATATATTATATTATATTATATTATATTATATATATATATATATATATATATATATATATATATATATATATATATATATATATATATATATATATATATATATATATATATATATATATGTCTGCATGTCATATGCAGGACTCTGTTCAAATCAATATACAAAAATAAATTAGGTTTTAAAGCATTTTTTTTTGTGAGCTGTTAACTATTACTAAACAATGGTAACTTACCAATCATGTTGTTTAACATAAATGTTCCTGGAAAGTGACTAGTCCTTGCTAGAGAGGAGAGTAGAAAACAATAATATATATATATAATATATATATATATATATATATATATATATATATATATATATATATATATATATATATATATATATATATATATATATATATATATATATATTTATTTATTTATTTATTTATATTTATTTATTTATTTATTTTTTAAAAAGAGCACAAGTAGGTAAACAACTCCTAGAGTCAAATGATTCCCAAATTGTCCCAACACATTTAGCATAAGCAAGCAGCATAAGCATGACGCATGAAGAAACGTCCACATTAAGCAATCTTCTAGACTATACGGCTGTTGTAATGTTTAAGGCATGGCACTTACTATTATTAAATGAAGTTGAATTCCCCTGCTCTGCTGAGTCACAGGACACACAAAAGGTTGTACTGTTCTCCTGAACTTGAAGGAGCCCTAGAAGAAGATCCAAATGCACTCTCAATATCAGTTGTACTGAAATGTCCCTATAATCAATAACATATAAAGTTCCACAGAAATAATTTCACACAAAGTATGCATAGAAAATGCAAGTATGCAAGAATTGACAGGGAACATTCCTGTCCATCTCTGTTTAAGTGTTATTGAAGAACTGACAATTTAAACATACCAGGATCACAGAGTGAAATATTTGCGCAGGTTTCATTCATTCTTTTTATTTTTTCACAACAGTCATTGGCGTTTTCGAGCAGAGCCTGAAACACATGCAAAAGCAAAATAGATCAAGAATGGAATTGGTCTTAGTTTCCATTTAAGAACATGCAAATACATTGGTTACTGTCATTCCAGTAGTTACGGCTCTCACATAATGAAAGTTGATTGAAATTATTCCAAAGTTTCCTCAAGAGATAAGACAAGTGATACCTTGGTCTCTGGAATTTCTAACACAAAAAGAGCAGCACTGATGATGTAGTAGACTCTACTCATGATGGGATTACTCCTGTGGGTTAGATGGAGTCAATATGGATCTGAAGCCCATTATGTTTATGTTCTAAAATGCCACAATTGGAGGCAATCCGTTTTTTGTTCAACATGTCATTTTTATATTTATATAGATTGAGGAGCCATCAAGTCTTTCCTGAAGACATTGGCATAACTCATCATCTCGCCAGCCGTCTAATTCTACACTGGTGATTCAAATGTCATTTTTGGTCAGTGAGTGTATATTCTCTAAAGACATTTTAGCACCAGTTTTAAAGACAGTTTACAGTATGACACGCATGCTACCTCACCAAACAAGTTCTTCAACAGTATATTTACTGAACAACTGGCTAATTACTATCGCTTGCTATGTGGATAAATGTGATGCCATTATACAAAACACACGAATACAACAGAAGCATTGACCGTTTCGTTTACCGACGACATAACACCGAGTTCTGTGATAATAAGCACGTGAACTTACCTGTGAAACGCAAGTTTTAATATGTCAGAAATCTGTTGACAACGGGAGCTTACTTCCTGACTAATAAACTGCACTGCCAAAATACAAGTCTTTCACTTTCTGCTTTGCTATTTTTAGATTCGCTCTTATTAGATCACCATTATTAGAACTTTTTTAAAAATAGTTTATTTTCGTGTTGTGGTGTTGAATACCATTAGTAAACAAAAATACCAATGAATGAAACAGATCAAAAGTCAGTGCCGTTTGTATGTCTCGTTAGGGAATTAATACGATTTTCTGCTCTCTCAGTGTAAGTTATTTGAATGATGAAATTAATAAGAACATATGTGAAATGCAATATCAGAATTTGAGTTGCTTTCACTGATCTATATAAATGACATGTTCTCTATATAGATCAGTGGTTGCTTTATATTTTCTAAGCTTTATGGCTTTTATTATGAAGACACAGTCTTGGTTGCTAGGATACAGTTTTTATTTATTTATTTATTTATTTATTTTTTAGCAGCTCACAAGCATGCTCACAACATGGTGAACCACAGTGTGAATAGTGAATTTCACTATTTTTGCGCTATGTTTTTAAATGTTGCAGGCATAACCAGCAGGTTATGCACAAGACCGGCACAAGTCTTGACATGACCCGGCACAAGACATTGTATGTCATCATGCTATCATTACAAGCACTTAATGTAATAAACAAGAGTGCAAATTAAACATTAAGCTAAACTGCGAACTGTGATTGTGATTCTTAAATAACTGAATATATGTTTGCAAAATGCCTACATACTACGATGACAAAAACCATTAAAAACCTAATATCAGCCATTTATCTTTCACTGATTCTTGAGATAAGGGACAAAACATGTCCTAAACACAAAAGCCATATTTATGCTAAAAGGTAAGAATATCAACAAAATTCAAATACTTAAAAAGTTACATCTAAAGGAAATTTGTATACTCAGGACATTTAGATTGCTTATACTTTTAAATAATTTCTTTAGTATTATTTTAAAAGCACACTATACTAGTTGGAAACACATGTAATTTAACCTGTCCTCAGCATGAATGTAAAACTGCCAAAAGTGTTTAAAAATGCACCAAAAAAAAATATATACAGGAGATCTTTAAGATATCAAACAATACAAAACGTAAATCTTGAATTATATTTTCCATTAAAAAATGTCTATTAAATTTGTGTCCTCACTTTGCGTCAACTCTGTCAGGATTTTTAAAATAAATCTGAATAAATCAGGCAGTGTCATAGGCAGCTTTAACTCTGAGGAGCACTTACTATTTCCATAGTGTGGATCTCACAGAAGGACACAGTCCTGGAAGTTATATATTTTTATTTGATTTTAAACAAGCAATATTGAAGTCTCTGTGTCACAG
This sequence comes from Paracanthobrama guichenoti, assembly GCA_018749465.1. Lineage (NCBI taxonomy): Eukaryota > Metazoa > Chordata > Actinopteri > Cypriniformes > Gobionidae > Paracanthobrama > Paracanthobrama guichenoti. The sequence continues at coordinate 26,545,662 of CM031948.1, forward strand.
CTTTAACATGTCAACTCCGTCATCGCAGTGTAATAGTTTCTGTAAATAGTTGTGGGATAAATCTATGTTTATTGAGGCAGCTAAGAAAAAAACTAAATTGCTCCACTGCACTCTAAAAAATGCTGGGTTAAAAACAACCCAAGTTGGGTTGAAAATGGACTTAACCCAGCGATTGGGTTGTTTTAACCCAGTAAATGGGTTGTTTTAACGCAGCGGGTTTTGCTTAAAACAACCCAATTGCTGACATTTTTGAGACATTTTTTAGAGAGTGTGTACAACACGTGGTTATGGTGGATTTTTTATTATTTTGTCAACTCCGTCAGGTTTTATGTGTGATGGTTGACATGTGCTCTCAAAACGTCTGTATAGTGGTGATTTAATATGTTTTTTATTTTTATTTTTATTGTTTGTTTATTTTTTGCATATGGGGAATTCTTCTAATGTTGTTTCATGATTATATTTACATATAACAGTTACTGTCCTATATGTGGCCCCAGCTGGACCTTTGTAAACACCGTATGTATTTGTCATCTCCATCATTTTACACTGTCAGGTGGAAGAAATGTCTTGTTCTTTTTTTCAATTTATTGTGTAAAAATGTTCAAACATCAACAGCACTGCATGATACTATGTCTTAATTATATAAGAACATTGGTGATATATGTTTAATATTAAAAGGAGGAAGGAGAATTAAGGAATTTAGGAATTGGGTTGTTCATAATAGTGTGAAAAAAATAATAATAAAACTGAATGTATTTTATGACTTAGCTCCTTTACCGAACACCAGTATTGCATAACTGAAGACTTACACTGTTTTTGGATAGATTAAATTAAATTAGCATGCTTTTTTTAAGTGTGTCTTCCGGAGTTGACACAAATGAAGTTGAAATAAGCCTGTTCCCTTACATGGTTCATTATCTGAGTCCTTTGTCTACAAAAAAATACCAATTTTTAATAATGCAGTGTTAGTTTTTATGTTTTAACAAATACAAGTTTTGTCCCCAAGAATCAGAGCTTTGTGACTCTCTCTCTCTCTCTCTCTCTCTCTCTCTCTCTCTCTCTCTCTCTCTCTCTCTCTCTCTCTCTCTCTCTCTCTCTCTCTCTCTCTCTCTCTCTCTCTCTCTCTCTCTCACGCACACACACGCACACACACGCACACACACTCGCACACACACACACACACACACACACACACAAACATATATATATATATATAATCCCCATTAATATTATTAAAATGTGAGTGGAAAATAGTGCCACCTAGCGATTGCACTCAGCCAGAGTCCCTTTATATACCCTTTTAATAAAGTCTTTGAATCAGCCTGGCTATGAATAATGGGGGTGTAGTGTAGGCCTACATGTTTACTGGCTGCATGAACTGTTTGAATTCGGTAGCCCGGGAAAACTGCCGCGGTACACAGCACAGCTTGATTAAACCGTAACGGTCAGCATCAAAGACCGCCAGAATTTATCTATGTTGCCTCAGAATCATAACTGCTTATCAAAGTCATTTGCTGGTAAGTCTCGTTTCTTTAAAATGAACTAAACTAAACAGATGTTTTCTCGCTAATTTGTCATGAAGACACCCAGCTTTGATAACGGCAGCCGTGAACATTTATGACGCTTGACGTTCTCTCAGATACATTTTAGTGTATTTTTAAACACATTTTTAGACATCGAAAGCCTGGATATGAAGCCCAATGTCTGGAATATTAAGGAGATGTTGAACATCCCCGCAACTTCAGGGTATGTCACATGTATGAATTCTTTACTAGAGGATTTGTCAGCTAACTTACTGTCATTTACACTTGCCCAATCATTTAACGTTACCTTGAAAGAGGGCATTCAAATATCCTGTTTATATTGATGTTTATTAAGAACTCTGTTTGTTATAGAGGGATAAAACTCGGCAAGGGTCCGGGAACCAGTGACTACTCCAGCCTGACTGACTCTCAGTTTCTGTTGGGCTCTCAAATGTGGCCTGACAATTCACAAGGGTTTACTCAGGAGATGAGTGGACAGAGCAGAGGATCTCAGCATAACGTTAACTCACAGGAGGTAAATATCTCAGGCGTAAACTATGTATTTGTTTGGACTGTAGAACATGCCATGTTTTATCTTGTATAATATGATGAACATATTGTCGATTGGGGTTTTTTTCTTGTTCCACAAACCTTTCATAATGACAATTAATGTGCCATGTTGTTGTGAAATAGAAATCTATAAGTATTTAAAGTTTCATATTAATTCCAAATTGTCTAAATCCTCTACAGATGAAGGAAATGATGGTGTCCAGCAGTTATAGTTCTAAGCCGTTTTTGTTTGGCGGTGATGGCAAAATCCTAAATTTCACTAGTGGCAAATCTGTTGGAATGTTGGACAGATTTGAGGAGGAGAAGCATAAAGCCAAAGAAAAATATGAAAGGTAATTTGTCTATCCTGCTCAATATTTAAAAAATAAATAAATAAATAAAATAAAATCTAATTGTACTGATGTCTGTTAAATGGATAGTTCACCCAAAAATAAAAATTAGCCCATGATTTACTTACCCTCAGCCATCCTAGGTGTATATGACATTCTTCTTTCAGACAAATACAATCGGACTTATATTAAAAATGTCCTGGCTAATCCAGGCTTTATAATGGCAGTGAATGGTAGCCCAAAAAAGTGCATCCATCCATTACAAAAAGTAATCCATACGGCTCCAAGAGGTTAATAAAGGCCTTCTGAAGTGAATCGATATCCATATTTAAAAGTTTATAAAGCAGTGGTTACCAACCACGTTCCTGGAGGCCTACCAACAGTGCACATTTTGCATGTCTCCTTTGTCTGACACACCCACATCAGATTTTGGAGTCACTACTAATGAGCTGATGACTTGAATCAGGTGTGTTTGATTGAGGAGACATGCAAAATGTGCACTGTTGGTGGGCCTCCAGGAACAAGGTTGGAATCCACTGTATAAAGTAAAATATCTAGCTCCCGCCAGACCGCCTTCCATATTCAACTTGCGAAGAAAGTGTAATGCCTCTCGTTGTTCAAAACACTTACACTACGTCCAAAGTCATACGTCACGCCAGATATGCTTTTTTCGTAAGTTGAATACGAAAGGCAGTCTGATATTTTATTTTATAACGTGTTAAATATGGATATTTTTCTTACACAAACCCATCGATTCGCTTCAGAAGGCCTTTATTAACCCCCCGGAGCCATGTGGAGTACGTTTATAGTGGATGGATGCACTCTTTTGGGCTTCAAATTTTTGGCTATCATTTGCTGCCATTATAAAGCTTGGATTAGCCAGGACATGTTTTAATATAACTCAGATTGTATTCGTCTGAATTAAGAAAGTCTTGTACACCTACAGTAGTTCTGTCTTATTGTTATATAATTTTTTTCACTTTTTAGGAAATTCTCACTAATGGAATTCTACAATTGCAGGAATCTCTGGAAAATGTAAGTATTGTACTTAAGGCGTAGATACGGTGCATGTTTAACACATTTAGAATATTTTCACTGCACATATTCACGGTTTCAATATTACTTGACTTTGACCTACCTCTTCCCTTTTAGACCAGAGAGACTTTATTAAATTGCATTGATGGAAGTAATGGCATTACCAGAAAAGTTTTAGTGGAGAGAATGGATAATTTTTCAAAAACAAGTACGTTCTTGTTTGTAAGTTTTGTTTATTCAGTTAGCCCATGCTGACGACCAAAGCATTCCACAGTTAACACTACCATTAAAGATAATTATTTATCATATGAGGTTAAAAGGTACACTATGTAACTTTTTTTTTTTGTTCAAAATTTACAAAAATTTAAATACATCATCAATCCTTCTTCCAAAAGGTGTTTTTGTCTGACCCTGATTCACCTATTATATAAGTGTTTATATTTTAGACCATACGTCACTCACCTGTGCCTTTCTCGTCATATCCGTAAATAGAGAAAAGTTGCTCTGGCTACTTTAATGTGTGGGAGTGGCATAGGTTAGTTGTCACAAGTTCACAATGAGCCAGAAAGTTTGACATGGAACAAGGTTGACATCTCAAATCTCGGCGAAATCACCCGTTTAAAAAAACGCCTAAAAGAGCAAAGTTTACTGGCAAAAAGAGAGCAGGACAGAGCTTGTGATAAAATGAAAAAATCAAACATTGGCTTGGCTTTTCGGAGATGGCGAGAACTACAAAATGCATGCAGTTTTGTTTTTCAACCGCTAGAGGGCCAAAAGTTACATAGTGTAGCTTTAAATAGCAGATTCATATTTTTTAAATATTCTAAATGTAGTAGATGTTATTTATTTATAACCTATGACGTTTTGTTGTCCATTGCAGTTGATGGTTATTTAAACAGTGTGAAAGAGGGTATAACATGTCAATTTGAGACTCTGCAGAGCCAAACACAAATAGAAATGGCAGACAGGGAAGCCAAGGTAAGGACCACACATATAACTTGTCCTAGACAATTGATAACATGCTCCTTAACATACTCAATATTGGCAATGGTAATAAAGTCACATTTATTTTCCATTAAAACAGAGCAGTCTGGCTGCAAAAGAGTTGAGCTCAAACATGCTTAACCTCCAACAGGATTTGGAACATCTAAAAGTAGAGCAAAACAAGGAGCAGGGCATGCTGGGAAAAATTCTGTCTCAGCTTAGCACTTTGATTTCTATTCACAAGCCAATAGCAGGACCTAGCTCTGCCAGAATGATTGACAGTGAGGTCCAGACATCACCTGGTCTGTTAGACAGGTTCTGTGTCATGTCAACTGAGAAACACCAAGAGAGCAATATGATGTGCAACAGACCTGTCATTTATTCAGGAAAAGCAGTAGTAGAACAGAACCAGTGGCCACTTACCACACAAAACAGAGATGTGCACGCTCTGCCTGTACAAAGACAGCAGACGGCAGTCACAGAGAAGGTTTCACCTGATGCTTCACAGAGATTATGGTGCTCACAGTTAGTTGAGACCAGACCTTCAAGCCCACTTGTGGATGCTCAATCCACTGAATCCATAGAGGAGTATGGAAAACAATATGTAGATAGACACCTGGTGCCTGAAAAACCATTGAACAGATTGGGCACTGATGCGATGCCACCACTGAAAGCACCTAGGAAGCGCCAAAAAGCCCTGAATTATAGGGGGAAAAAGAGAGCCTTGGTTCTCCCACAAAGACAACCGGTGAGAAAAAAAGGAGCAGCAAAGTTTTCAAAGGACAGCCCGCAGAATGAAGACCTTCAGTGTGAACAAAAAGACAGAGTACCTTTGTCTTCTTTTTGTGACAACTGGCAAATGAACAACAAATCTGTTGCAGAGAATCACTTAAAACTACAGCAGCAAGCCACTGTTGCACCAGTCAGTAGGTGTGTAGCTGAACAACCACTAAACCCCTTCAGTTTGTGGTCTGAGGACACAGACAGTTCCCAAATGATGGTGGAATACAAGATGGCTGAGTGGGAAAATGTGGTGCCTGAACCTAAAGCTACTGTCATAGTCGGAGAAGGTGGCCTATGGCAGCTCTTTGACTTTACTAATGACTCAGAATAAAATGCAGAATACTTCCACACTGTATGCTGATTACACTTGGATTTGAGAAATGATTTAGAGTATCTTCTGTTTAGTTATTTTTTTTTTTTTTATAAGAACTTGAAATTGCCTGTGAACGCACAATCTTTTCTTGCTATAGACATTATCTGTTCATTTCTGTTGCTGTTCCTTGTTGATTCTTTTTTGAACATTGGCACATATGGATATTATAAAACCTCAAAGACAGTTTGGCAGATTTTACTGCCTCTAAAGTATTGTTCTATTTTTCTTGTGCCATGTGCCTCTAAAGCTTATAACATTCAAGCACATTCTGTAATTCAGACATTTCATATTTTTCACAAATCATATTCCAGAAGTTTGTGAATGATTTGTTTTGGCGTTGCAAATATTTTAGACAACCTCAGTGTAACATCAACAGGTATAAAATAGTTTAGAAATATATTAAATTTAGTTTGCAGTTTGAACATGACAGATTTAGCTGTTAAGTTTGACAGATTAATGTGTTTAATAAATTGCATCGACTGCTTAAAGTTACAGTACATATACTGTATTGTGTAACTCCATGCTATAATTATTTTTTTATTGTGATATTGAAGTAAAGTCATATTTTAACAGTTTCTTGGAGTGTTACTTCCCTTGAGCTGTAAATTATGTGAGAGTTTCTCATATCCTTTGAGACATATCTTAATACATGCTATACCTCAACTATTGCTAATATCTGAAATCCAAAAATGTCAACAACACCAAAAGATCACGAAAGCACTTGCAAAAATATAAATCGAAATAGTTTGAATTAAGAATTTATATCTATTTATGAAAGCCCTACTCCCTATATCTACAGTTTTCTTGCAGTTCCTCTTCTGTCGTGTGAAAATTATAAATTGCACAATTTTTCATGACATTTTTGGAGAGATGTTGTCATTCCTCTACTAAGTCAGCAGGAGGGGGCATGAGTCCACGAGGGTTCAGATTTGCCACCAAACATACATCGTAGCTGTCGTGCATCAGAGCCTGCTTTGCCACCACAGTCCATACATTTTCCCAGGGGTCCAACTGCAGGATGTCTTTAGTGATGGTATCGTGACGATCTTGGGAAAAAGTGCAGTGCTTACAATGTTGTCTATTTTGAATGGTCAAAGAGGTATACATGAATTTAACTGCAAGTTCAAGGCTAAGGTGTCACAGAAGTGCTTCTGACGTGGCGATTAGGTGTCTTTACACAGACTGTCTAATTCTCAGAGGTGGTATAAATGCATTTACTCAACAATTGAACTGTATGTTGTTATTCTAGAGGGCTGAGGTGGGTCAGAGCTAGCATAAGTCTATTATGCTGTATTGCATCGAGTGTTGGGCAAGTTACTCTAAAAAGTAATGAATTACTAGTTACTGATTACATCTTCAATAGTGTAATTAGATTACTGTACAAATTACTCTGTCAAAAAATTATTAATTACTTATTACTAATTACCTTCCAAAACCTATATCAACCTCGAGTTAAGAGATTCAAGGGTAGACATGAAATGACTCTTAATTCATTCAAATACATAATATAAAACTACATCAATTATTCTTATTAACTGACCAATGTATTACAAAATGTGAGAAGGATAGATAAAAACATGCTTTTAAAGTTAATTGTTCTACAGTCTTACACAGTATTTAGTTCAATTACTTGTGAAGTAACTGTCATTAAATTACACAAAAAATAAGTAATCCCGGAAAAGTAATTAAATTACAGTAACTAATTACTTAGTAACTAGTTACACCCAACACAGAATTTTGAGCAGGCACGGATCAGCCTTAACTTGGCTGTGTAAAGATGCCTAAGTGAACTGATACTGATATTACAGTATATTTACATATTTACCTGCTCCTTTGTAGTATCCACAGACATAAAGTTTTCCATCAACAACCCCAGCATTTGATGCATTGCTGCGAAGTGATAGGAGAGACCATGGTAAAGGAGGACCATCCCTCCAGAAATCGCCATCAGGGTTGTAGATCTCTACTACATTAAGGCAGTGACGTGACTGGCCGCGATCCACACCTTCACAGCCAATACCACCTGCAGGAGGAGACACTGAAGCTCATTTTACAGTACAGTATAATCTTTGTAATTGCATGGGTGATGCCAAGGTTTACTTTTAAATAAAATAAGTTGTTATATTGCACATCCTGTCGACATTCTCACCCAGTACATATATTTCCCCATTGAGTGCGACTGCGCTGCAACGGTATTTTGAATATTTCATAGGGCCAAGTTCACTCCACTTGTTGTTCTCGGGGTCATATTCAAGCAGGCGATTACTCATACGGTCAGGCTCGTCATCTGTGCGGTATGACTGCCATTCGTAAGACATGGCAGAACAGGTGCGTTAGAGGGAAAGAGAGAAGGCAATAAATACACAGTTGCTGTTTTCCCCCACTTGGTTTTATTTTCCAAATTATAGTGATTTATTGTGTTTGCACCCTCCAGTCTCCATTCTCATGACTTTTCTTGTGCGATATGAAGATGACAAATTTCCACTATTTTGGTATATTACCTGTGGAGTCCGTCCCCCAAGCACATACAGACGGCCCTTCATCCGAACTACACTGTGATAGGCAAGGGGCATGGGCAGAGGGGCAGCGCTTCGCCATGGCCCACCCTGTAGAGACCAGCGCTCAACACTGTTAGTGATGAGGAACTGGTTCTTCAGCTTCATCTGACCTCCAATCAGATACAGGTTGTCTCCCAAAGAGCTCAATGCATAAGAGTCACGATACTCTGCTGAGCTCAAGTGTTTCCAGGATCCTTGGGCTTCCTTGTTGTACCTGAAAAAACAGGTACAACAAGGAATAGGAAAATATTAGATTTTTTAACTGTATCTTTTACGGTCTGTAATAATGTGATATATTTTCTCTCATTTTAATTTTAGATGCTCTAATGAACAGATTAAGGTTAGTTTAAGGTTTTGCTTTATATATTTAATGTTGAAAACATGGAGTATTACTGTCATTTTCTCCTGCAGAAGTCTCACATGAAAATCTCGACGTTTCTGTCTTTCTGTCGCGCCATCCTTCTGGCTCCGAGCTCTCCTGCCACAACAATTTCATTCCTCTCAGTTACCACCCCAGCATAGACATATCCAAGCGCATCACCATATCGTGGGGAGGTGATAAAAAGAGTCCGGCCGGTGTTGGGAGCATAACAAAAGCTGCGCTCTGTGTAGCTTCCATAACGTGAGCGTATCCCTCCTCCATCGTTACCAATACAGAGCAGGAGGTCTGTGGTCTCCATACCATAGCGCAGCTTCAGTCGGCGGGGTGGAGCATCTGAATCCAAGCTTGCCGTTTCAATGGCCTCTTCCATTATCTGAAGACATTCGGCATCAGCTAGCAGTGCTGTGTTCCTTTTCATCGTCCCTTTCAAGTAATCCACACTCACTAGTGGAAGACGTACCTTCTTTAGGAGCTCTGGGAGGTGCCTGGCCCGGTTCTCTTCGGCTGACCCTACACCCCCCGGACTGTACTTCACCCAGCGCATCACCACATCCAAAATGCTTTCTTCCCGTGAAATATTAAGGTCATCTGAGCCCAATAACATCCCTAACTGGTGAGCTTCCAACTCCAGCACTTCTTCCCCAAGGCACACTTCAGTGAAGTGCTGCCGCAGATAGCGCTGAGCCTGGTCTGCCAACTCCTCTGCCCCTATATCCCGGGCATAATAATAGATTCCCAGGCAATTGGAGGCATCCATGTGGTCAATCATGTAGATCTGACAACGACTGAACACATCATCCATTTGTAGAAGAAAAGCAGCAACAGAGATGCCCTGCACATTGGCTGCAGTGAGTGGAAGATTGGAACTGTACATGTATTCTAGCAGAAGGGCCAGGCTTTGGGCTGGCATGTCTCTTAACACCACTTGACGGTTGGTACACTCGCGCAGACCACAGGTGAACATTACGCGGAAGTAGGGACTGAAGGCAGAAAGCACCGCACGGTGGCATGGGAAGCTAACACCCTCAGCGATTAGAACCACATCTGTTAGCTGCTCAGCATCCCGCATTCGGTTTAGCTGTTCTAACAGCATCAAACCGTGCTTGGCTCTCAGATCCATTTCGGGGTTTTTTGTGTTTTTTTTTGTCTTGATAACTTTAAACTTAGAAAAGTGTAAGCCTTAGCCTAAATACATCCTGGAGGTCCTTAAAATGATATCAAGGAACATGCATCTGAAATGATAAAAAATACATTTTTAGCAAATGCAGCTTAATGACAACTTGCTGCGACAGTGCACCCTCAGTAATCCACAGAACTTTAAAGAAAGTTCATTTTGATATACCAATAATTTTATTTTGCTCTAAGGGTCAGTGCTAAACAGGTCAATGCTCCAACATGTCAAAAGAAAGACAGTTATTGTTGTAACAGTCACAGTATTGGCAACAAGCTAAGTCTATTGCATTATATTAGCACATGCATCAATAAATCATACCAGATCTCTGGCTTCCTGTGGTGTCTGCCTTCAGGCAATAATTCGTCCATTACCCACACTCGACACAAACATGCTTGCTGCCTTGCGTCTGACAGTAAACACTGGGAGAGTGAGCATGCTCTGTGTACTCAACCTTCCATGGCCATTCCCACTAAGCAACAGCGCTAAATATAGCTCATGATTTGTGTAACTACCGAAGGAAAAAATATTCAGCAAGTTTTCTTGATCACTAAACATTACTTAATATTACAGCTTGTCTAGACATTTTTTTATTTTTTTATTTTTTTATTTTTTATTGTCGCTTTACTCAGTGACTTTCCAATGCTTATGTGTTAGTATTTCTCTCATGGAATCTGGGGAAAGGCCCTCAGTACATGAGAGTTGAGGTCAGATTTCACCCCATCATGCTCTTAAAGAGACCACACAATCTATGTGTAAGCATTTGTTCTTTAATGCAGCTTCTTAACAAAGTACTTTTGATGCAATTATAGGTATTTGTACGTTAAACACGGGTATGGATTTGCTTCATCAAAAACTTGATAACATGAATAAATACTTTAGGGATATTTATTCATGTTATCAAGTTTTTGATGAAGCAAATCCAGAGCTAGTATTTGATTCAATTAAATACTTATTAATATTAAACAATGTTAAACGTATATACTCTAAATAAAAGGAAATTAATTTTCCTTAAATATAATTTTGAATAATATAATTTTAGGTTTGCTTTTGAAACTCTCTAACTCTCCAAATGTACCTTTTGTTGTTGTTGTTGTGGGGATGTAAAGATTTTTAAAGGCTGTAAAGATTAGAATTTTCCCCTGAACTCATACTGTACCAACTGTACAAATAGATATCTTAAAATAGCCCCCATGCCCCCTATGTTTTTAAAATATAAATATAGGACCATAAATGTAATGGTACAAGTCAGAGGCCTACACTACTCAATTATTAATATATTAACCACAGAGGAGAGATGTTAATCCTTCAACCCCCCTTCCCCCGCACCAACTCCCCATTCCGTTTATTTTAAGCCTTTTTAAGGACCCCTTCATGTGTTATAAATTTACAGGATGAATGATGTCAAAACATCTCTTCCTGTCCTCTTTTTTTGGGAAGTCATTCATTCATAATATGCTGCACATCACAATGGAATTTTCTAATGGAACAGAAAAAGTTTCCATTGCAGTTCACCTTAGAGTGCAGAAAGTAGCTACTAATGAACACAGGAGGAAAGTCTGAGTCAGCATTTGCACTAAAATAAAACAATAGTTGAGAGATAGAACTACCAGGGTTTTTATTTATAATTTATAATTTTTTCTATAATGACATGCACATTGGCAATATTCTTGTTACCTTGTTTTGCTCATTTAACACTTCTGAAATTGTATGTATCCATTAAAATTATTACATGCTATTACTTGTTCTTACGTTAATCATTGGTAAAAAGCACAGCTTTAACCAACCTCATTAACTCCCCTTTTAAATATCCCACACAGCTTAAGAGGGATATCAGAGATGACTGTCACGCTGTGAGGTCAGTCTAATTTAGTGCTTTGTAATTTATTTTTAAGTCTTGAAACAGACCATTTATAATAGCTGTACAGCACAAAATAGAGAAAATGGACTCAGGAAATGCAGAGTATAATATACAGAGAGAGGTTATAGATGAACAGAGGCTGAAAGAGCGATCACAGAAAATGGACCGTTCCCAGACAAACCTTCCCATCTCCCATCGGCTGAAGAAATCACTCAGGTAAGATACAGGCATGAAAGCAACTGTTTTTGTGAATGGAATCAGCATTGTTTTAAGTGTTTGCTTTGTTGTTGTTTTTTTGTTGTTTTTTTCTTCAGCTGTTCGGTACCCAAATTGAAACGTAGCATAGTTGGTTTCTTGCCTATTCTGTCCTGGTTGCCCCGTTACTCCATCTGGGATTATGGCATGCCGGATCTCATCTCTGGCATCAGTGTGGGCATTATGCACCTTCCACAGGGTAAAAGCATGTTTCTTGACTTTTTAATGACTGAAACATACAGTATAATCTTTGTTTGAGAACTTGTATTTGTGTGTTTAAGGAATGGCATATGCTTTGCTGGCCTCGTTGCCTCCAGTATTTGGACTCTACACATCCCTCTATCCTCCATTAATTTATTTTATTTTTGGGACCTCCAGACACATCTCCATAGGTGAAAGCCTAATTTGTATTTGAACACCAATAAAAATAATTTAGTTGATTTTATTTTGTCTAAATGGACTGTTCTCTGCTTGAATCTTGTGTACATTGTCTATTTTTGATCTTGCAATGTAAAAACTGAACCTCATAATGTTCTGACTTTGTGTGTGTGTGTGTGTGTGTGTGTGTGTGTGTGTGTGTGTGTGTGTGTGTGTGTGTGTGTGTGTGTGTGTGTGTGTGTGTGTGTGAATGTGTAGGCACATTTACTATCCTCAGTATTATGATAGGTAGTGTGACAGAAAGACTGGCCCCAGATACATATTTCCTTATTTACAATGGCACTAATGTGACTGAAGAGGTGGATATCGTATCTAGGGATTTCTACAGAGTACAGGTTGCTGCTGCCACCACCGTACTGGGAGGAATTATTCAGGTGATAAATAAAAACACATACACACACAGACTGGTGCAAACACACAAAAATGTATATACCTAAAGCCATGTCATTTATAAATATACATAGAGTTAATATATACTGAATACTACTGTCCAATAGTCAGTAAGTTTGTTGTTTTTTCAGCAACGATGCATTAAATTAAATTAAAATTAACAAAATCTACACTGTTAAAAAAAAAATTTCTTTTGAACTTTCTATTCATCAATGATATTAGTTTCTACAAAAATATTAAGCAGGACAACAGTTTAATGATATGTTTTTGAGCACCAAATCAGCAATGATTTCTAAAGGATCTTATGACTCTATAGACTGGAGTAATGGCTGCTGAATATGTAGCTAATCTATTAAAATAGAACTAATCTATTAAAATAGAAAACGGTTATTTTAAATTTTAATAATATTTAGTTTCACTTTATTTTAAGATGTTTGTGTTAATGCTAAGTACTGAGTAATATTAATTAACAGTGTAACAAAGACACCTTCAAATAAAATGTAACCATACTCTACATATATCCACTATTGCACATGAATTATAATGCATCAGTTTCACATTGGAATTAAATACAGTCTTGCATTCTCACTCTTAGGTTTTATTAGGCTTGGTGCAGTTTGGGTTTGTTGGTACGTATCTTTCAGACCCGTTGGTCAGAGGTTATACCACAGCTGCCTCTGTTCATGCTGTAGTAGCCCAGTTAAAGTACATCCTTGGAGTCTCACCCAAGCGCTTCAATGGACCTCTGTCTATTGTCTATGTGAGTACAGTCTAACACAGAAACATGCATTGGATGTCACTATTAGGCATTACTCTGTCATTTCTCTGTGCAGACTCTAGCAGACTTGGTTAGGCTGTTGCCAGAGACTCATCTCCCAACTCTGCTGGCCAGTGTTGTGTCCATTGTGGTTCTCATCACTGCCAAAGAGCTTAACAATGCGCTCAGACAAAAACTGCTGGTGCCTATTCCGGTGGAACTCTGCACTGTACGTAATCAGTGACAAATGATTACGTACTATTGATGATGATTACGTAATTCTTTTAAATACCATCTGCTTCTTTTCTTCATTGTTTGATTCAATCCTACCAATAAGTTGTACTTACTAATATTTTTATTTAATAGGATGTATTAAATCTTTGTATCAGTATCTCTGTTGTATCTGTCAGTAGCGCCTGTCCTTGATGCCCTCTCTGCTATTAATCTGTGTAGTCAGCATTTCAACTCTGCATTATAGTGTTTGCATCATATCTCCTAGTAATAACTAATTGCACCTAGTCTGGCTTCTTATTTACTACAAAGGAATCATTAACATAATTTTACCCCTTAGCTCATGAAATTCATGAAAGTTTGTATCTGCTTTTATGCTAGATTGTAGTGGCGACGGTTATATCATTCTACACTCGGCTGAATGAAAGCTATAAGATATCAGTCGTTGGCGAGATCCCAAGTGGGTGAGTTTTTTTTTCTCTTAGTGGTGCTTGGGAAGGCAAGCATTACAATATTATTATTGCTACCATTTATTTGGGGGACTTTGGGGCAACCATCCGCAACACTCTAACAACCACCTAGCAACTCCCCAGAACACCCTAGCAACCAGTGTTAGGGGTAACGCATTACAAGTAACTTGAGTTACGTAATCAGGTTACTTTTCCAAGTAACTAGTAAAGTAACGCATTACTTTTAAAACTTACAACAAAATATCTGAGTTACTTTTTCCTTTTTCAAAAAAGGTTTTTTTTTCACATTTATTTGCCTGACAACTCTCCTGACAACTCTACATGCGTGAATTTGCATTTTTAGCGCAGCTTGAGGCATGTTATTTCAATTTTAGTGTGAAAGCGTCTTTACATTTGCACAAAAATAGAACTTTTTTGTTATAAAATACAGAAAAAAACAAACGAGCCCAGCCCAGGTAAGAAAGAGTAATGCAAAAGTAACATAACGCATTACTTTTCTTAAAAAGTAACTAAGTACCTCAATTAGTTACTTTTTAAGGGAGTAACGCAATATTATAATGCATTACTTTTCAAAGTAACTTTCCCCAACACCGCTAGCAACCACCTAGAAACATGTTAAAACTATTCAGAACACACTGAATCGTAATGCCATGATAACCAACACTAGCATTGTTTTAAGCAATAAAAATGTAAAAATCAAGTTATAACTGATAAAATATTGGAAAAATATTCATATGACTATGATATTGTGCATGCGTTACTGTGGTTATTCTGATGTGTTTTCTCAGACTTCAACCTCCCAGCATTCCAAACGTCAGTGTCTTTTCTGAGGTGGTGTTGGATGCTTTTGCAATAGCCATTGTGGGTTATGCCATTTCTATCTCTTTGGGCAAAACCTTCGCTCTGAAACATGGTTATAAAGTAGAAAGCAACCAGGTGGGTAAACCACCATAACATATACAGCATGGAAAAAGACAATCAGATAACTACATCACACAGCTGATTTCTGTCTTTTTCTGACTGTGTTGTAGGAGCTGGTGGCTTTGGGTCTCAGTAATACAGCTGGAGGTTTTTTCCAGTGTTTTTCAGTTTGTTCTTCTATGTCTCGCAGTCTCATACAAGAAAGCACAGGAGGCAAGACACAGGCAAGACAAATATGTTTGTTAAACTTTGCGAATCCATGCATTTATATATCTACGTTTGTTCATCACATTGTGTTTGTTTAGATTGCAGGAGTAGTGTCTGGTGTAATAGTACTGGTGACGGTACTAAAGTTAGGCTCACTTTTTCAGGAGCTGCCCAAGGTATGTATAAACAATCCTCTGTGCGGACTATGAGTCAGATTACCAAGCTATTTTTACTTTATATAGATTCATTATTTTGGTATGGGCTATGAATAAAGTATGACTAGTGTTTACATTATTTGTGTGTCTCTCTAGGTAGTTCTTGCCGCCATTGTATTTGTGAATCTGAAGGGAATGTTCAAGCAGTACTATGATGTAGTCACACTGTGGCGTAGTAACAAGATTGATCTGGTAAATTATGCTGCAGTCTCCACCAAAAATCTACAAGCATTATACCGAGATTCATCTGAATCGCTTACCCACAGTATTGAACACCCTGGCTACCACCCACTGCAAAATCTAGTTTAACATTCAAATTTAATTCTGTCGATTATTTTCTAAGTTTGTCTGTACTTATTTATTCACATTTGTGCTCTGTTTTTTGTGTTTGTAGTTGATATGGTTGGTGACATATGTGTCTACTGTGCTCTTTAATTTGGATATGGGTCTGGGTGCCTCCATGGGTTTCGCTCTACTCACTGTTATCTTGAGAACTCAACGGTTGGAGTCTTTCCCTGCTTCTAATCTTTCAGCAGTGTTTCTCGCTCTTGTCATCTGCTTCATTCTCTTACTACATCATATCTGACCTTATCGCATGACTTCTTTCTGTGTCTCAGGCCCAGTTATTCACTACTGGGACACCTCCCTGGCACTGAGCTGTATCTAGATATGGAGACACACAAAGAGGTGAGGTTTACATTAAAAAAAAAAAAAAAAATTCATAACTAATTTTTAACTGCCATAAATAGACAAATAGCCAAAACTGGCCCACAGTTCAACATTCCTGTGCAGTCCTGCTAAATGAAGAAATATCAATCACATTCCCGTTATCCTCCAGAAATATCAGGACAATTTGAATAGGAAACTAGACTTCATTACATCTGTGACCTTTTATATTTTCAATGTATCTGCCTAAGATCACCATCATGCTTTGCAGGTGAGGGAGGTACCAGGTATCACCATATTTCGCTCTTCCGCCACCATGTACTTTGCTAATGCTGAACTTTATCTTGAGGCCCTTAAAAAAAAGGTACAATTATTTGTTTGGAACTTGATATACAATAGAGTGTCTTTTTCAGTACTTTGGAATGTCGCAGTTGTTCTCAACCAGGGGCCTGGGGCCAATTAGGAGGCCTCAGCAAACGTCCAAGGGGGCCTTCCATCCAAGATGGCTTAAAATCCTTTATAATAAGACAAAACTTAAACAAAAATAACTCTGTCAAATAAAGAGACTAAAATATTTTATTTTGTACAAATTGTGAGTAAAGAATAAAACAACTGGATTTTTTTCTGGATAATTCTAAATATTTTAGTAATTTTTGAAGTTTTGAAAATAAAACTAGGCCTAGGGGGCCTTTGAATATTGTTGTGGTCAGTGGGGGCCTTTGGAGTCAAAAGGGTTGGGAACCACTGCCTTTGAAGATATACCTATATTATTTTCATCAATACATATTAATTGCTGATGTTTATGCGAAGAGTGGCCTGGACATCGGGAAAATGCTCACCTATAAGCGCAGACAGGAGGCCAAGCAGAGACGCAGAGAGAGGAGAGCAGAGCGAAGAGCCCGAAGAGAGGCTAAAAGACAGGTAGAGGATCTCTGCTAACTGTTTCCATGGTTACTGGATAATGATATGATTTGATGAACTGCACCATTAACATGAGCTAGTCCTAATCCTGTACTATCATATATGCTCAGTCTGTTCCAAAACCCAGTGATCTTACAGAGGCAGCCTTCAAATGCGGCCTACGAAGGCAGCATTTAAAGGCGGCATGGGTGATGCAAAGGCTGTTACAAAAGATATCGGTACTTATGCTGCCTCCCAAGATTTTGATCATGTATTTTTTGTGGAGAAGGCAATCCCAGAATGCTTTTTAATGAGCTCAGTGAAAACATTATATTTAATAAAAAATATATATATATTTAAAAAACAACAAAAAAAACATTTGATTCAATACTGAAAACCGTCAATAAAAATAGTCATTACAAATGGATTATTTCACATAATACTTGTGTGTGCTGTGTATATTCATGCATATTAGTTTAAGAACATGATAACGTCAAACTCTATTGAAATCAGTTGTTTCCTGAGTTGCCTGTACAGAGTGCTATTTGTGTGCCAATGTAGAGCATTTTAAAACAGTCACTTTCAAAATAATTCCATAATGATTAAGTTACTATGTATCCAGGAAGGCAGCGTGTCTATGGTCACCTAGTGAACTGTCACTTTTATTCTTCCTTTACAGAAAAGAGCTTTCAGGGAAGCCTCTCAGCGATCCAAAAATGCTGTTTTTACAGTGGAAGATGGAGCGGGGCAGTTGAGGGAAATTAATGGAGACATGCACAGAGAGGTAGAGCTTGGCTGGAGAGAGCGGGAAAACAGTACAGTGTTTGTAATACCTGAGACAGCACGGACAGCTGATGGCTGTCACACCTGGGTGTACCTTAAGGGCGCTGACCCTGACACCGCCACCCTGGGGTCAGTGTCAGATCTACATGACGGGGACACCACCACGCTGGACTCCAGCAGTGAGGACACTTTAAGCAGGGACCTGGAGAGGGTTTCTCTGGGATCCCTTGGAAAGTGGACCTGGGACATCCATTCCATCATATTGGATTTCTCCACTGCTAACTTTATTGATACAGTGGCCATTAAGACATTAAGGAATGTAAGTGATTTAAAAGTCCAACAGAGAAAAGGTGACTTTACATTGCAACCAAGTTCACATCATCATCTCTTATTGTAGATATTCCACGATTTTGGAGAGATCGATGTGGATATTTACTTGGCAGGCTGTCAAGGTAATGGGTCTATCATCATTACTGTTACAGAGATCAGCCTTCTTGTCAGATATTTTATTTAGTCAATGATTAAAAAATGTGGCCTGTGCATTGTTTTTACTCAAGAACTGGTGGTGGAACAGCTTGAGCGTGGCGGCTTCTTCTCTGATGTCATCACTGAAGGGCGTGTCTTTGCTACTGTGCATGATGCTGTTCTGTACTGTCTCAAGCATCAAGGAGCTGTGACCATCCACAGCTATGAGAATGCTCTGGTAGGTTCTATATGTACAGTATATGTGCTTACCAATATCATTTACATATACATGGAATATGATTGTGGAATGATTGTATATTATCATATACATGTATCATATGATTTAAAACTTCTTATTTCAGGATGTAAGTGGTACCCGACTTTGAGAAGACTTCAGATTTTTTGATTGATGATTCATCTTGCTCTACATGCTCATACAAGCTATATACAAAAAAAGTAAACCTCTCCATGAAGTTAAGACCATGAAATTAATGCTGAAATAGCATTTGTTTCAGTATTTGACAGTAATGAATAATGTCTGTTACTTTTTTTTTTTAAATGCAATGTAATTAAATTTTATACCATTTTATGAAAATGGTAATTTTTAACAAAAAACAGACAAAAGTAGAAAATGCTGTTTTTTTCAAAGAAAACAACCTAGTCTCTGGTCATTTTAATAATTTATTCAACAAAGTGATTCTGTGCATTTTAACAGCAACAATGTGATTCAACTCCAACAAATAAATAAAATAAGTTAACCTCAGTCTTTGGATGCATTGCAATTAACAAAGAAAAACATATTACAAAATAAATTATTAAAATAATCATACAAGATTGTGCAAGTTTTACATGCTTCTTTTCAGGAATATGTGAGCAGGAATACGTGTAAGAAACATCCAGGCAGAGATGGAGACTGACTAGATGTTACATAGTTTAAAACTCTTAATTATTTTAAGTTACTAATCATGATAATAAACTAACCTGTACTCCATTGACAGAACTACAACTAGTTAATGCTGAGTGCACCTGCAGATAACCCTTTGGATGACACCAAAGTGTTTGGTGATTTTGATGTCAGTTAAAATGTCACTTCAGTAGAAAGCAACAATATATATATATATATTTACACATTCTTTGGCCATGTACACACTACATACATCCTCCAGCAATTGTGAAGTTTCTTTAGCACTGACTGTGCTTTTTTTGCTGGAGGTTGCCAAAGTCGCTAGTCATAACTATCATCCCACCAGGGAAGAGATACACATCTCGGATGCTCTTCTATTTACTATCACTGCATTTAACGATTAGCTGCGGTGGACGGCCTTTGGAAGGTACAGTAGAGTGTCAATCTGTATGTAAACAAAGTTGTCAAATATGGCTGCATTCCCATGTAATGGGAATAATAATGCCTTCAAATATCTACATTAGGAACAGTAGCATTGTCTTTCACAATTGCATAAAGCTCAGGCTGCTTATCCCTGAATTCAACCCAACACAAGTTCCAGCTCAGACACTGGGACCGCTGAAGGCTGGGTAAAGCTCATTCAATTCAGAATACAAGGAAATGTTGGTAGGGCTACATTTCTATAGTGTGCATTTGTGTGGAAGAGCGAACCAGATTGAAGCATACAAAGGATGAGTGTATTTTTGTGTGTTTGTTGGTATGAGGTCAGTGCTTCGGGGTGTGTGTATAGTGATTTTCTGCTGCGTGTGAAAGAGGAAGTGGGTGACTATATATAGATCATTACACAGAAGTAAATGTGTATATATGTGCATTGTTGTACCTGGATTTGTGTATGTGTTTACAGGTCTTGGTGTGTTTCAATGTGTTGGTCTGAGTTCAGTTCTGAAATTAGTTCTTCTTTCTCTTGTGTCTCTTGTTGAGAAACAAACTGTTGGTAGCGCGCCTGTCGCTGGTAGTCTGGATCGACATTGATCCAATTATTGGCAACCCACTTAGTCCCTCGTGTCACCACACAGCCACCATGAAGAGAATACTCATCCTGTTCACCCACCCAACCTACAGAGGGCAGCACAGAACAACAATTACAACTTATGAACAAGACTTTCCAGCCAATTTATGTTTATACAGTTATCTTTCCAATTATCAAATTTACAACTTGGGTTTGTGTATCAAACAATGAGTAACAGAAAAGATATGAGGTTTATGTATAATGGAGCAAATATTACACCACCATTATTTCATTCAGCTTTATTCCAAAAGGTTACAACAATACCAGATAAATAACAGATAAGTTATATTCATTACCTCTACCATCCGAGAGATAGTTATACCAGAAAACTGCCGTCCCCTTAATGGGCTTCACTCTCAGGTTGCCTTTATCACAATGCTTTCTGGTGTCCAACAGATCCACATCATTCTGTATCAGTGACTGGGAAACACACATATACATGCACATAATTATTGTCTGTTGCATGTGCTCAAATAGTGCAAAACTCACAAATACACATGCAAAGATGTTTTATTAAATAGGACACACCGCTTCTTCATAAGTCCTATTATCTGCCACTGGAAAGGTGGTCTCCCCCCCTTCTTCTACATTACTAAGGTAAAACAGAACCGTGATGTACCTGCAAAAAACAAATAGGATGAACTTTGGGGGGGGGGAAACTTGGGGGTGGGTGTTACATAATATTATAATATTAACGAAACTGTCCCTACTATGCTTTTCTCTCATTGCATGCGCACAGTTTGGAAGTGCATGCAATGTGGATTTGCTTTTGCAGTGCCAAAGTGTCTTCTCCACATGTCGACAACACAAACTCTCCCAGGCTTCAGTTACTGTTTCAGGCAGTTCAGAATCTGTTCTTTCTTTTAGGAGACAATAACTCCTTTTCTTGTGCACTTTGAAACTTTTGCAGACTTTTTACATTCACAAACATGCTATATTAAACACTGCATGAAAGGTAATATCCAATTTTTTTTAAAAAAAAAGCATAACAGGGGCATTTTAATTAACTTCATATTACGCTCCTAATCACGCTCTTGTTCTAAATACATTTTTGCTTGTGTGATAATGCTTAATTATTTATGTTTTTATATGATTACACATTGTAAAATATTAATCTTAGGCCGGTTTCACAGACAGGGCTTAGATTAAGCTAGGATTAGGCTTTAGTTTAATTTGGACATTAGCATTTATAAACATGCCTTAGAAAAAAAAAAACATTACTGGTGTGCATCTTGAGACAAAACAATGGCACATATTTTAAGATATTTCAGTGCAAGTTGCTTTCAGTTAAAATTGCTCAAACATGCATTTTAGTCTGGGACTAGGTTTAAACCTTGTCCGTGAAACCAGGGGTTAATCTCATTGGTTTACCTGCAGGAAGTCTGGAATGGGGAGGTGGTATTGGCAGCAAGGCGAGTGTGTGTGCAGGCCGTTTCAGGGTACACTGGTCCACTGTCATGATGAGCGTGGTAATGTCCGCCCTGCTCGTAGCGCACCACTTGTAGAGGTTCACTTAACTCCACCAGAGAGGATGGCAGTCGCGTTAAATGAGTGACTCTTGAAAGACAGAAAGAGATATAGATATAGCATTAATACAAACTGAGAAGGGGTAACAGAAGGAAACACATGAAAAAGCTTTTGAAAGAAAAAGGAGAAAGAGTCCTGTTTTGAAAAAGCTGTATGTCAACACACGTGATTGGTGGAGAATAAGAGAGCAGATAAAACCTTTTGCGGAGGTCTTGAAGAACCTGATGTGCTCCCTGACCCTGGTAGAGCCAGGTGTGTCTGCTGTTCCTCACCAACTGACTCCTTTCTACCCCACGCTGTAGCAGAAAACGCTGAAAGGCATCACTTCTCAGACGGCCAAACTCCTCTAAACTCAAGAGACCTGTGTCAAAAGAGACATATACTCAAAACATACATATGGACACTCAAATTATATTGAAACCTGTATTTGGCAAACTATGATCTGTGTCTAATGGGTGTCCATTTAAAATCTTTACCATTTCCATCCTGATCAACCTTTAGGCCATCATAGATTTCTTTAAGGTTCTCAGAAGTTAACCAGATTCCATCTCTCACTCGCGAGTGTGTCAAAATCTACACCAGAAAATATGGCAATCAAGTTACAGATTACACGTAAAGTAAATTAACCAACATAAAGAAAAATACACACGTGACGTGACATCCACACATTACATTTTCTCAGCATCATCAAAAACCAAGGCTCAACAGACCTCGTGGGGTTGTAGTTGGCCATCTTGGTTGAGGTCAAGGAAATTGAAGATTTCCTCAGGACTGAGGTTAAGCTGCTGATTAAGTTCCTCTTGACCTTCAGGGACCATAACCTGACTCTCCATCAAACCCTTCAGCTGAGCCAGACGCACAACTACACCACAC
Source organism: Paracanthobrama guichenoti (assembly GCA_018749465.1). Classification (NCBI taxonomy): domain Eukaryota; kingdom Metazoa; phylum Chordata; class Actinopteri; order Cypriniformes; family Gobionidae; genus Paracanthobrama; species Paracanthobrama guichenoti. The sequence goes on from CM031948.1 coordinate 26,568,302, forward strand.
TCCTCCTCTGACAGAAAGCCAGGGATCTCTGCAGCAACACACACAAACAGAGCCACAATGATGCTTCACACAGATAAGTGACTCAACAAACACAATAACACTAATAGCAAACAATGCATGCCTCGACATTTCATTTCATAAGAACACCCAACAATCTAAATTCTAGCAGATATCTTTCATTCATGTTCATTTTTGCACATTTTGGCACATATTATTATTGAAAAATAATGATTTTTTTTGTAATAATTTCATTTTTATGCAGGGACAGAGAAAAAATCTGAAAATAGTGAGGGAAACATTGCAAGCTTTATTATTAAGGCTCTCGCACCACGAACAAGAACTATAATTATAACTATATTAGTGTCCACACAGGAATAAGCAATAAAAATTCAGTTTATTATAAGCATGCACTGCGATTATGTCATCTGCCACTGTAAATGCTCAAGCTCTTTAAAGCCGGGGGGATTCTGAAACAGATTCCAACAATATTGTTACAAAACTGTGGTGTGGACCTCGCTATTCTCATAAAACTAGAATGAGTATTAAAGTTTTAATAACTGTTCTAAATATATGTCAAGAGTAGTGAAGTCCACAGCACAGCTATATCACTGAAATCACAATTTTTTTTTTTTTTTTTTTTTTTACATCTAATGAAAGATAAAAACACTGACAGCCAATCAGAATCCATCCAACTTTAAAGAGCTTGAACATTTTAAGCAACAAATGACATAACTGTAGCGCTTGCTTATAATGGACAATAACGTTCTGTTTATTTCTGTAGATGCCAATATAGTCATTGTCATACTTTTAAGGTACTTTTATGTCCTCTTAACAGCCCTAGTCTATTATTGCTGTATGCAAAAAACAAAAAAAACCCACTATATCTTCTTTTGTGTGTTTCATGAAAAGAAAAGCCTTTGTGTTATGAATTACATAAATTATATACTTTTTAGGGGTGAACCCTTTGTAGCAACATGTCTTTACCAAACAGAAGGGGCTTTAGACTGAGTGTCTTCATCTCATGGACTTTCCCTGGCACCAGTGACACTTTTTGGACATGTCCCACCTAACAATAATAAAAATAATAATAATAAAAAAAGGTTTTGGAAGATAAACGAATATAAATACTCACATAGCTCCAAATGATCTAATGAATACTACATACCCGTATTCCTTCAATGCGAGGAAGATACATATTTCGAGTGAAGCCCGAGTCTGCAGGGGTCCGCGCATCTGACGGTCCGGTAACTTTATGACTGTTATCCCTGCTTGCAAAATCCCGGTTTGCCGTGCTTGTGTTAGAGCCGTTATTATAATGAACATACAGCAGAAGTGCAATAACATTGATGATGTAAACGTGGAAGAAAACCATCACCACCATGAAGTAAGAGCGAGAACACACGCTGCTCTTCTGCAGAGAGACGCGCTGACGGGGCTGAGACCGGGGTGGTGGTGAGGACGATGATGAGGTGGTGTCATCCTCCTCAGTATTGTCCTGGGGTTCCATCATTTTGGCAGACAACACTTTTATTTATCGGTTTAAAATAAACTATTTAAACCTGTTTTCAAAAGAACATTATGATGTAAGTTATAGCTGGTATTTGTCAGATAAAAAAATCCCGCATTAAAACAGACGTCACTCAGAAGAGATCAGCAGCTGACTGGCTAACCTGCTAAAACGCTACCTTTGTAACAAGCTTGTTAACTACACGAACAGATACAAAACAATCTCGATAACACCCGCTGCTTTAAACTGCGGATAAAGACATTGTAGAAACAATTATTTTCGTCAGTATAAGCGAACCGCCGGCTTGTGGTAGCCTGACACTCTCTGGTTTACTCAGCATTTCCAGTTGTCAACATTCACTCTTGTTTACATCGAGACGCGTGATTATAGCAACTGCGCAGCTTCTAATATCCTGCGAACCGTTGCGCCGAAGCACCATTTTGAAATTCGTTCTCCTCAAAATCCGTATTGGGAAGATCTTATAATGTCTGCTTATAATGATTTGAATTTATTTGCCAGCTTCCTTAGCTATACAGCTCGAAATGAAACTGCAGCTGACGGGACTTTCGAGGAACGCCATTCCCCTGACAACTGCGGCATCCTCGACTGACGCACAGCTCAAGTGAGCCGTTCTTTGGAATCGAATCTTTTCAAGGAATCGGTTTAACAGGTTCCTAAACTAGTGTAACTCGCTGATGAACTACCGTAGTACGATGCATACGATTTGCTTTATCATTTTTAATAATTTTATGTTATATAGTGTGTGTATAGTATATAATATATATATATATATATATATATATATATATATATATATATATATATATATATATATATATAAAAACAAATATTTTTAACGGTTAGTTACCGACATTCTTCAAAATATCTCATTTTGCGTTCAACAGAACAAAGAAACTACGGTTCTGAGATGTTGTGACCTGGCTTGTGTGGTCCTGAAACGTGTGGCGCTGCTGCACTGAAGCTGGAGGAGTTGTAGCGCATAGCAACCCCTGGTGGTCAAATACGACATCTCGTATTTAGTGGAGAGCTTGAATAAAATAAGTTTTAAAAAAAATCTTTAATTACTGCTTAGGGTTCTTAAGATGCTGTGTTTCTTTCCTAATATTTTGTGCCGTTCTTCTGAGAGTTAATATGTTAATATGGCTTGTGGATGATGGGATTCATTTGCTGGATGCTAATGTGGCTATCAGGTAAGCAAGTTGCTAGGTCTGTCATAAGCGTAGCTTTGCAGTTTTATTTATTAACAGTAACAGCAGGTTCAAACCACTGTTTTTCTTAATAGGTTTTTCTGGGAGGGACAATATGTCTTTCAATAGATCTTTCCATTTAGCATAAAGGTGGGATTTGTCCTATGACATTTAGATTCCCAGGTATCTGGGAATCTAAATGTCAGGTATCCCAGGTATCTGGGAATCTAAATCGATCTCAAAAGCACAATTTATTGGAATTATGTAGAACCATAAAAACTGCTTTACAGAATGTCTTATGCTTTTAATCAGATGAAAATGTTTAAAACAACAGTCACAAATATTCCAAACAATAAGACATTTAAAAGTTTTTATTAGATACTGGTTCTTGTGGGCATTTTACAAGGATTTCATATTATATGAGTTCTTGTTTCTCTGCCAGCTCTCTTTCTCAGAGGGTTCATTCCTCAGCCTCTTTTCCCTGGAAACGTATAGAACATATATTCCCGTAAACAAAAGATAGATTTTGTATACAATGCTTATGCACAAATAATAAAGTTTATGAATACCAAAATGCTGGTGCATAAATAATGAAACCAATAAAAGTGTGGTATTTACCTTCCCCAATTCTCTGCTTTTGGCTCTCAGCTTGTTAACCTGAGACTCAGCAATGTCAGCTCTCTCCTGAGCCTCCTCCAGCTCATGCTGCACCTTCCTGTATCTGGTCAGGTGAGTGTTGGCCTGTTCCTCCTGTCAATGAAATAACACTTGTTTAGGTTTACTGTATCCAGAATATTTTGTTGTATATTATATAGCATATCACTCAAAGTCTAAAATCACTCACAGCATCTTCACTCTGTCTCTTGTAGGCCTTGACTTTCAGTTGAAGTTTGTCCACAAGGTCTTGGAGTCTGATAATATTCTTCTTATCTTCTTCAGTCTGTGTGAGAAAAAAAATAAAATAGAAAGTGTCTTAATTTGACTGTTTACCATACCTGTATACATATTTTTGTTTGATGGAGTACCTGATAAGTCAGTTCCTTCACTCTTCTTTCATATTTGCGAACTCCTTTAACAGCATCAGCACTGCGTCTCTGTTCTGCTTCAACTTCGGCCTCCAGCTCACGAACCTGAAACACAGATTATAAGTGACATTATTCCTGACTTTCTGCTTGTGATAAAGTAATTGAATGTACTGTGTGTAATGTATAGCCACATACTCTGGCTTCCAGTTTCTGGAGCTGCTTCTTTCCACCCTTCAGGGCCAGACTCTCAGCCTCATCTAGACGGTGCTGCAGGTCTTTAACTGTAACATCCAGATTCTTCTTCATCCTTTCAAGATGAGCACTCGTGTCCTGCTCCTTCTTCAGCTCTTCTGCCATCATGGCAGCCTGGATTTTCAGTTAATAAGACCAAATAATGACTTTGGTTAATAAGAATGTGTAAATTAGTAGTCAACGGCAGGTTATAGACTGTCAACTGCAAATAGCAAACATTGCTAACTCAATTTTTTTTTTTTACTTACATCAGTTATTGCTTTCTTTGCCTTCTCTTCAGCATTTCGTGCTTCCTGGACCACATCTTCCATCTCACCTTGAATCTGAACAAGATCTGCTTCCAGCTTCTTCTTGGTGTTGATCAGACTGGTATTCTAAAGAAAATGAGAAATGTTAAAAAATAATGTTGTTTAATTCCTTAAAATATTCCCTAAAACAAATCATTCTTCTTACTTGGGAGTGTAAGAGAGTCACTCGCTCACTGGCATCCACCAGTTCCTGCTCTGCCACTTTGCGGCCTCTCTCGGACTGCTCCAGAGCAACTCTCAGCTCCTCAATCTCAGCCTGCATCAGGTTGTTCCTGCGCTCTACCATGGCAACCTGCTCTTTCATGTCCTCTTGTGCTCGTAAAGCCTCATCAAGATGGAGTTGAGCATCCTGAAGCAAACAAGAGGCAATTAGATCTTATGGAAATAAAGTATCTTCTGATCTAATTAGTCAGATAAAAATGCTACACTTCTGTAATGAAACAAACCTTGAGTTGTCCCTGAACATTTCTGAGCTGTTTCTGAGCTTCAGCAGCCTGGCGATTTGCATGGCTCAGCTGAATCTCCATCTCATTGAGGTCTCCTTCCATCTTCTTCTTGATTCTCAGAGCATCATTTCTGCTTCTGACTTCAGCATCCAGAGTGCTCTGCATGGAATCAATGATTCTCTGGCTGTTTCGCTTGATCTGTTCAATCTCCTCATCCTTCTCAGCCAATTTCCGATCGATTTCCCCTTTCACTTGGTTCAGCTCAAGCTGAACGCGAAGGATTTTGGATTCTTCATGCTCTAGGGTTGCCTGAAAATTAAGATGGTTTTGTAGGGTATTGTTTGTTAGAACAGTGGAGATAATGGAAATGTAAAAAATGTCAAGCTCCATGCGTTACCTCAGCTTCTTCAAGAGCGGCCTGGATTTCAGATTTTTCAATTTCAGCCGTTTTCTTTCCTTTTTCCAGCTCATGAATAGTTTTTCCAGTCTCGCCAAGCTGCTCAGTTAAATCTGAGATCTCCTCTGTATAGACGAAGGGACACATGATTAATAAAGGGCTGAAGCCTACTATTCTGGAGAACATCTATCAAGCAAAAGAAAAGTTCACTGATAATTCATGTCACATCATTTCTGCAGTAAACCATTGTACGTACGCTGAAGGTTCTTGTTTTCCCTCTTCAGGGTCTCCAGCTGGTCCAAAGCTTCCTCATAAGAATTCTTCATTTTGAAAAGTTCTGTGCTAAGAGAACGAGCCTCCTTCAGGGATCCTTCCAGCTCTGCCTGACTCTCCTCATACTTCTGCTTCCATTCTGCCAGGACCTTTATGACATCAATTTAACATTCGAATGGTGTTCTGTGGTGAGGTGCATAGCAAAAATAGTATATGTAATTGAAATAATGTTGCTTTACCTTATCAAAGTTCCTTTGTTTCTTGTCAAGGTTGGCAGCCAAAGCATTAGCTCTCTCCACATCAATCATGAGATCCTCAACTTCATTCTGCAATCGTTGCTTGGTCTTTTCCAAAGAGGCACATTTGGCATTCACAGCCTCAATGGACTCTTCAGCATCCTGCAAACGCTGAGCAAGCTTTTTCCTAGGAGCAACAATGAAATATTAGTCATTTCTACTATTTATTTCCAATTGTGAGAACATTTAAACAGAGGATTAAATTTAATTTAAGAGATTTAATTTACTTTGCTTCCTCAAGCTCTTCAGTACGCTGAATGGCATCAGTCTCATATTTGGTTCTCCACTGAGCCACCTCACTGTTGGCCTTTGACATGCTGCGCTGAAGCTCAGATTTAGCCTCCTGTTCTTCTTCGTACTGCTCTCTGAGCAGCTCACAGTCATGACGGGAAGATTGGACAGCATGTGCCAGGGCATTTTTGGCCTTTAAAACAATACAAATGTTCCATTCAGTAGGTTCAGTACATAAGTTCATTCATTAAGAAAATGCTGATTCCTCACCTTAACTTCTTCCTCAATTTGCCTCTTTAGCTCTTCAATCTGCTGAGTGTAAGCCTGTTTGCTTCGAGTCAGCTGAGAAACTAAGGACTCTTTCTCCTCTAATTGACGTCCCATTTCACCTAAAAAGGATTTAATAATGATGGTCAATAACTGCAATGTTGAACAGGTGTTTTTAGAGGATGTAATATTATCCCTTCTGTAAACAAAACTTCTTACCATTTTCAGTCTGAAGTCTTGCCTTTTGAGCTCCTAGATCGTTGATGTGGCGTACATGTTCGTCATGCTTTGTCTTATACTCGCTCAACTGATCTTCCAGTGTACGACATATCTTTTCAAGGTTTGTCTGCCAAACACAACATTTTTTTTGATGGATTTTTTCTACACAACACAATGCTGTGTTTCATGTACAGTGCATCATAAATATGTTAATACTTGCCTTTGATTTGGCTACAGCCTCCATACTGCTTGACAAGTCATCGATCTCCATTTTAAGCTCACTTTTCTCTTTTTCTAGCTTCTGTTTCACACGCTGGAGGTTGTCGATCTGCTCTCCCAGCTCTGCCACAGTGTCAGCCTGCTTCTTGCGGAGTGCCGCAGCTGTTGCTTCATGCTGCAAGGTGGACTCCTCCAGATCACGGCGTAGTTTCTGGAACTCAGCCTCACGTTTCTTGTTCATCTCTATCTGGGCAGAAGTGGCACCACCTGCTTCTTCAAGCCGTTCGCTGATCTCCTCAAGTTCTCTGGAGAGATCAGATCGCTGCTTCTCAACCTTAGCACGAGCGGCACGCTCTGCCTCGATTTCTTCCTCCAGCTCCTCAATGCGGGCCTGTGATAGCAAAACTTCGATGAGTTATATTTAATTACTAGAAATAAGAATAAAAAATAAAAAACAATAGCACTTTTTTGAGTGACCTGAAGTTCTTTAATCTTCTTCTGGAGCTGAATACCAAGAGATTGCTCGTCTTCAATCCTGCTCAGAAGTTGACTTGACTCAAAGTCCTTCCTGTTTTGAAATAGTTAGTTATAGTTATTCTGAAAATTAAGGGGTCTGAATTATAATTATAAATTGGATATGATAAATGTTATTGGTTCCTCACTTTTTCAGCTTTTCTTCTAGTTGTTGTTTGTCATTCTCCAGATCCATTATGGATTCCTGGGAAAGTTTGAAATCGCCCTCAAGCTTTCTCTTGGCTCTCTCAAGGTCCATACGGAGTTTCTTCTCCTGCTCTAGAGAACCTTCCAGCTGTTCACAGATGTGAAAGATTAGTATGTTTCATGATTTCTGCTTCCTGTTGTAACAGTATCTAAACACGCGAGTACTAGTTTGCACTAATCTGTAACATTTCAAACTCACATCATCGACTTGCTGCTCAAGCTTTGCTTTGGCTTTCGTCAGAGTATTGACTTTGTCCTCCTCTGCCTGGAGATCATCAAGAGTCTGTTGATGTGCCTCTTGGAGGGCTTTCTTCTCCTTAGTCAGCTTGACAATAACTTCATCTTGAGATGTCATTTCTTCAGTAAGGTTTTTAACCTAAGAGACACATTTATTTGAATGACTGCAACCTGAGTAAAAGATTAAGATTACCAGAACATTTTTCTTAAGATATTAACCTTGTTTTCAGTGGCATGTTTCTCCTTCTCCACTTTGGCCAGGGTAAGCTCTAAATCATCAATGTCTTTCTTTAGCTCAGAGCACTCGTCCTCTAGTTTTCTTTTCTTGGCTGTCAGTTCAGCATTGATTTCTTCCTCATCCTCTAATCTTTCAGTTGTCTCTTTAAGTTTCGCCTCAAGCTGGATCTTGCTTTTGATGAGTCCTTCACATCTCTCCTCAGCATCAGAAAGGTTTTCAATTTCCTATTGAGAACATTATTTTTATTTTAAATTGTGTATGATCTTATAAAGATGAATTGCTTATTTATCATCTTTTCAGAAACTCACAGATGCCACTTGTAACTGCAGGTCATTTTTCTCCTGCAGCAGAGAAACCATTTTCTCCTCCAGCTCCTTCTTCTTGGCAAGTGCCTTTGCTAGATCCCCCTTCATTTTTTCAAAATTCTCTTTCATGGCTGCCATTTCCTTCTCTGTCTCTGCACTCTTCAGCAGGGGCTTGATCTTAAAATACAGCTTCATCCATGGCCAGTGTTTCACATTCATGAATGAGCGGATATTGTACTGAATGCTGTAGATGGACTCTCTGTATTATAGAATCAGAAGAAATGGTCAGATCCTGAGTATGAAGTGTTACCCCCTACCGCATATTTTTCAAAAACATACCTTCTCTCCATCATTTTGACAAACTCTTTCCTCATAACATATCCTCTGCAAAGTGCTTGAGTCATAGTCACAAGGATAACCAGTTTTTCATCTCGCATCTCCTCAAGGGTTCCCAGCAGACCAGCTTTGAAGAACACCTATCACAAGTAATTGATAAAGGAATTATGCACTATTATCTAATATTTATAATAAGTCAGATGGTTTGATAGTGTGTACCTTGGTGTGTCCAAACTTGTACTGGGTATGATCCACATCAATAGAGCCAAGAAGCTTCTCTGAAGCCTTCTTATTGTCAATGAACTGACCCTCAGGGATGACACTAGCATTCAGTACTTTGTATCTGAAGAAAGGATATCCAAAATATACATTTTTAACCTTGAATTAATGCAATAATGCGGTCTCAGAATCATGTTGAATTGAAATTTGCACCTGGATGGTACATTTCATGAAGTACTAAAAGAGGACACCAGCCTCATTCACCAATCTTGTATACACAAGCATTTGTACGTAATATCTGCCTATATGCATTTCCATTTTGATATATTATTTAAAACATATGTACATACCTCTGCTTAAAGTCACCATAGAGGATTCGGCTTGGGAAACCCTTTCTGCAAATTCTGATGCCTTCCAGTACACCGTTACAGCGCAACTGGTGAATCACCAGAAAGTTCTCCATAAGACCTAAAAATAAAAACAGTGAAAAACATAAGTTTTAAGAGAAGTTACTCTTTTTTTTTTTTTTTTTTTTTTTTTTTTTAAATATTTAAATAGCAGAAACTATATCTTATGCTTTACTAACATGAACGTGCAAAAATATTTACCTGGAGTCTTTGACTCATTTGGAATCAAGCAACGCACAAAATGAGGATGAGTGCTTCTCAGGTTGGTCATCAGTTTGCCCAAGTTCTCCTGTTGGTTAAAGAATAAACAAATAAGCGATCACCCAGTACACATTTGATACAAGTAAAATATTTAAGGAGTAAAATGGAAGCATATCATTACCCGGAACAAAGCAGACACAGTCTGGAAGGAGCCACCCTTCTTTTTCCCACCCTTTTTGCCACCAGATTCAGCTGTTGATAAAGCAATATAGTAGAGTAAACTCTGGTAAACAATACCATGTACAGAAATCAAATAGGTTTATTTCTTAACAAAACATTTATTTTAATTATAAATGTATGCATTTGTTTTGTAGACCTTCAGCAGAAGCATGAGCAGCATACAGATGAGCCAGAAGTTTCATTGAAGATTTCTGGTACAACTGAACCACAGAGTCGTTTAGAGGGTCCTTGTTCTTATCCAGCCAGCCTGTGATGTTGTAATCTACAGTTCCAGCATAGTGCACCAAGGAGAAGTGGGCCTCAGCTTTGCCTTTGGCCGGTTTGGGCTTCTGGAAGGAAGGAGTTTTACCAAGATGCTGGTCATGCAGCTTGTTCTTGAAGGTCATGTCTGTTGCTTTGGGGAACATACACTCCTCCTCAAGGATGGAGAAAATGCCCATTGGCTGCAAGAAAAAGAACATTTCTTTGAGAAAAGACAAGGGATCAAAGTATAGCAATTATGTTAGAAAAACAGAAAGCAATATACTTCCTGAAGGTGAAATTTTTACCTTCTCAATAAGCTCAATGCAGGCGGCCAAGTCCATACCGAAGTCAATGAACTCCCACTCAATACCTTCTTTCTTGTATTCTTCTTGTTCCAGCACAAACATGTGATGGTTGAAAAACTGTTGCAGTTTCTCATTGGTGAAATTAATGCACAGCTGCTCCAGGCTGTTGAACTGTAATTAACATAAATTCAGCACGTGATCCAAGAAGCAAAACTAAAGCATCAAATTATTATTATTATTATTATTATTATTATTATTATTTCATCTTGTTAACTTACATCAAAGATTTCAAACCCAGCAATGTCAAGCACTCCGATGAAGAACTGTCTTGGCTGCTTGGTGTCCAGCATCTCATTGATTCGGACAACCATCCACAAGAACATTTTCTCATAGACTGACTTGCACAAAGCCATGGCTGAATTATTCACCTAATTTAGAAAAAAAATATAAAAGAATGCTGTTTTATACAATTTCATTTTTATTCATAAAAACATATATTAATAAAAACTGAGTGATGTTACATGCATAAATTATGCATTTTTAAATGCACATACCTGAGGAACAGTTTGACCTTTGGTCACATATTCATTCCCGACCTTCACTCTGGGATAACACAAAGCTTTCAGCATGTCAGCAGAGTTGAGTCCCATGAGGTAAGCAATTTTATCAGCCACTGGAAGAAATATTTCAGGTAAATTACTTGTATATGTCCACATTGTGGCAATATATGGAGTTTTTATATATTATATTATAAATGAAGAACTTAGATTGAAATCACACCCTCAGTTCCATCAGGCTCAGCCTGCTCCTCCCTCTGCTTCTGCTTGAACTTCATGTTCCCATGATGCATCACAGCTCCTGTCAGCTTGTAGATGCCCATTTTCTCCTCAGCAGTGAAGCCCAGAATATCAATGGCTGTCTGCAAGTCAAAAACAAACAAATGTGTCTTGTCATTTAGTATGCATAATTATCAATCTTTCAGTTGGGCCTAAAATACTACCTCAAATTTGTTTAATAGCATGTCTGAAATATTATATATTAATGTTAAAGTTGCAGATGATGCATCTAAATCAGTGGTTCTCAAACCTGTCCTGGAGTACCACCAGCCCTGCACATTTTGTATGTCTCCCTATATCTGACACACCCATTTCAGATCTTGCAGTCTCTACTAATGAGCTCATGAGTTGAATCAGGTGTGACAGATGAGGGAGACATACAAAATTTGCAGGGCTGGTGGTACTCCCGGACAGGTTTGAGAGCCACTGATCTAAATTAAGAAATAGGCTTTACCAATATGATTAGTAAATTAACTGACTAGTTGACTTCTACTTACATCAGTTGCAACAAACTCTTCCACGTCATCAATGCTCTTGACTGTGATCTCACCATGACTGATCATGGGATAGTCGAATGGGTTAGTGGTGATCAGAAGAGCCTCTGCAAGAGAATTATGATTTATTTTCTTTATACTGCTCAAAAAATATCACGGTATCTGTTCTTGCAATCTTTGGAAAAACTGTATTAAGTTCAAATTATATATCGAAAAATATCCAATAATGTCCAGTTTTTTACCCAGCAGTTCTGGCTTATGGCCAGTGCAGAGCTGGTAGAAGATGTGGTAGCTTCTCTCAGCAGACAACTGGTAGGTTACCCTTGACTTTTCCAGCAGATCTACAGATCAGTAACATTATGTTATAAGGATACAGTGAATGTCTGTAATATCAGTGAGTTGAAATTTAAACGAATGAAGGACTCACAAGTTTCAATATCAGCTGAGGCCAGTTTTCCAGTTGAGCCGAAATGAATTCGGATGAATTTACCCTGGAGATTTAAAAAAAAAAATTTTTTAAATACACATTTTCCATTACAGAATCAAAACACACAGTGGAGCGATGTATAGTGGAGTACTCACAAAGCGGGAAGAGTTGTCATTCCTCACAGTCTTGGCATTTCCATAGGCTTCCAGCAAGGGGTTGGCTGCAATGATTTGATCCTCCAGCGACCCCTGATGTGTACAGAATGTAGCAGGCATACCAGTCAAATAAGTGTTCTGCTGATTTGCTCCATTCTTATTATCATACTGACAAACAAATACTATACATACCTGCATTTTTCCAGGCTCTACCTTCTTCTGTCCAGATACAGCGATTGTCGCAAAGTACTGGATGACACGTTTGGTGTTCACAGTCTTTCCTGCACCAGATTCTCCACTGAAAATATGGCCCAATATATTACAATATAATATGCAATATGAATATATAGTAATAAATCAAAAATATATAATGTTTCAGCTTTTTTATCATATAATATCACTGTTTCATTTGTGAAGAAAATACTTACGTAATCAGGATAGACTGATTCTCACGATCTACACAAATGTAGAAAGCCATATTACATTCAAATACTACAATCTTAGCCAATATACTTCAGCCACATTCAAAATAATAAACATTATTTTTCATACCTGTGAGCATGAACTGATAGGCGTTGTCAGAGATGGAGAAGATGTGAGGTGGAGCTTCAATTCTTTTTTTGCCCCTGTAGGCTGACACGACTACAGAATCATACACTGGGAGCCACTTGTAAGGGTTCACAGTGACACAGAACAACCCGGAGTAGGTCTGCGAGAGAGTAATGTTCTTTTACTCACTAGATATTGCATTGATTTACACGTAAAACTGTACAGTGTGATTGAAACGGATTAACACTATACATTTTTGTTTACTTACGTAGATCATCCATGCTGCATAGCGCTCTTTGAGGTTGTACAGCACAGTGGGTTCATTGAGGTGGGTCATCATGGCCATGTCCTCGATCTTATCAAACTTGGGGGGATTCATCGGATAAATTTCATCCTCCTTCACTGTGATGGTCTGGATGGAGTGTCATGTTAGACTTATGAAATGTTATAATGCAGAATGCCTTTAAAATTTATTTGGCAAATTTGATCTGAATATCTCTTATACCCACTTTGCCACACAGAGTTTGCACCGTGGCTTTGCCACCTTCCCGACTCTTGAGGACCCCTTTGAGGTACATCTCCTTGGGTTCAGCCACAAAAAAGGCAGTTTTGGCATCAAACGGCTTATTTTGAGCTTCCAGTCGTTCCTTCTCTGGCTTGCGGAGGTAAACTGCCGCAGGGCCAAAACACTCCATTTCTGGGTCCCCACTCATGGTGACACTCTTACAGAAAATAAAAACAATTATTTGTCATGCAAGTTAGCAATAGGAAATAACTTTTACATTTACATTTGTGTGACATTACCCTTTACTAAATAACCCAGTACTTCATATACTTAGTTGATTATCTTGTCACCCAATGTCATATAATAATATAGTAATATAACTTCACATTTGGGTGATGGTGGTTGAGGAAAAAAATTTTTTTTGTAGTTACTGTGTTTAGTAGTTACAATGTTTAGTAGTTACAGTTCTTTTAAAAGATGGTGCCATGTTTACCTTTGTTTTGCTCTAGCTCTTGGGACTTGATCTTGATGTTGTAATTCACCACCTCTGTGTATTGTTAATAAAAACAAATCATTTGTTGTCAGTTAAACTCTATAGCTTGCCCAAAAGATAAAACAAGTAGCCCAGTCTTAAAATTAGTATAGGAGCACAATGTTATAAAATGTAACAAAAAGCCTAAATTGTCCCTAAAAAGGAAGTAAAAAAGGAAAAGCAGAACTGCTTTGTGACTTAGCGTTCAGACACTCACCTTAGCTGTGTAGTTGTGAGCCCTGGGAGGAGTCGGGAAAGCCCTCTTTTATACTTGGGTGCAAGTGTCCTGTCAGCACATTCAGCATCTCATTTTTGGTCATGAGTCCTGTTTGCCCATTTCCATTTGTTCCCTTCAGCAGCATCACTGTATTATTTTTATCTCTTGAAATGAGGAGAAGTTCCAAGATGGTTTTATCTCTTTGAACTGTTATTGTCTAGTACAGCACTGAGGGGAGCTTTTTCAGATTTCAGATCTTTACAGATTTTAAATGTGATTCTTCTGGTAACTGTTATGAATTACCTATTATTATTATTATTATTATTATTATTATTATTGGTCAGAATCTGCATTGTTATGTATAGAAATGGATTACGTCATAAAACTGAGTTCCAAGAATCCGCAATTATGGCCCTGGAATGATAATAAATTGTTCCTTTTCAACTTAAAGAATTCAGAAGATACAAATAAGGAGAGCAAATGAATAACCACAATGTCAAAGGCTGTATCCCTAGATACTTGTATACCCTTCTTAGGAATATCTGAAAATATATGTTGGCTAATATCTGGCAATAATAAGTCATCCACCTCGTTGTGGAGAAGACATCAAATGTCACTGGTATAAGGTTGCAGGAGCCTTACAAATTTAACATGTTACAAAGAAATCAGACTTCGATCCCTTCAAGAAACCAGTTGGGATGCCAAAAGATCATGCCTTTCTTTGCCAAGAACAGCTGAGGCTCCCCAGGCCTCTCCAGGGGATGAAACAAAGTCCAAGGTGGTGACAAAATCCTTGATGTCAACAGGGCCAGCTTGAGTCATTGTGTGCTAATAGCTGTGCCTTTCCACGCTAAAAGTGCTGGGAGAATGTGTGAATGGTCTTTTATTCACTTTCAAGATTTAAAATAACTTTACTTGTGTATTATGTATAAATCATTGTACATTCATGTACATCTGACTTCAAACAGATAGCATTTTCGAATGAAAAAACCCCAGAATGAGTCTTTATTGAGATGCATCCAGATCAGTGGATCAGGACCTCTTTATAGTCTGATACTCCTCCTCTGTTTGGCTAAATTTAACATGAGATTTGATTTAAAGTGGGCTTTATGGGCCTTAAGGTCGTTCTTTCCACTGGAAAGGTGATCTCATACAACTGGCAAAGAGCAGAAAGCTTTAAAAATTGTGAAGCAGTTACTCTTGAGATATAATGGGCTCCATTGAATAAAAATGTGAAACTTGATCGCTCACCCATAACACCACATTCTTATTTGGACAAAATACAAATATAGCCACCAGTGCTGTCTTAACCCACCAAATGGCAGCATGCTCAGGGGATTTATTGTGTCTTGAACTTCCTGCATTACATTACAAAACACAATCCAAGTGTTTGAGCATCTGTCAAGAGCCTGCAAGTGTGCAGCATTAAAGATTGTGGGTTGGTATAATGGTTCTTGGATGAGACAGTTGTATCATAGTTTCAGTTCGTAATGATGCAGCTTCTTTTTTTAGGACTTTGAAATATAATACAGCATCTTTGCTTCTCGTGGTTAAAGATGAGTTTATTGTTCAACATGTGCGTATGATGCCACATTTACATGTTCACTGAGCATAGATCTGCTGCTAACAAAGCCTCTACTGGTGGATGCAGTTGGGTTTCTTTGAATACCTTCACGGATGAGTATGAATCTTTATTATATTATAATTAATATAACATTTTTGATGAAATGGCATGATATCACACAGACTTGGTTTGGGGTTCTTTCATCAATGTTCATTCTATCATTCTACAAATCACAGTGTGTGGGACACTTGCTAATATATTGGTTCAAACTATGGCACGGTGAGATAAAGATAAAAAAATAAATAGAAATTAAACTTTGCCTTAATATAAAATATCTCAAAAATGGAATGGTTATGAAATTAGTCTTCTATATATCTGTAAATGAAGATGTATGTATAAATATGCATATTTTGTATATTTAACTAATTATTTAAATGTAGTATGTCATTTCTGAGACACTACCATATTTGAAAGATGAAAGTCTGTGTTCCAGTTTGCATACTATTTTCATAAAGAAGTTAAGGAGTTTGTAATGGTTCTCAGTTTAAGAAATGTGTCTACAGCTGATTTTAAATATATGAATTTTAAATAAGGTTCAATATAACCAATTTAAGATCACAAACTGCGCTACATGATGGTATGTGGTATAATATATTTATAATATAACAAACAATTTATCAGCTGTGTTGCAGTACTGTTAATTTACAGCTCTCTATCGTTAATTTACAGCTCTCTTATTTACAGTAACTATGGAAGTTAACTCATTTGGGAAACCAATTGCTTCAAACCATTCAAGTTTAAAAAAATATTATTTATATGGTGTTAGTAATGTGAACTTATTTCATCCGAGTCCACTACAAAGGGATATTTCTTAATATAAACCTAAACTGCAAATGTGTAATGAAGTAATTAAAACGTGACTTCAACTCAAATGTCATGCAGTTCATCTTTATCTAACAAGTAATTAACAAAGAGAGAATCACCCATCAGCAACTACACAGTTACTGCCATTAAATAAAGCAACATGCTCTACTCTTCAGCACAATGTTAACCCACAAAACAGACAACAGAAACACTATTCCCGGTTTCACAGAAATGTAAGTGTAGGCTTAAATCTATTCCCAGACTAAAATGTGTGTTTGAGCTGTTTTAATTGAAAGAAAATTGCACTGACATATCTTAAAATATGTCAGTGCCATTGTGTTGGCTCAAGATGCATACATAACAGTAATGTTTGTTTCAAGGAACGTTTATAAAAGCTACTTAATTTTCCTAATTAAACTAAGGCCTAATTCTGTCTTAATCTAAGCTCTTGTCTGTGGAACCAAGCCTTTAAATCCCAACAGAACATTAAACACTAACAGTTGTCCTCTATATCACCTATCCAAAAAAACACATAAAATAATACTTCAGTTGAACATTTACTCTCTTGATCAACTGACTTTTCCTATTACTTTCAATAATAATTCAGTAAAATTAACTTGTTTGTTCAGTAAATTTGACTGCTAGGTTTTACAATATATTGAATTTTTTCCTTGATTTTATGGTAATCTACTGACAGCAGGGTTGACAGTAAATTACTGTTTTTCTACTGTTTCTGTAAATTAATTTACAGTTCATTACTTTTTCTTGCACCTTAAACCCTTTTAACCCCACAGCAAAATACTCAGTTTTAAATGAACACTTATATGTGTCCACACTACAGTGTTAAAGTAACACATTAGTGATGAACACCTGCTCTTAACAAGCAGAATATCTCAAGAAAAGAGGAACATCAAGAACAGGAAAAAAGAAGACACAAGCAGAAACACAACTACAACTGACTTCCAGCCACAGCCATGAACAGAGTTCACATTAACCGCTTTTCCAATGTCGGGCCAGGGCTAACCATGTGCTGTACAGGGCCAATAGCCTTGGCCCTCAAGCACTAAGGCCCAAATTGAGTTGCTTTTCCACTATCGGGCCAGTAGCCCCACAACGCTATCCTAAAACGCCTCCATTAAACACTAACACGCCTCCTTAACACTGGTATTTACTATTTCACATAGAAAAATATTGATAAAATGGCATATGTTTATGCACGAAATCTTAGAACTGCCACTGAGCCAAATTAAGGTTTGGGATATATACACCATTTTTATATTTTTGATTCCATTAAGAGAAAGATGGTCATCAAACAAAACTGAGCTTCTTGTGCCAAGAGTGGCATATCACCCAACAACAGTGTGACCAATTGGTATGCCAAGATGCATGAAAGCTGTGATTGGAATGTGGAAATCAGGGTTATTCCACCAAATATTGATTTCTGAACTCTTCCTACGTTAAAGCATTAGTTCTGTGTTGTGTAAAAAAATTTATATAAACTTGTTTTCTTTGTATTATATGAGGTTTGAAAACATGGCATCTTTTTGTTATTTTGACCAGTTGTCATTTTCTGGAGTAAAATGACAATATTTTTATTAGTAATTTGGAAGACAATGTTGTGAGTAGTTTATAGAATGAAACCACAATTTTAATTTTACTTAAAAACATATGACTCCAGAGAAACTGCTAATTTTGCAAAGGTCTCTTAATTTTTTTTTGAGCTGTATATTAATATAGGACTAAACAGGTGTGAAATGTTTTTTCACAAAGTCAACATTTGGAATAAAAGAAAAACACAGCCATTGCCATTGTTGTCTGGTGGGCAACTTTATTGACCGCACGACTCATATTATATTACAGCACAAACTCATATTATATGCCTGTTCATTGCTGTCTCTTCTTGAAGGGTGATTTTCACTCTGCAACCTCTTTTCCCTGTGGGGGAATAAAATAATGTAAGTGATTTTTGTGTTTAGTTTCAGTTTTTGTGTATATTCAGGAATCAACAAGTTCTGGATAAATAACTTAAAGAAATACCTTTCCGAGCTCACGACTCTTTACCCGGAGCTTGTTGACCTGGGACTCCGCGATGTCAGCTCTCTCCTGAGCTTCCTCCATCTCATTCTGCACCTTCCTGAATCTGGTCAGGTGAGTGCTGGCCTGTTCCTCCTGTAGTGGATTTACACATGCATCGGTAGTTTATGAAATCATCAAACAAAATAATGTCTTTATTATGATTACATAATACTGTATAATGCTGTACTTACAGATTCCTCAGCTTGTCTCTTATATGACTTTACTTTCATTTGCAGCTTGTCCACCAGATCCTGCAGTCTGATTATATTCTTCTTATCCTCTTCAGTCTGTTAAAAAAGACTCTGCATTGTAGCTAATGCTGCTCTGTTGACAAACCGTTTCTTTTCAGAGGTCAAGTAAAATAACCTACCTGGTAAGTGAATTCCTTAACTCTTCTCTCATACTTCCGAACTCCTTTAATAGCTTCGGCACCTCTTCTTTGCTCAGCTTCAACCTCACTCTCCAGCTCACGAACCTGGGAATTAGACAGAACATTTTGATTACCAAAATTCCAGGATTTCCTAAACTTTTTACATATTGCACAAAAAAGTACCCTAGCTTCCAGTTTCTGGAGCTGCTTCTTTCCACCCTTCATAGCCAGACTCTCAGCCTCATCCAAACGGTGTTGCAAGTCTTTGACTGTAACCTCCAGGTTCTTCTTCATTCTCTCAAGATGAGCACTCGTGTCCTGCTCTTTCTTCAGCTCCTCTGCCATCATGGCGGCCTGCAATCACACATGACATGTGACTACAGCTCTTCTCTGTGTTCAATGGATTTGATTAATTGGGTTTGACTAAATAAAAATGTTTGTAATTGTGTGCACATATGGACATTTAGAACATATCAATGTGTATTTTCTTATAAATAGGTACTCACATCAGTAATAGCTTTCTTAGCCTTCTCCTCTGCATTTCTTGCCTCTTGAACAGCATCATCCACTTCACCTTGAACTTGAATGAAATCAGCCTCAAGCTTCTTCTTGGTGTTGATGAGACTGGTGTTCTGTATATTAGAGAGTAACATGTGGTTTACCAATTGGTGATTTTGTCTAAGAGGCAAAGAAATTAAATCAGAAACATTTGAAAACAAACCTGGGAGTGCAAAAGTCCTACACGCTCACTGGAATCCAGCAGTTCCTGCTCGGCCACTTTGCGGCCTCTCTCGGACTGCTCCAGAGCAACTCTCAGTTCCTCAATCTCAGCCTGCATCAGGTTGTTCCTGCGTTCAACCATAGCAACCTGCTCTTTCATGTCCTCTTGAACCCTTAGAGCATCATCAAGATGCAGTTGAACATCCTAATAAAAAATTAATAACTTGAGGACAACTGCAATTTTTAAACAACAAGGTACAAAGAACACCATGACTTTACCTTGAATTGTCCCTGGATGTTCCTGAGCTGTTTCTGAGCTTCAGCAGCCTGCCGATTTGCATGGCTCAGCTGAATCTCCATCTCATTGAGGTCTCCTTCCATCTTCTTCTTGACTCTTAGGGCTTCATTTCTGCTCCTGATCTCAGAGTCTAGAGTACTCTGCATGGATTCAATCACTCTTTGGCTGTTCCTTTTGATCTGTTCGATCTCCTCATCTTTCTCAGCCAATTTACGATCAATCTCCCCTTTCACTTGGCTTAGCTCAAGCTGGATACGGATAATCTTAGATTCCTCATGTTCCAGGGTTCCCTGTAGACCAGTAGGACAGCAGTAGTTAACAATATTTAAAATTGTTATGGTAGTTATTAAAAAAAAATCACAAAAGAGTTACCTCAGCTTCCTCAAGAGCAGTCTGGATTTCTATTTTCTCTGTTTCAACTATTTTCTTGGCTTTCTCCAGCTCATGAATGGTCTTACAAGTTTCACCAATTTGTTCAGTCAAGTCAGAGATTTCCTCTACAAGCAATTTACAAAAACAGAGTATTCACATGCAAGGATGTAAAATTAGTGTCTTTAACATCTGGACTTTGTATTTGTGAAAAATCTTACGCTGAAGATTCTTGTTCTCCCTCTTGAGGGTCTCCAGATGATCCAGGGCTTCTTCATAGGAGTTCTTCATCTTAAAAAGCTCTGTACTAAGTGAACGGGCCTCTTTCTGAGTTCCTTCCAGTTCTGCTTGGCTTTCCTCATACTTTTGCTTCCACTCGGCCAGAACCTTGGAAAAAGTCAATTGAATTTGTGAGCAAGGACATCATGTTGTTGCACAAATATGTTGCAACTTTTAAAACATCCAGTACCTTGTCGAAGTTCCGTTGTTTCTTGTCAAGATTGGCAGCAACAGCATTAGCTCTCTCTACATCAGTCATGAGATCCTCAACTTCAGCCTGCAGTCGCTGCTTGGTTTTCTCCAGAGAAGCGCACTTTGAGTTCACAGCCTCAAAGGATTCCTCAGCATCCTGCAAACGCTGAGCAAGCTTTTTCCTAGGAGCAACAATGAAATATTAGTAATTTCTACTACTTTATTTCCAGTTGTGAGAACATTTAAACAGAGGATTTCATTTACTTTGCTTCCTCAAGCTCTTCAGTACGCTGAATGGCATCAGTCTCATATTTGGCTCTCCACTGAGCCACCTCACAGTTGGCCTTTGACATGCTGCGCTGAAGCTCAGATTTAGCCTCCTGTTCTTCTTCGTACTGCTCTCTGAGCAGATCACAGTCATGTCGTGCTGACTGCACAGCATGTGCCAGGGCATTCTTTGCCTGAAAAGCAACAAACACAGTATTATTTGCTAATGTTCCCTTACTTGCTATAGATACTTCCAAAATAGTAAACAATTACCTTGACTTCTTCCTCAATGTGCCTCTTAAACTCTTCAATCTGCTGAGTGAAAGCTTGCTTGCCTCGAGTCAACTGAGTAACAAGAGCCTCTTTTTCCTCTAGCAGGCGGCTGAATTCACCTTTTAAAAAGACAGAACGATTCCATGAATCCGTGAAAATGTAGGAAAACCCTTTAGTTTGGAGTTTGAAGTGTGGCATTGTATTTTAACATACCATTCTCAGTTGCTAGTCTTGCTCTTTGTGTACTTAAATCATTTAGTTGACGGATTGCTTCATCATTTTTGCTCTTAAGTTCACTCAGTTGATCTTCAAGAGTACGGCACATCTTTTCCAAGTTACCCTGAAAGGTAAAATTGCTATGAGTATGACTCTTATATTAAAAATGCAATATTCAGGAAAAACAATTGTCATGCCTTTGATTTGGCAACTGCCTCCATATTGCTTGACAGATCATCAATCTCCATTTTGTATTCGCTTTTCTCTTTTTCTAGCTTCTGTTTCACACGCTGGAGGTTGTCGATCTGCTCTCCCAGCTCTGCCACAGTGTCAGCCTGCTTCTTGCGGAGTGCCGCAGCCGTTGCTTCATGCTGCAAGGTGGACTCCTCCAGATCACGGCGTAGTCTCTGGAACTCAGCCTCACGTTTCTTGTTCATCTCAATCTGGGCAGAAGTAGCACCACCTGCTTCTTCAAGCCGCTCGCTGATATCCTCAAGTTCTCTGGAGAGATCAGATCGCTGCTTCTCAACCTTAGCACGAGCGGCACGCTCTGCCTCGATTTCTTCCTCCAGCTCCTCAATGCGGGCCTGAAATAAATGGCAGTTATGATGATTACTTGAGCCGGATTATGTGATTAGTCATCAACCCTAATGTTATATATTGAGAAGTGACCTGGAGTTCCTTGATCTTCTTTTGATGTTGAATACTAATAGACTGTTCATCTTCAATCTTGCTTAGGAATTGACTTATCTCAAAGTCCTTCCTATGAGAAATAATTAACAAATGTATATGATTTACATACCATCAAAAATGTTATTATCTTCTAAACATTTAATATAAGTTAAAGTCTTACTTCTTTATCTTCTCATCTGATTGTTGCTTCTCATTTTCCAGATCCATAATGGATTCTTGGGCTAGTTTCAGGTCGCCCTCAAGCTTTCTCTTGGCTCTCTCAAGGTCCATACGGAGTTTCCTTTCTTGCTCCAGAGAACCTTCCAGCTATTAAGTAAGATTGCAATATTGCAACATCCACATCTAAAATTGAACAAATAAACCAATATATTACAGTAAACATTGTAACTTACATCATCCACTTGTTGTTCAAGTTTAGCTTTAGCTTTCGTCAGAGTATTGACTTTGTCCTCTTCTGCCTGCAGATCATCCAAAATTTGCTGATGCGCCTCTTGTAGGGCTTTTTTCTCTTTGGTTAACTTAGCAATGCTTTCATCCAGTGAGGTCATCTCCTCTGTAAGATTTTTCACCTAATAAAGAAATTTTGTGAAATTGTTAGTCACATCAGGTCAGATACTTGATGGGAAATATGAGTTGAGAAAGTGAACCTTGTTTTCAGTGGCATGTTTCTCCTTCTCCACTTTGGCCAGGGTAAGCTCTAAATCATCCATGTCTTTTTTCAGCTCAGAGCACTCGTCCTCTAGTTTTCTTTTCTTGGCTGTCAGTTCAGCATTGAGTTCTTCCTCATCCTCTAATCTTTCAGTTGTCTCTTTAAGTTTCGCCTCAAACTGGATCTTGCTTTTGATGAGTCCTTCACATCTCTCCTCAGCATCAGAAAGGTTTTCTGTTTCCTGTTGATTAGAACATAATTTGATGTTATTTGTGCATTAATTGTGTATTTTGTTATCTTTTAAAGATGAATTGCTTATTTATCATCTTTTCAGAAACTCACAGATGCCACTTGTAACTGCAGGTCATTTTTCTCCTGCAGCAGAGAAACCATTTTCTCCTCCAGCTCCTTCTTCTTGGCAAGTGCCTTTGCTAGATCCCCCTTCATTTTTTCAAAATTCTCTTTCATGGCTGCCATTTCCTTCTCTGTCTCTGCACTCTTCAGCAGGGGCTTGATCTTAAAATACAGCTTCATCCATGGCCAGTGTTTCACATTCATGAATGAGCGGATATTGTACTGAATGCTGTAGATGGACTCTCTGTATTATAGAATCAGAAGAAATGGTCAGATCCTCTGTGTGAATATAAAGGTTTACCCCTACCGCATATTTCTTTAAGCATAACCATACCTCCTCTCCATCATTTTGACAAATTGTTTCCTCATAACAAATCCACGACAAAGAGCCTGCGTCATGGTAACCAGCGTAGCTAGTTTTTCATCTCGCAGCTCCTCAAGGGTTCCCAGCAGACCAGCTTTGAAGAACACCTATCACAAATAGTTGAGCAATTATGCACTATTATCTAATATTGTAATTTACATAATAAGTCAGATGGTTTGATAGTGTGTACCTTGGTGTGTCCAAACTTGTACTGGGTATGATCCACATCAATAGAGCCAAGAAGCTTCTCTGAAGCCTTCTTATTGTCCATGAAATGACCCTCAGGGATGACACTAGCATTCAGTACTTTGTATCTGAAACAGAAGTTATTTCATTACATTTCAGTTGAATTTCCATCTGAAGTACCCTTACACCACAAATACAAAAAAAAAAGAAAAAGAAAAAAAAAGCATGACGTCCACATATGTATGTATGTAAAATACCTCTGCTTAAAATCACCATAGAGGATTCTGCTTGGGAAACCTTTCCTACAGATTCTGATTCCTTCCAGTACACCGTTACAGCGCAACTGGTGAATCACCAGAAAGTTCTCCATAAGACCTGGAAAATTATACAATAGCATAGATTTAATCGTACATTTTAAACAATATTCTTAAACAAGATTGAGGCTTGTTATACAAAGCACTATTTATTATTGGAATAAATAACAATACTTACCAGGTGTTTTTGATTCATTTGGAATCAGGCAGCGCACAAAATGAGGATGTGTGCTCCTCAAATTGGTCATCAGCTTTCCCAAGTTCTCCTGTAGAATTGTGCCCAAAATATGTTACAAAATATATAATACTTGACAAGTACATACACTCACCAGACACTTTATTAAGTATTTGGAGATTCTCATCATGGATGTGCAGCTGACAAATCTGTGTGATGCTACTATGTTAATATGGGCAAAACTCTGAGGAATGTTTCCAGCACCTTGTTGAATCTATGCCACAGAGAATTAAGGCAGTTCTGAAGGCAAAAGGGGGTCCAACATGGTACTAGCAAGAATCTAATAAAGTGGTCGGTGAGTGTATATAACTAATATAAGCATTTTTAGAACACCTATAACATAAACACATAATTAACATGATAAAAACTTACTCTAAACATAGCAGACACTGTCTGAAAGGAACCACCCTTCTTCTTTCCAGCCTTTTTACCTGCTGCCTCTGTACAGTAAAAATATAATACATTTAAGAAAATGCAGAATATTAATACTTTAAGATAATGCAGTAATGTTTTGCAGACCTTCAGTAGAAGCATGAGCAGAATACAGATGAGCCAGAAGTTTCAATGAAGATTTCTGGTACAACTGAACCACAGAGTCGTTTAGAGGGTCCTTGTTCTTATCCAGCCAGCCTGTGATGTTGTAATCTACAGTTCCAGCATAGTGCACCAAGGAGAAGTGGGCCTCAGCTTTGCCTTTGGCCGGTTTGGGCTTCTGGAAGGAAGGAGTTTTACCAAGATGCTGGTCATGCAGCTTGTTCTTGAAGGTCATGTCTGTTGCTTTGGGGAACATACACTCCTCCTCAAGGATGGAGAAAATGCCCATTGGCTGCAAGAAAAGAACATTTCTTTGAGAAAAGACAAGGGATCAAAGTATAGCATTTATGTTAGAAAAACAGAAAGCAATATACTTCCTGAAGGTGAAATTTTTACCTTCTCAATAAGCTCAATGCAGGCGGCCAAGTCCATACCGAAGTCAATGAACTCCCACTCAATACCTTCTTTCTTGTATTCTTCTTGTTCCAGCACAAACATGTGATGGTTGAAAAACTGTTGCAGTTTCTCATTGGTGAAATTAATGCACAGCTGCTCCAGGCTGTTGAACTGTAATTAACATAAATTCAGCACGTGATCCAAGAAGCAAAAACTAAAGCATCAAATTATTATTATTATTATTATTATTATTATTATTATTATTATTTCATCTTGTTAACTTACATCAAAGATTTCAAACCCAGCAATGTCAAGCACCCCGATGAAGAACTGTCTTGCCTGCCTGGTGTCCAGCATCTCATTGATTCGGACAACCATCCACAAGAACATTTTCTCATAGACTGACTTGCACAAAGCCATGGCTGAATTATTCACCTAATTTAGAAAAAAAAATGCTGTTTTATACCATTTCATTTTTATTCATAAAAACATATATTAATAAAAACTGAGTGATGTTACATGCATAAATTATGCATTTTTAAATGCACATACCTGAGGAACAGTTTGACCTTTGGTCACATATTCATTCCCGACCTTCACTCTGGGATAACACAAAGCTTTCAGCATGTCAGCAGAGTTGAGTCCCATGAGGTAAGCAATTTTATCAGCCACTGGAAGAAATATTTCAGGTAAATTACTTGTATATGTCCACATTGTGGCAATATAGCCTATGGATGTTTCCATAGATGAATTTAGATTGAAATCACACCCTCATTTCCATCAGGCTCGGCCTGCTCCTCCCTCTGCTTCTGCTTGAACTTCATGTTCCCATGATGCATCACAGCTCCTGTCAGCTTGTAGATGCCCATTTTCTCCTCAGCAGTGAAGCCCAGAATATCAATGGCTGACTGCAAGTCAAAAACAATCAAATGTGTCTTGTATATAACATATTTTATAAAGTGTTTCGGAAATATACAGAGTATACATTCACATGATTATGCATAAAAATATAGTGCTCAAATATTTGACTTCCACTTACATCAGTTGCAACGAACTCATCCACATCATCAATGCTCTTGACTGTGATCTCACCATGACTGATCATGGGATAGTCGTATGGGTTAGTGGTGATCAGAAGAGCCTCTGCAAGAAAAAAAAGAAGAAAAAATTTATACTGCTCAAAAATATCAGCGTATCTGTTCTTGTATTAAATTTAAATCATATATTGAAAAATATGATGTCCAGTTTTTTACCCAGCAGTTCTGGCTTATGGCCAGTGCAGAGCTGGTAGAAGATGTGGTAGCTTCTCTCAGCAGACAACTGGTAGGTTACCCTTGACTTTTCCAGCAGATCTACAGATCAGTAACATGATTATCAAAAGAATGAAATGAATGTTTATTTTAATCAACTGAACTGTGAAAGAATGGAGGACTCACAAGTTTCAATATCAGCTGAGGCCAGTTTACCAGTGGTGGCAAAATGAATTCGGATAAATTTACCCTGGAGATTTTACCAGAGATAAGATTCATTAGATAACAATTTTCCATTACAGAATCAAAACACACAGTGGAGCGATGCAGTTGGCTCAGTACTCACAAAGCGGGAAGAGTTGTCATTCCTCACAGTCTTGGCATTTCCATAGGCTTCCAGCAAGGGGTTGGCTGCAATGATTTGATCCTCCAGCGACCCCTGATGTGTACAGAATGTAGCAGGCATACCAGTCAAATAAGTGTTCTGCTGATTTGCTCCATTCTTATTATCATACTGACAAACAAATACTATACATACCTGCATTTTTCCAGGCTCTACCTTCTTCTGTCCAGATACAGCGATTGTCGCAAAGTACTGGATGACACGTTTGGTGTTCACAGTCTTTCCTGCACCAGATTCTCCACTGAAAATAAAATAATGCAACATAAAATGTATCTAGTTTCTTTGATGCTATATTTAATTACAAGATAAAATACTCCTTCAAATTGGAAAATCAGAGAAATATTCACGTGATCAAGATCGACTGATTGTCACGATCTACAGAGAGTGAAAGACATTTGATTTTACCCAACAAAGTATAGATGGATCGAAGAATACTAAATTATTTTCTTCCACAAGCTCATACCTGTGAGCATGAACTGATAGGCGTTGTCAGAGATGGAGAAGATGTGAGGTGGAGCTTCAATTCTTTTTTTGCCCCTGTAGGCTGACACGACTACAGAATCATACACTGGGAGCCACTTGTAAGGGTTCACAGTGACACAGAACAACCCGGAGTAGGTCTGCGAGAGAGGTTAGTAAAACTCAGTTGCAACTTTCAGTTACACAGACATTTTAGTTGAACTAAAACAGCTTGAAATTTGAAGTACATCTCTCTTACGTAGATCATCCATGCTGCATAGCGCTCTTTGAGGTTGTACAGCACAGTGGGTTCACTGAGGTGGGTCATCATGGCCATGTCCTCGATCTTATCAAACTTGGGGGGATTCATAGGGTGAATTTCATCCTCCTTCACTGTGATGGTCTTTTACAGGGAGAGGGGAAAAAGAGAAAAAATTGCAAATGATATATCACTGAGGCAGATGATGTTTATTCAAAAGACAACCTCCTGAGCTTAATATGAAAACTGGAACAAATACTAAATTCACATTATTATATTGCTTTTAGTTGCAAACCTCTCAACTTACTTTGCCGCACAGAGTTTTGACAGTGGCTTTGCCACCTTCTTTGCTGGTTAGCACCCCTTTGAGGTACATCTCCTGTGGTTCAGTCACAAAGTAAGCTGTCTTTGCATCAAACGGTGCGTTCTGAGCCTCAATTCTCTCCCTCTCTGGCTTCCTGAGGTAAATGGCCGCCGGGCCAAAGCACTCCAACTCGCCCATGGTGGCTCAGTACTGGACAGAAAGACCAAACATTAAAGACTTGCATTTACCGGTAACTAAAATAGTAAGTGGTTCAACAACAAAATTGTAATATTATAATAATGTAAAGGAATTTTGCTTTATGGGTTGGAATAGTAGATTCTACCTCCTTTCAGTCAAGTTGGCCAAATGATGTGAACAATCTAAAAAAGAAAAAGAAAAGACAATCATTCAGCATGCACATCTATCATTTAAGCACACAGAATGGATGTGATAAACTTCTTCAACTTTTAGTATTTTGCAGACTATCTTGAATTTGATCAATGTTTTCAGTTTGACTCACCTACTTGAAGTCAGCCCCAGTAAATGGATTCACACTCGACTTCTTGTTTTATAGAGCACAATATGCTGAGTCAGCAAAACAGCCTCTCTCTATTTGGTGCTTGGACTGCCTTCAATTTCACATCTCTCTCTGGAATATTATTTTTATCTGATGATAAATCTAAAGGGATTTTGGATAGAGTATTGCAGGTCTGTTTTCATTTTTCAAAACAGTGTGGAAGCTTTGTGTATCAAAGACATGAAGCCTAGTAAACATGAATATTCCAATTTGTGTGATCAAAATAATAGAAAACACATGAAACAATATCATTATTCATGTGAGGACCCTGATGCTCTGTAACAAAATGTATACACTGTATTAAAATGTATAGCACTGCAATGGTGTAATTGTGTCAAATCAATCTTCACAATGTTTCTTGGCACTGTTGGGATTCTCTCTTTAGCTGAGGTGAGCTTGTAAATGTCACTTGTATACTGTTGCAAATTCCTTCCAAGCATACATTTGATAAAAGACGTGAAATTATCGATTCTGACACGCGATGCATTAGCACACAAATGTAAAAGTGACCGTAAGCTGCTAACTGATACATTTTTGATTTTACAACCAAACAGGTGATTTTCTTTTCTTTTTTTGTGTGAGCCTTTTATTCTTTCTGTGATGTTCTTGAAAAGACACCATTGTTGACTCATCATACATTCCTTGTCATTTGTAAGGATTCATTTTTTCATCTTCATCTCAGATAGAAGACAGCTATATTTAAGACAAATGAGCATTTCCAGTTTGCCATCTCGTATTTAAACACAATAATTGTTTCAGTTGTTTGAATTTTTATGGTGTAAAGACGGCAACATCATCTCTGCCAACTTTCCATCTTGACCCACCTCTTGTTGTTCTCAAAGTACTTCATGCCAATTCAACAAGGGGTCAGAAGATTTATACCAATAACACTCAGCGTCCTTGAGATGGGAAACAAGATAGGGGTTCTGTAAAAGGGGAAAGTGCTGTAAAAACTCTGAGGAGTTTACCCATGAGGGTGAGCTCATCTCCTCAAAGGGATATATGATATTTTAGATTTCATATTATCTTCTTATAAGGATTAAGTACAAATATAGACACACTCATGCAGCTGCCCTTTGAAAACAACAAAATATAAGAGGTGACGGTTCTAGACCACAGTAACTCGGGGGTCACTTGTGCTTTTAGAGGGCACACTTTTAACATTTATCTTAAAGGGATAGTTCACCTAAAAATGAAAGTTCTGTCATCATTTATTCTCCTCATGTTCCAAATATGACTTTCTTCTGTTGAACATAAAAGAAGATATTTTGAGAAATGTCTCATTGTTATTTGTTCTTTCATCCATTCTATTGAAGTCCATGGGCACTGAAACAGTTTCCAACATTCTTCAAAACATATTTGGTTATATTTTACAGAAGAAAGAAACTCATACAGGTTTG
This sequence comes from Paracanthobrama guichenoti, assembly GCA_018749465.1. Taxonomy (NCBI): domain Eukaryota; kingdom Metazoa; phylum Chordata; class Actinopteri; order Cypriniformes; family Gobionidae; genus Paracanthobrama; species Paracanthobrama guichenoti. The sequence continues at coordinate 26,597,981 of CM031948.1, forward strand.
GAACAACATGAGGGTGAGAAATGGTGACAGAATGTTCATTTATAGGTGAACCATCCCCTTAACCTATTTTCAGGATTATTGGAAGTCATTTTTACTGGGTCGTGTATTACTCTGGAATCTCTACACGTGAAATGAAATTATTTTCACGTTCATTTATTTATTTTGACAAGTAATGAGCAGTGATGACATTTTAATATCGATGCACTTTTCTGCATCTGTAAACTTGACACACAAAACATTGATAACAAAAAAACAACAACACACAAGTCAACTTAGGAAAATGAATTTATCTGTAATATTACCACGCATGATCAATTTATAAAAGCAAAACTAAACCACTTATGTTACCTGTTATTTTGTAACCTCTGATAGCAAGCTCTTTGTAAAGTGTGCAAAGTTTGTTTCATATGCTGTTTAAAAACAAACCTCTAATACTGTATAAGCAACACAGGACAATTGGATAGATTCATATTATTTCTCACTAAATGTGACTGCGATTAAATATTTTCTTTCTCTGTGGTATGCTGAAAATGTGACAGAGATGGGTCGCATGTTCATTGCGTTGGTCTGGTTATAATTTATCTTTGGCTGCACTATAATGACTTCCTAATTCGGAATATGATCAAAGATTGCATATGTGGATGTGTACAGAGCTATTATTAATTAGCTATTGAAAAATTATATTGTAACTATTCTCAAATAAACAAAATTGCCTGGATTATTAATTTTCTTAGTGTGAAGAACATTTTCAACTTTTGTGCTATGGAACAAAATGTTAAACATGGATGTTAAAAGTTCTTCATGGAGCCACTGATGCCAATGAAGAACATTTATTTTTAAGAGTGTAATGTCAACTCTACTTCAACTGATAATCTGTATTATAGGCATTATAGAGGTTTATTGTTCTCTTTAAATGGCAGATCCTATTAATTGTAAAAGTTTAAAATAAATAAAAATAAAAATAAAAAAAAAAAAAAAAAAAAAGCCTTCTAATAATGTTTTAGAACCTTAATTAAAATACTAGTCTTATAGGTAAGCGTACCTATTAAACTCACCAAAATCTACATTGAGACATTTTAGTGCAGGGTATTGGTAAGAAGTTATGTTAAAATAAAAGATTAATCTCTCACACAATAATATTTTATTTTATTTTAAATGACAAAAACGTTTAAATTAAGTTAAAAGACTTCAAAAAAGTCTGGCTGTGCTTAATGGGCTCATGTTTGTACCTGTTCCCATTAAGCTCACTGCATGTTTTCATGAGAAAATTCTTGTTTATTTTAAACAACATTTTTAAAGAATAATTTTATAAAGATTAACTTGAAGTGCAACCATCAGTTAATATTTAAAGTCTGTTTATTAAGTATTTACACAGACGTTTATTGTGGATGAGCTTAAAGGGAGCACAATGAGCTTTATTGGAACAGCAAACCTTTTTTAATTAATAAATATTAAATTTATAAATTTAAACAGACAATTTTGCTAAATAAATAATCTAGGTCATGTATTATGTTCATACATATTTTAATATGAACAGCTATTATAGAAAATATCTATGAGATTATATTTTTTTTCTTATTGACGCCACACTGAAATCTTTAAAAATTATAGAAGTGTAAAACATCAGAACATCAATAAACTCTAAATTTATAATATAATGGATTTAAAAGTACATGCCAGTAATGCCTGTGAAGTGATACATTAGTGCAGCACACAGGCTTATACAGCTAGTAAGCTAACACTGTTCTGTAGCATCTGTGCTATGTTGCTAAAACTTATCTTTTGGATCTAACTGTAATTATTTCCCACATCCAGATTGCAGGTTATAATATGCAAAAGTCTAAATATATCTCTTAATTTTGCAGTAAGAAGTTATTCTTATTGAAAATAAAGGCTTAAACATCTATAAAATGCACATTTAAGGGGCTCCTCTTTTGGTGAAAGTTTTCAGACAGCTTTCAAAATGGCCACCAGACAGTGTGAACACATGGATACCCATAACTCAGTGTGCAATGGTCCGATTAGCTTGAAATTACAAGAGGTATATGGTAACAAACACATCATTTGGTTAAGACATCAAATAGGATGATAAATTATTTTTTCCTTTTTATAATCTGAGCTCAAAGATAGTAGTGTGCTTAATGGGTACTTGAGCTTAATAGGTATGCGTTTACCCTATCTATCATGTGACAGAAGAAAGGTATCTGATCTCAGTTGTAGGCATATAAACACCATATCTGTATAGATATAATACATATCTACTATTGGGATCATGTGATGATCTGAAATGTTTTTTTTTTTATTTTATTTAAATATCAGAAAAATATAGGCTGCTGCATATCAAATAGCAGTATACTGACCTTTTCAGGCTCTACAAATATGGGCCATCATTGAACACATACTGTAATATCCCAAATGTACAGTAGATAGGCTTAACTAAACTTCCCGCAAAAACTATGAACCGAAAGCTGTCATTCCCCACAGTACACAACACAATACAAGCAATAAAGAGATTTATTTAGCATCATTATTATGATATGGTTTGTAAGATCCATGTGCACCAGCATGAGTTTTTATTTATTTTTTATCAAAACTCAACATGAAAAATGGTCATTTTAACACAGTAGACATATTATAAAAAACACTGACAAAACAAACTGCTTAAATTATTGGAACAACATTTTTCCTTTGTGCTCATGACCATCGATGAGGTTTCATCTATATAGACCCGCCCTGATTTTAAGGTTTGTTAGAAAGGCAGAGGTAAAAAGAGTCTATCCTTTTAAATATGTACAGTACATACTCATTAATATTCATGAGCACAAGGAAAAGCTGAGGCATATTCAGAATATTGCAACATTGTGAGCGCTTTACTACTACTAAATAATAACAAAGGGATCTGGGATAAGATGAAAAGAGACAGAATACACAAATTGAATTGCAGAGTGTGAAGAACAAAATACTTTTAAAACAAAATTAGGCCATTAGCAAAAGTTAACAAAAAAAAAAAAAAAAAAAGAGACGGACAAAAAGAGTCAAACAAAGAAGTAAAACAGAACAAAAGGAGTACCGTGCCTGTCTGTGAAATCCATCACTCTGCTTTTGAATTACAATACTGCAATACTCTGAATTCATTCCTGACAGACGGCACCCTCTGGATCCAGCTGTTCCACCTTTAGTGGTGGTCCAGGAATCAAATCACACCTTAACTACTTCCCCACTGGCCCCAAAACACTCCATCGGCTTTTCTGGTGACCAAGGTGACACGGGTATTGCAGCCAGCAGAGGGTGTTCTGATCGTTTCCTAGAACTGTTGAGCAGCGAAAGAATATAGAGTAAGAAAGGGTATTAGTGTGACAGTGACGTTTCATTCTATTAAATCATATCACAGAAAGACTCACATTTTTGAGGAACTCCTCCGCAACTATGCGAGCCCTGGCGTTGACTGAGAGTTTCATCTCACTGATTTCCTTATCAATCTCCTCCATGAAATTGATGACAAAGTCCACTAACTTATGCTTGTACATTTGTTCTGTGTGGAAGTTAGTAATGAGGAAACTGATGTCATATCCCTGACAAAAAAAGGAAGGTGAATATTACAAACTATTAAAATTACAAGAGAACATTTTACAACAGAGAGCTTTAGATGTTTGTTAGCAAGATGCTATTTTAGATGCTAAAAATAATTAGCAAAAAAAAAAAAAAAAAAAAACACAATACTGTAAACATTCAGTGAACACCAGGCTTTTTAGTTTTTCACAATTGCTAAGAGACACTAAACCCCAATCTCCGAACCAAATTGTCAATGGTCTAAACCCATTTGTCAATTAAATCACTCTTTTTGCAAAATCTTAAGTTAAAGCAGCATTTGCAAATCTCATGCAACACGTCCACACTCACTAAAACACATTTTGCACTGTGCTGTACTTATTGCAAAACAGTAAACAAGTAGCAAAAGTTTAACACAACTACAACTCCGTTATCATCTTTTACACACGACTCAAAATAGTTTACACTTGTTGCTTATGATGTGATCAAACCAACTGACAACTGTACAAAATACAAGTCAGTTCAGAGCACTGAACGCTGACATGAACAATGGTTGGAAACAATCTATGAGGCAGAGGAGGAAGAGTATATGAAAGAGGTGGTGGACGAGGAGAGAAAGGATGGAGTGACAGGCAATGATGCCCCTTGCCAGGTAAAGGAGAAAACCCTCTGGTGTGCAGGATACAGTCTTGTCTGTAACATGCTTTTCACTTAGTTTCTAGGCTTTTGCACTTAGACTACTGCATTTTTACAGTATGCAAGTGCTGAATATACAGACATTCGATACTATACTTGCAGTACATATAGTATACAATATATTCACTTTACTGAGTTGCAGTTTCTACACATTTTTACATAATTGCAAATGGATGCTGTGTTCTCCATTTTTGGATGTAGCATCTAATGAATGCTCTGTAGTGTTCATATATTGACTAATGTGTGTATGGTCTGAAAGCTTTTGTATGAATTTGAGCTGATTGTTTGATTTTGCCAAAAGAGTCAGGGGTTTTGAAGATTTGGTTTTGTGTTCAATGCTATGAGAAAATGGGTGAAGGTTTCAAGAAATGTGTTTAAGCAATTGTGAAAAACTGTAACAATAGAAATAGTGTTTTTGTAAGTCTCTTTGCTCTTCCTTTACCTCCACGGCTTTTCTCCGCAGGATGAAGAAGTTCTCCGCTCTCATCATCATGAAGCGCATGAACTTGTGACACAGGATCTTTTCGATCTCATCAGCCTTCAATGGACCAGTTGAGGTGCATCATCCAATCACAGACCATTAAAGATATAAACAACTCATCAAACTGGATTCTTAGCTTGTTCTACTGAAATGTATAGTATGCATAACTCATATAATGGCCTATGACTGGTTTTCAACACAACCGATACAGGATAAGACATGTTTTTGTATTTCTGGTGTAATTATGACTGGTGTAACTGCTTTTTTCATTAACATAAATTGAGAGTATTGATACATTAACCAACCATGATTACATCTTGATTGTTTGTGCTTTTTAGTATTTTAATTTAGATTATTTTAAAAATCAATAATAATCTAAATCCTGTGGGCCCCATAGAAGTTTGCTGAAGCCCCCTGGTTTGAGAACCACTGGCTTGCCACATTCAGTGGACTGAATGTGTTCATATTATTAAGTCAGAGTGAAACCAACCTCCCTCGTTTGTCTTGTCACCACCACAATACTTCTCTTTTTGTATTTTAAGTTGCATTTTCAACATTCATATTTAAGACTCTCAGACATCTCAGAAAAGACAGGAAGAGTGAGTTTAGAGTAAAACCACGAATGTACTTGCCTGTTTGACAGCAATGCTGACTCGCACAGAGTTGATGGAACCTTCTATTAGAACCTTCTCTTTATCATTCCTACTGATCACAACAGGCTGAAGCAAAAGCTCTTTACTGCTCCTGGTGAGATGATTAGACAAAAATGGTAAAGCATACACACGTGCTGTACCGCAGACTTATGCTATATCTATAGCTTAATGGCTCATATTGCACTTTAAGATGAGGTCATGTAGGCCAGTCACCTATATGAACCATGTAACTTTTATACACAAATAAAACACGTATGCAAACAACAGTCACATATACTTACCGGACTTCAACCTCAGGTTTGTTGTGTCTTTCAACCACCTGTGAGGAGAAGTTTTCCAGACAGAGAGCTGCCTGCAGTGTAGCACGCACCGCATTCAGGTACGGACGCAGAGTCGCCGTCTGTCAAAACAAATCAAACTAAATCAGTACTCAGCAGAGTGACGAACCATGTCTGCAGCCTCACAGCAAGCAAGCACATCGCAAATGGCTCACGACTTCTACTCTACTTGTTCCACACACACGCCTGAACCTGCAGGGGAATTCTTGGGATAATGCAGTCCTCCACAAGCCCTCCAAAGAAAAAGAAAAAAGAAAAACCTGTGCTCTACACATTACTAAGTGAGTCAGTCAACCTGCAAACACCATGAACCTCTTCACAGACTGTCTGAAACCTGTCACTTCCTGAACTTGAATGCAAGTCATGGAGGAAGTGCAAACCCTCCTACATTAAAAATGTTACTTTTTTTTTTTTTTTTTAAACACTGACCCTGTGGGCTTCCTTGAAATTAGAAAGAGCTCACTTCGTTGAACTAGACATTGAAACATACAGTTGTCTGTACACATAATTAATATTCTAAGGCAAGTTAATACTGTTATGTGGCAGATGTTGTAACACTGAATAGCTGCGATGAGCACCTATATGTTGTACTGTCATTTGTGTTGTGCATAAAAAGCAATGAACAGGAGAAAACAGCAACAAGGTCGACAGATGTGCACTTCTACACCCGTTTATACAAAAGTGTAACAATAAAGAATGAAATTCTGTAGCAGAGCGAGAAAAACATTGTTATACTTGATAATAAAAGGCTGTCTTTTAATTATTTGCTCGCTGTTAAGATAAGGTATGAAAAGAGGACAGTCTTGAGTTGGCTTGCCCGTAATACACAAACCCTAGACTGCAAAGCGCTGTCAATGTTACTACATAGTAAATGTGAAGCGTCAAAAAACTATCAGTCTACCCACGACTGGGGAATATGGGTGGGGATGTTAGCTAGAGGTTTAGCACTACGTGCCGATTATGAACAACTTCATTTCAATGCAGAAACAAAAAACAGCAACCAGACATTTGCGACACAACGATGCTATCGTTCGTTTAATAAAAAGTACACGTATATATACAAAATAAAATGTCTTTTTTTCCGAAGTGCAGAAAGGAAATCCTACCATTTCTGTGTACCCGCTGGAGCAGAAGACGGAAGTGCTACAAACACCGGGCGACTTCCGCGAGTAACGCCACTCATCGGAAGATACCAACCTTTCACTAAATGGGGGTGACAATATAATACTAACGGAATTTTCATGGCCTGCTGCCGTTGCAATGTTGAAATGGTGTAACATACCTGTAAGTGCTTCGTTAGCTGGTGTTACTCATGATGCATTATTGATATGACATCGATATGCATACCTTGAAATTGCTGTAGTTTGCAGTGATTCGGACACAGATGCTGTTGAAACTCAAATTTCTCTCGCGGGGCCACACGCATAAACGATACATCACATGTTTACCTGTAGAAATTACAATTAATTTGATTCCTTAATTTTCTAAAAAAAATTATACATCTTTTGGAATAATAGCCTAATGGAAGATGTACACATTCAATTTCTACTGAACGATATTTTCATTTTGGGGAAATGTTATATTCATAAATGTAAACGCCTTAAAACAGCCTCTCCGAAAAATATTTGGATTTTCTGTAAATCTTTAAGGATGTTAAAATTCAAAAGTGGAAGAAGACTTGGTTTATTTAAGAAATTTAAACTATTTGAAGACCAGGTTTTATAATAATAATAATAATAATAATAAAACATTCGTCTTTTTTTCTTGCTTTATCTACGCTTTATCTATGCTCTGTTATTTAGAGATTTTATATGATTTTGTATTGCCTTATTGTAATTGTGTTTTCTTGCATTAAAAAAATTGTGCTTGCATGTAGACATATTTGATAGACTTTTTTGCTATGTTTTAGAAGATGAAGTTCTGCACAGGATTTTTGTTGTTGTTGTTGTTTTGTATACAGCACTCATTTGTCTTCGTTGCTTTACCCCCTAATAATTTTGGATCATATTCAAAATCACATTTTTCATGAGGGTGCAAAATATATATAATGGCAATATAGAACTTTTCCCTTTTTTGCCCTGATGACTTCATTTAATTTTTGTGTTGCCATTCTTGTTGACACCAAAACTGCTCACGGTCATAAAATAAAATTGAATCATTAATCAAATCTTCGTACGTCTGTTTAAATTAGGTTAAAATGCATCACCATTTTCCATGCATCAATAAGGCTGCAGTCATTTGTATATAAAAATCAGAGGTTTATTGGACACATTCAGCGTGCTGCTTTTGCAGTCCAGAAACAAACAAACACACAAACAAACACTGTTCTAATGCTAGCTTATTTACAAAGCGTTTCTTGTGTCGCAGTCATCATGTTTAGTACGTCACACAAAAGCATGGCGTCTTGCAGCAGCGCAGAAACTAAAGTGGGTGTGTCTCTAAAAAGCAGTTTCTAGAAAACAAAACTAAATCAAACCCCAAATTAGCTCCAGCATACCTAAAATCAACATCAATATATATATATATATATATATATATATATATATATATATATATATATATATATATATATATATATATATATATATATATATATAAAGGAATATATATATATATATATATATATATATATATATATATATATATATATATATATATATATATATATATATATATAAAAACATTTCCCCACATCTCTAGATTGCCAGGAAGCTATACAAAAATATAATTTTCCAATTCCACTGAAAGTCTATTTTGATTTCGTTGCCTTGGTTGCCTTCTTCGCCGCGACTTTTGGCTTTTTTGCAGCTGCTTTCTTCGGTTTGGCAGGCGCCTTCTTAACGGTCTTCTTCGTGGTCTTCTTTTTAACGGGGCTCTTCTTTGCACTCACTTTTTTAACGGCGCTCTTCTTTGCACTCACTTTCTTGGTCGCGGCTTTTTTGGACGCCGACTTGGCAGGCTTTTCAGTCTTGGTCACCTTGGTGGCACTTTTCTTTGGCTTTTTCTCAAATTTCTTTTTATTGAGCTTGAATGAGCCGTTGGCACCCAGTCCCTTCACCTGCACGAGCGTGTCGTTGAGCAGGAGCGCGCGGATGGAGTAGCGCAGATACATGCGACCGTTCTGCTGGTCAAACCAGCTCACTTTCTTCGCTTCATTGTATATCTTGAAAAGCGATGAGCCGTTTTTCTCGCCCAGGGTTCGGATCGCATCAATGACGAGCTGGCTGTATTTCCCGGGCCCCTTGCTCTTCTTCTTCTTCTTTTTAGCTGGGGAAGCACTTGCGGCAGGCTTTGCCTTATTCCCCGATGCCTTCTTCGTTTTGGTTACTGCTGGAGTAGGGGCTTGGGCGGGTGCCGACTCTTCGACCTCAGCAGACATGATCAAACTTAATGCGAACGTGTGTCTTTTTTTCCCGAGAAAGCGAGAATATCAGCTCAGAGACGTGAGCATCATCTCCCGAGTTTTGAATCGTCAGATTTAACTGCGATACGCGGACGTGATTGAAAACAACAACACCGTCTGCAAAGGTGCTTGTGGAGTTGTGCTTTCTTCCACGACTTTAGGAGCTGTTATCTTGTTCATTGAACATACATTACTATTTTAAACGACTCATAGGGGAAATGTAAAAGCTGCTCTTTCCGCGAGTGTGCAAAAGTGATAAAATAAATGCGAAACTGTGGCGCGAGAAAGCAAAGAAAAGATCTTGCCCACATAATGCCTTGCGATTTTGGGTAGGGGCACCTACTTTACGAACGAAAATCTTTTGATGGACATGCAGACAGGTCATGCATTAAACTTGCTATGACAATTTAGAAAGTAAAGATTCTGGAAATTTAATACACAGTCCGCGATTTCCAAATGCCTTCGAGATTCAAGCAGTTTAAATTCTCTCAACTAACACATTAAACGCCCTCGCGTGGCTGTCTGTGTATGTTGGCACACATTCTCTTTCCTGGAGACTTCACACTGTATTCTTCTGTGCACCTATTTGTGAAACTGGACTTTTGCGCAAATAAAGACATGAAACGTGTTTGATATGCTATTTTACGACACATTATTAAAGTCACCACACTTTTAAAGTTTTAAATGGTTTATTATATCAAAGGTGTTGCTAGAATTTTACTGACAACTCGTTACTAGAGCATCTGAAAATAGTTAACATCGTACAGGCTCTTTACTGCACTGAATTTTACCATGAGTGGTAAAAATGACTGATTAGAGATAAACTGTAATACTTTCTAGGCATTTTGACAATCTGAAAAAAGCTTGGTACATTTAGAGACTATAAAAACTATTAGGGCATCAGCCATTCAGTTAAAATTAATCTAAAAAGAGTAAATGATAATAATTTAAAGTTTTGTTTAAAAGCAAGTCTAACAATAGGACATTTCTCAATTTTTCAAAATGTTGGATGCAGGAACTCCGCCCCTTTTTTGGCATGAGCTCTTTAATAGCTTCAGGGGTCATACAGAGTACATTTGTATATTCAGTTCTACTAGAAACAGTTTTGGTTAATACAAACAAAAAACACCTCAAAGGAATATCTATATAATTATTTTTACATCTATAATAAATGCAGTCCACTTCTTTGGGAACTTAAAAATGGATATCATAAATGTTATTTTCAAGCCTATGTAAGCGAAAAATATGCATGCAATATTAATTATTCTGGTAAATTCATATCATTGTGCTCTAAGATATAGGCTTATATATTCAGTTTCTTTGTTTCAACTACCTAAACCGGTTAACTGTTCAGTTGTATTTAGATATCTTAGTAAATTACAAAAGAAGTTCTCAAATCCTAAATTTACTGCCGTTCAGTCACTTGCTGATTTAAAAAGGTGTGTGATTTTTGTTGTTTGGTCAGAAATGGAGAAACTATTCTCCAAATGAGTTAATAACTAATAAGACTATCCATTAATATACAATAACTACTAACTAAATACTATCTAACCTGAATAAGTATGAACCTGGATCATTCGTGGCCAACATATCAGCTTGTGGGAGATCATTATTCCGCAACACTGCAGTTTACTAAAAACAAAAGAAGATACTTTCAATATTTTCAAAATCATTGAAAATCTCTAAATGCCATCATCCCATACATTCAGCACTAGATGGCAGTCTATCTACTGATAATGGTTTGTGTTGTGTATATGTATACAAGATTTGTACGTGTATCGCAGATAATAACAGGCCACAGACCTCTGAACATCATTACAAATTGTTAACTCATATCTTACCTTGCTGCACGCCACTGAATTACACTTTGATGAGAAAATCTCCCATCATAGAGATTTTTCATCTCTTCATTATATCCACCCCAAAGAGCTGAACAGGTGAGCCATGCATTGACTGTAACATGTTAGCACATTTACAATTACGCAATTGTTATAGCCACTTCCTGTTGCACACATGTACACAAAGAGCAAACACCTCTCAATAAAATAGGTCTAGCACCTTCCTCTTGCAGACAGAGAAAGGTTAAAGGTCAAAGTGTAGCAGAGGTCATCCTATTCATAAAAGTTTTGTCCTTCCCTGCCCAGGTGTGTGTATATATATATTAGAGTGCAGACAGAACTGTCTGTCTTTTAATAAGAGCGTTAAAAGAGGAGTTTTTATGTCCCTTAACAAACTCAGTAAACTTTACACACACTCCAAAACAGGACACACACAGTGAAGAGGCAGAGTTAACACCTGATGAGGATGTCTTTCTTTTTGAATGTAATTGAATAAGCGTGTGTGATTATTTGTTGATTCTAGATGGATTTGATGGGGAAAATTCATACGATCATCAGTCAGACGGTGAGTGTTTGCACGTGTGTGTAAACTTATACGTACGAGTGTGTTTGTGTGTGTTTTAGGGGGTGGGTTTACTGGTGCATGTCAGACAGCAAAGAGCCGCAGTTATCTAGGAATCTGAGCCAAAAGAGCCTCACAAACAGAAGGGAGAGTGCAGGAGAGCGAGAGGGAGGGATAGAGAAGTTCAAATAAAAGAGAAAAACAGGAAAGGAGACTCTGACAAGCACATCGTGAGAAAGACAGACAATGTGTAGGACTTGATAGACTGCAGATGATACTGCTTATAACTTCAGATCTGAAGAGAGGAGAAAAGTCAGTGACACAGGAGCATTGCTAGAGACAATCCCATTGAAAATAATAGTTGAAAACAGTAGAAGAGAGGGAAAAGAGAGGGGTGCATACAATCTCTTTGGACTCCTGTGGCGGCCTGAGCAGCATGTGTGTGCGTGTTGTGCCCCTGTTTTTGCTGGGAGCGTACATGATGTGTGTATGTGTGCTGTGTCAGAGGGACATCCTGGTGGCCGAGCCCCCCAACAGCAAATGTGAGGGAAGCTGCAGTGCAACAGCATCACCCCCTAAAATACATCACCCTCAGGACTCACGGCTCAGAAAGACTCCAGAGAACCGCAAAAACGCACAGGTAAGCATTACCTATACGTAAACATGATCTCTGGTTTTGAGAGCGTATTACTGCATGGGCACAAATATTTTTTGGCAACACTTTACAGGGTCTCATTTAGTAACATTAGTTAATGCATTAGCTAAAATGATTAATCTTATGATAAAAATGCAGTTGTTTATTGTTTTTTCATGCGAGTTCACAGTGCAATAACTAATATTAATAATATATTAATAAATGTTGAAATGAACTATTTCATAATGCTGTATAGAAGTATTGAATTGTATTCATTAATTCATGTTAACTAGTTAACTAATGATAACAAATGAAACCTTATTGTAAAGTGTTTCTTATATTTTAATGTATTTTGCATTTAAAACATTTTTATGTAAACTAATTGTATTATGAAAAATATGAGTTATGTCTGTGTGTTGTAGATTAAAATATATATTAGGATGTGAAATCCATTCCTGTTTGCTACTGGTTAAATTCAACAGCACAAAATCCTAAATTCCATATAGACAGCTATATAAATTGATGATTATGGTAAATTATGAAACATTACCATATCAAATAATAATTTCACTCAATTTCTCCATTAATTAGAGCAATTTTACACAAGCTGTTTTGGAGTCCCAGGCTATTAAACATTTTATTTTATTTTTTTACCCAAAAGGGAGAAAAAAATATTTAATGAATTAGAACATTAACTACTCTATACTATTATCTCTGTTAATATTGACACTTACAGTTAATGTGTTATGCATATGGCGACTTTGTATACAATGTTAAATATTATGACTGAGATTACTTAGTGTTTTTATGTCTGTGTATGTGTATGTGCCCTGCAGGTGTCTGATACATCTGAACGTCTCATCCGGCTGCAGCGCTGTATGCTGCAACATGAATCGGTGGCTGTGAATCGGGGAGATGGGTCTGATTCACTAGTAGCCTTTCTGGCTCTTATGGCAGCAGTGCTGACAGAATGTGACCTCCACTGCCATAGTCAGAGACTCAGAGAGATGGCCACCAGACTTGGTTATTATATTCCACATCATATCCCAATCACACTTAAACACTTACAGTTCTTTCTTGAGGACTAGCTTAAATAAAGCACATTAATGAGTGCTTTCAATATGTTTAGCTGACTAGCTACTCTTTCTTTTCATCATTTATTGATTCCTTCATTTCTGCTGTTTTCTCAATTAACACTCAGCAAACAGAGGTGTTCTTAGGAATGTGAGAAAACTGACCCCTGACAGCCTCTATTTGACCCTCTCACAACCTTTCTCTAACCTTTGTATAACCCCACAACAAACTCCAACCATCCTGAAATAGTCAACTAGCAAATAATCAATTAAATAATATTATATTCTTTAAATACTTTAAAACATGTACTGTATCAGATCATTCTCTCTCGCTCTCTTTTTACATGGAACGATGTATGATCTTGCTTATGATTTCTTTGCATTTGATCATTAAAGGAAATTACAGGGTATTACATCCTACTGGAAAAATAACTGTCATCATAATTGTGTGTTCTAATGTGTTCTGTTATGCTAGAATTCTATAAGAAAATGTCCATTCCCATTTATTTGGTTCCAAATCATGACAGACAATCTAATAAGAATCCTGTAGAAATGTCTTTATTTTTATTTTTTTGACTAAGTGAAAAACTTTCTCTCTCTCAATCTAAGAAAGTGTAGTGGGCAAAAATGGGGAGAAAGACTTGCTGCTGTTGCTGAAAAGTATCACACATTCTAAACCTATAGGCCTAAAACCAAGGACTCCTACAGGTGAGCTATACACAGAGAGACAAACAGATAGATACATACATACACAGAACAAACACCTTATGTTGTTCCAGCATAGTACTAGGTCAGACTCATTTATTGCACAAATGTTTTATTTGGGTCTGTATGGCAGTGCCTCCCTCTGCAGGGCTTTACCCTCAAGACTGTCATGAGATCTACCAATTAGGAATCAAAGAGAACGGGATCTACACAATACAGCCAGATCCAAAGCGACCAGCATTAGAGGTACAATCTATTCCACTTATATTTTGCAATCTGATGAGACTTAAAGGGATAGTTCCCATTGATTTGCATTGTATGTACCAAAAAAAACAGAAGTTCAATCTATTTTTAAGTGTTTAGGTGTAATGCTTTTGAGGGGCAGCACTACGTATGTGATTTATTTTTTATTTGTCTTTTCCAGGCTGTTTGTGACATGGTTTCCGCTGGTGGGGGATGGACAGTGTTCCAGCGACGGTTTGATGGACAAATTGACTTTAACCGAACCTGGCAGGAGTACCGTGATGGATTTGGCTCCCCGCAGACAGAGCACTGGTTAGGGAATGCAGTTCTGTCGCGTTAACCTCAAGTGGGCATCACACGCTCCGCATCACTCTCCAAGACTGGCACGAACAGACACGTCATGCTAACTATAACACCTTTAAAGTGGCAGGAGAAAACCAGAGGTACATGTACACAGACATCTAAAATCTAGTGTCAAAAGCTGCTGACAAAACATTTGTATCAAATAGAAGGAAATCAATTAAATTTCTTATTATGATGCATATGTGATATTTTCTCCATAAGGTTCCGCCTAACTGCTCGGGATTACCATGGTGATGCTGGCAATGCATTCAGTTATAGCAAACAGTACAATCACGATGGCAGAGCTTTCAGTACATATGACCGGGATCACGACCGCTACACTGCTGGTAACTGTGCCCATTACTATGGTGCAGGCTGGTGGTTTGATTCCTGTTTGGCCGCTAACCTTAATGGACGCTACTACCATAGGCGCTACAGCGGCATCACGGATGGTATCTACTGGGGCACCTGGTACATCCTGACTGACTATCGCACAGGGGAGAGATACTCATTTAAGAGTGTTGAAATGAAAATGAGACCAAGGCAGAGCTAAGAATTTCTTAAATGACTTTAAATGACAAATCCTTGAGATGTTGACATGTAATCATACTCTTGCACTGTGCATTTCCTTTCAATAATGGCTTGTAATTTTATAACCTGGACTTGCCATTATATTGAACTTGAAATATTTAGATATGAGAACACATTTATTTTAAAATAAATAAGCAGTCTCATTTTCTCAGTGTGTATTATCAATTTGCAGTTACGGTTGCACAATAGGACAAAAATAATGCTATTCATGCGCCAAATACAGGAATTTATTTTCATTTGAATTAAAACGTGGTCTTTATTTAAAGTTGGCATAAAATGAAAATCTATTTTCTAAGTGCATGTTATTGTCTTATTGTATTTAGTCTGCTTAAATCCTGCCCCCTTTCTTACAATCAACTGACAGCTTGCATTCAGCCTTCATCCAACCAACAACCGATGAACCCTACATTTTTTTCCCATTTTGATAGTCCGTTTTCTTGGATATACACTATATTGCCAAACATTTTGGAACACCTGCCTTTACATGCACATGAACTTTAATGACATCCCATTCTTAAACCGTAGGGTTTAATATGGAGTTGGCCTACCCTTTGCAGCAATAACAGCTTCAACTCTTCTGGGAAGGCTTTCCACAAGGTTTAGGAGTGTGTTTATGGGAATTTTTGACCATTCTTCTACAAGCGCATTTGTGAGGTCAGGCACTGATGTTGGACGAGAAGGCCTGGCTTGCAGTCTCTGCTCTAATTCATCCCAAAGGAGTTCTATTGGGTTGAGGTCAGGACTCCCTGCAGGCCAATCAAGTTCCTCCACACCAAACTCGCTCATTCATGTCTTTATGGACCTTGCTTTGTGCACTGGTGTGCAGTCATGTTGGAACAGGAAGGGGCCATTCTCAAACTGTTCCCACAAAGTTGGGAGCATGGAATTGTCCAATATGTCATGGTATGCTGAAGTATTAAGAGTTCCTTTCACTGGAACTAAGGGGTCAAGCCCAACGCCTGAAAAACAACCCCACACCAAAATCTCCCCTCCACCAAACTTTACATTTGGCACAATTCAGTCAGGCAAGTACCGTTCTCCTGGCAACTGCAAAAACCAGACTCGTCCATTGGATTGCCAGACAGAGAAGCGTGATTCGTCACTCCAGAGAACACGCCTCCACTGCTCTAGAGTCCAGTGGTGGCATGCTTTACACCACAGCATCCGATGTTTTGCATTGCACTTAGTGATGTAAGGCTTGGATGCAGCTGCTCGGCCATGGAAACCCATTCCATGAAGCTCTCTACGCACTGTTCTTGAGCTAATCTGAAGGCCACACAAAGTTTGGAGGTCTGTAGCTATTGACTGCAGAAAGTTGGCAACTTCTGCGCACTGTGTGCCTCAGCATGCGCTGACCCCACTCTGTGATTTTACGTGGCCTACCACTTTGTGGCTGAGTTGCTGTTGTTCCCAATTGCTTCAACTTTGTTATAACACCACTAACAGTTGAATGTAGAATATTTAGTAGTGAGGAAATTTCACGAATGGACTTAATGCACAGGTGGCAACCTATCACTGTACCACGCTTGAATTCACTGAGCTCCTGAGAGCGACCCATTCTTACACAAATGTTTGTAGAAGCAGTCTGCATGCCTAGGTGCTTGATTTTATACACCTTTGGCCATGGAAGTGATTGGAACACCTGAATTCAATGATTTAGAGGGGTGTCTCAATACTTTTGACAATATAGTGTGTCTTGGAAAAAAATATCTGTTGCTACTTCCCTTTTATAGTGACTTTAACTTTTAATATATAGCTCTCTGTAATACTTTCCTCCAAATTTTTCTATTGTCAAATACCATATCATTTTCGTTAACTTTATTTCAATAGTCCACTTTATACATTCTACTAACTATAAGAAACTTTGCAACTACATGTCAATGATGATGCCCTGGTTTAAGCCAAGTGGCGGAAGGCGTGTGAACAAGCGGACCCTGCGCCAACGTGGGACACACTTTATTTTGATGCTCACCCAACAGACTATAAGTAACTTTGCAAGTACATGCCAACTTCGTCTAACAACCATAACCCTAACCTAACAGTTTACTAATACTCTAATGAGAGTTAGTTGACATGTAGTTGCAAAGTTAGAGTTAGTAGAATGTCTGAAGTGGACTATCAAAATAAAGTGTAACCTAATTGTCCATTGTCCATTGTCCGATTTCCTATACTGCTCAAGTTTCATGCCTGCATCTGTCAAAGTTTATTTTGTGATAATGACCAGCTGACTGTATATTATCTTTATAGCTAAAATCATTCACAATACAGAGGTCAAGGTCAAAGGGTCTAAAGTGACCCTTGTGATTGTGCTGCAATTACAATTAAATTAAATCCCAAATTATGCACAGCAATGTTCCCAATTATCAACAGAAATTAATACAAGCTTCAAACCAGCATAAATGGGTATCAAATGGCTGATCAAAGGCCTTGTTTTATATGCTCAGCTCATTTCTACCTGATCTCTGTTCATTCTCCAGATGAATGACTGCCATACCAAAACTATCCTGCCACTGACACATTCTAAGCCATAAATCCTTATTACATCTTTGACTAAAAGGGATAACAGTAAACTGTGGACGCATTAGGTTTTGGGGCAAAAAAAAAAAAGTAAAGGGTTTCTTGTAAGCCACTGCGGTCAGAGTGTTAAGATTTCAGCGCAATGGCATCATAGGTTGCAAAATGCACACAAACTCGCATGCACATGGCATTAACAAGACAGCCAAAATAACAGAAAGTGTGTTACAGAGGGCGAACAGGAGGAGTGGGAATCTGTTGAATCTGCCTCTTTTAGCCGTATTCACAAAGAGATGCCAGTCTGTTCAACACGCTCTCAGTATCTATTAATACCCTTTTGCCTATGATCTGCTGACTACCAACCAAATATGATATTTCACATACACTCACTAACATACACATTCAAACACACAAAGTCACGCTGTAGTAAATTTTAGTTTAAAGACTTTACTTTAAAGACTTTACTTTTCTATGGAAGCCCATTTCTGCCACAAAAAAAAAAAAAAAAAATTCTCTTGTATAATTATGAGATAAAGTCAAAATTATGAGATACTAAGTCAAATATAGTATAATTTGGACTTTTTAATATCATAATTCTGAATTAGTCATGTCATAATACCATCATGACTGTCATAACTGACTTTTTAAGTGATAATTTCGACTTGTCATCTCATAAATATAACTTCAGTACGTCATAATTTCAACTTTTCATGTCATATGATTTACCAAAGCAAAAAATAATTTGAATAATAATAGTTTGGGGATGTTTTAGCTCTCGACGGTCCGTATTTGTCTTACAAAGTAGAAATACAGCTATGTATATATGTACCATGTATACGGACCATGAGGATTTGATGTTCACCCACAAATGCAGACAATCTCACAAGAGAATGGCATTGGTACAGGCCTCTTATTCGTGGATATTCGGTCCATCATTTGTCACCTTGTTTGTTTGTCTGGTAAATGAACCAGTCGGATCAAAATCAGAACAAATAAACATGGTTACTGTCAATGAAGGGTTCTCTGCTCTTCTATTTCCACCATCAAAATCACTATGGTGAAGCAGAAGCAACCTCGTCTGTTACCACAGTATCCTGGCTGAGTGCCTGGCTGGTATGATAAGGAGATAAAAGGAGTGATGGGGAGAGAGATAAAGGGAGAGGGAGAGGGGGAACTGACAGTCTGCAGGCACCCAGTCCGGAAACCCAAAGCGGGCAACAGTTACCCAGCACATCCCCTTAAGGCTGAAAACACTCATGCACACATACACTTAATCTCTTACCACACATTTTTGCATACTACACATAGTGGAGAAAAGCTTGTGTGTGTTTGTCCCCAAGGAACTTTCAACATCTAGATATTTGTTTCAGAACCAGACCTTACTAAAGTTGAAAAAAAGCTATTTAATGTGATGTAATCTTTGATATATGGGCTTTTTATAATCTAAATAAGATGATACACATCTATATTTGTCATCATTCATACTAATCAGGCAGGTAAACTGAAAAATAGGGCCTGAAGTAGTCGTCAGGTTGCGTGCTAAGCATGTTCTCTTGGTCCAAGAGAAGCAGTATCATTCTGAATGCAGAGAATGGCCAGAAGATGGCAGCTTTGAGTTAAAAATGACAGAAATCTAACCTCCAGCACTTATTATTTGATTGAAGCATGCTAGCCGTGCTCAGTGCCATCTCGGCAGATTCTTAATAGAAGATTATTATGGCTTAACATAATAAAGATTGGGGAACAACCATTGTTGAACAACCACCTAATTTCATTATGTATAAAAATATAAGATTTGAGTAGCTCTTGTCCCCATCGCTCACTAAAACACTTTTTAAGCTTTCCTTCATTAATTATGTTTCTTGTGTCCTACTGCCATGCCCTTAAAACACACTGATACATTTGTTAAATATGGCACTATGATAATAGATAGCAGTGATTTTGCTCATGATCTTGTGAACTGTCACTTTTTAATCTTTAGAAATCAGTGAGACACATTCTCTAATTTAAGGGTATACACATTCAATTAACATTAAATGTCAGAATAAAGTTGCAAAGTGACATCACTTTTGAAATATCTTAGAATACAATGTTCATGAACACGTGATTTCAGCAGGAACTCTATGCTAGGACTTCCATAATAAAAAGATGCTTCAATGGGCCTTTAGGAAGAACTACTACTATATTGGCATCCCGAGATATGCACCATCTTTAAACGATTTTACACAGAAATACATACTTAGGTTCGCAATTAATTAATTAAGCAAGTATGCTAATTTCAAATGTGTCCTGACAGAAATCTGAAGCATCAGCTCTATTATGTGTGATGTTGCCCTGGTAATTGCCTGCACTGATTGAATCAGTGTGTGTAAAGTTTGTTTGTGTGACATGAAATTAATTGGTTGCATTGGGAGTGGCTGCACTTAACGAATGTGACACGTGAGCAAAAGCAAGTGTCCGTTACAGCACCTGTCCATCTGTCTGAAGAGGGATGTGCATGTGTATGACACACACATTGCGGTGCACCAGCGCTCCGTTTCATACCGGAATTCAGCCAGCAGCCCTGTATCCTGATGTGGTGAAAACCAGGCCTGCAAGGCATTCTGGGTATAGGAGGGGGAGAGGGTTATTCACACACTACATCTTCACATACACATTCACAAACAGGTGCACAAAATTTACAGACACTGAAAGTTTTTATGATCTCTATAGAAGGTATAAATAATAATTCAGGACAGCAGTATGATAGATATCATTCATTCAAAATCATGTCTGAAATAGTAAATAATTATTATAAAAGAATGTATTGATTTCATAATTGATGTCCTTAAACAACTGTTATTTGATTATATATACTTAACTGTGGTTTTATAAAGACTGATACCTTATTTGGTGTTATGTAATCAATATCTAATCTAACAGATATGCATTCTAATATCAATAATACTTCTTTACAGAACAAAAATTATTAACAATACAAGTGTGATTTGTGTAAAACAAAAACAAGGAATTGACAAAAGTCAAACTTGAAGAAAAAAATACATGGCACATATAATTTCAGTGAAAGTAAAATGATGACTAGAAATAGTTTAATATTCCCTTTTGATTCTAGGCGTGAAAAAGGAAAATATGATTGGCGGGTTGTTACAGCAGCAGGCTGTTAATACTGCCTTCCTTATTCTCTTTGCGGAGGAAATGAAAAGGCAATTAAGGGATCATGGGCTACATTGTTGAGTTCACTCTGTCAGAGAGAGAGAGAGAGAGAGAGAGAGAGAGAGAGAGAGAGAGAGAGAGAGAGAGAGAGAGAGAGAGAGAGAGAGAGAGAATAAGAAAGAGTTCTAGGTTCAAATTTTTATCAAACACTCTCAGAAAAAAAGGTACAAAAGCTGTCACTGGGATGCCCTAAATGGTTCTAATATGTACCATATCTATGTACACTTTTGGTAACATACCAATATGTACTTTTGAGTTACTAATATGCACTCTTTACAAAGCTGTACTTTGTGACCATTTAGCACATTAGACCATTTAGTTCTATTTCTTCAAAGGAACACAACAAACGATTGCACACTGGTGCACTTGGTCACCCATACCGAGTTGACTACATGTAAACGGATACTGGAAAAACTTTTATTAAATGCTACTTTTTATTGCATTCACCAGCCATTTGATTACTCTAAAAACAGCAGATAAATAATTGCTTTACAAATCACATCAAACCAGGTTGTAAAATGGAATTTATGCGGTCTGTTGTGGTCTGATTTAGAACGGCAGCGGCACGTGACTTCACTTCAGGATAAACATCGATACACTGACATTGCACTGCACTTTCTGTTCTCGTTGTTACTGTGTAACAACCTGTTATAAACCTGTTTGCACATTATACTCTTTATACATTTGTTAACCACATATTTATAAGTCTACAGTTTACTCACTGCAGTTTACTTCAATTATTTTACTTCAATTATTTTATTTACTTTTTTCTTCTACTTATTATTTATAATTTTACTTTTTTTTCTACTATGATTATTTATAATTATATATATATATATATATATATATATATATATATATATATATATATATATCCTATTTCTATTATAATTTCCTCCTTGTGTTTTTAACTGTGAATTTGCACTGTCCATGGAGCGGACCTGTTTACATTTCACTGCCGGTTGTATATTCTGTATATAACTGTGTATGTGACAAATAAAACTCTTGAATCTCTTGAATCTTGAAAGCGATGTAATGGTAGCCTATGTCATCTCTCTCTCTCTCTCTCTCTCTCTCTCTCTCTCTCTCTCTCTCTTCATCTCATTCATCTCCTCACCCTGCCTCCCTCTCACTTTCTCCCTCTCTCATCAAAGTGATGGAAAGATCTTATGAGAGTCAGGGTAGGTGGTCAGCGGTTTCGTGTTGTCATTGACCGCGCACGAGACGTGTCTGCCGAGACAGACAATACGCGCGCGCTGGCCAGAAACTTATTCCCTGAATAATTAAAGTCGACGGTGGACGTTGCATTGCTTCGTAGAGGAGAGGGGTGGGGTGGGATAATTAAAATAAAATACTCACCTCACCTGGAGCAAACTATTGAGCGTGCAGTTTTTTTTCAGGTGCTACTTGAGTCAGTTTCTTCACTTTCATAAATCCGATTTTATCTTCGTAAGTAGGTGAAATGCATTCAATTTCATAGGAAATACAATACAATCTGTATTATCTGATATAATTTTTTTAACGTAAATAATATAAATTTGCATAAATTATATATATATATATATATATATATATATATATATATATATATATATATATATATATATATATATAATTTTTTTTTTTTTTTCGTATAAACCACTTTGTTAAGAATAAAATGACATCCATTGGCATACGCTAATGGATGAAATGTGGATTCGCCTGCAGCGAAACGAATGGATGAAGAGACGCGTGTTGTAAATTGGAGTTTCAGGTGTCAAGCTGGAAAAAGGGCAAACTCTAATTGGTTAGAAAAGCATTTACGCTGGCGGGAGGAGTCCGCCCTCGGCCTCTGCCTCATATACAACTCTTTTTGCACGCCGGTTTTTGACTAGTCGCTATTGTGACTACCTGTGGCGTGGCGATCATCCCGAAACTGATCAAGGCACGAGTACCCTTTGAACTGTAGGAATGACGCGATAATAGGCTACTCTTCTTGGACTATTTTTTTTCAACCTCAGCTTTTCTTCCACCGTGCAGGATTTGTTTCAAACACTTTCTAAAGAGCTACATCGGTTCATGCCAACACAGATGAGGCAATCAGCCGTGGCACGCTCGTGTGGTATTTGCGCGCGCGAGATCTCAATCTTTGAGGGCATCGCTCGCGCGCGTCCTCTTGAAAGCGGGGAGGCGTCCCACCGCTGCCGGTGACTCCAAAACCGCTCAAGTCACACGACAGACACGAGAAGTCCTGACGTAATACTTCATTACATAGTTATACGTTTACGCTGCCATAGTTGTACTGAATCATTTAGGCTCATATTTAAAGAAAACAACACTTGTGGGGAAAAAACACGCTGGATAAACTTGGAATAACTTTTTAAACGGAACAGGAACATTTGCATCCCTGTTCTACGGGAAAGCAGAAAATGATGGAGCTCCCAGCGGAACCCCGGTGGATGATGCATGCTCATCATTCAGCCTTAATGGGTACCTCAGATTCGGCGTCTCCGCACTCGGGTTTAGGACATCATAGTTCGGGGTATATGGAGCAAGGTGCCCCATTATTACCACCAGACGAGGTAGATGTATTTCTCAGTCATTTAGACTCTCAAGGAAACCCCTATTACCACACACACGGGTCCCACTCTCATACTCGTGCGCGAATGTCCTACAGCCAAACGCATGGTGAGTAGGCCTGGACCTCCGACCTATTTTTTCTTCCTTCATTCTTTTTTTGCGTGTGTAGCTTCTTATGTTTTACGCACAATTTTGAGTTTGAACTAAATACTTTAGTACACTCTATCACTTTTTTTCTAACGCTGTCGGTCACATTTATTTGAGGTCACAATAGGCTACTGACTCTAGTGCCAAACAATTTCCATATCAGTCTCTGCGACAGCATTGTCACATGTAGTATTTCAATAGTAAATTATTAATGTTAGTATTATTAAATAATGTTATGGTTGTGTAATTCTGCCATTTGATATTAATGTTACTGTATTAGTTTGACGAGTCGGGTTGGGATTTTGGGGGGTCATGCGCATCCTGATCGTCTCGCTGTAATTGTGTTGTGTAGGCTATGTGCACATTTTAGGCCTACAAATAAAACATTAAAGATCATTATTTAATATATGATATATTTGCAATTAGTCTATATTTTACCTAGGCTGCGTTTTAGGCCTGCCGAAGTAATACAGTTTGAGCAAAGAATTATATTTCGACAAAATGTCGTTTCGCGGAAGTTAAAATAACATCTGACATGAAGGACAAATAAGATATTAATTGTAACTTCACTTGATACAGTGGTAACCTGTTTTCGCTTTTGCACCGAGAAACCTGACCTCCCACAATAGCCTAATTTGTCCATCTCTTTTGATTGGTGCGCTTTAAAACATTTTGTTTTCTCATGTGGATTGTGTACGCTTGTAAAGAATAGTTTTAAAGCGTGATTAAACGCGGGGGACTGTTGGACTTTAATTGTCTTTTAGCAATGCACGTGTAAAAAAAAATGTTTTTTTTTTTTTTTTTGGCAGCACGGCTTACGGGTGGCTCAATGTGTCGACCTCACCTTATCCCCACCCAAGGTCTTTCTTTACTGGACAACAGTAAATCGACTTTTTCGGCGGCCCAGCACCACAGCACATGGACCGTCAGCCACCTGGGCAAAGCGGTCCTGCATTCAGCAGGCGCCGAAAACTCAAACGGCCTATACACGAGTACCGGTACACCTGCCGCAGGTTCAATGCAGTGCCTGTCAATGACACAACACTGCAGCCCTCAGCTCTACTGCCTACCGCCTACTCCACCCAAAGATGCGTCCCCTGTCCCTGCGTGTGCTGCTGTGAGGGACGCTGGGAAGTACCATCTCCATCTTGTCGATGGGATGAAGATGGAGTGCTCCAGTCCAATCCGTAGCAATTTCGCGCAAACTACAACCCATATACCTTCATATTCCGATTACGCTTTAGCTGCAGCGCACGAGTACCCCGGCAGTGTGTTTCATTCCAGAAGTCTTCTCGGCAGCAGCGCGAGCAACATGACGTCAAAAAGCAAAAGCAAAAGCCGCGCTTTCTCAGGTAAGTTCAAAGTTCATAAATGAAACCTATGACTTTGACCTATGAATTTTCTAGGTTCAAACATCTGTTGTCAGTAAACTTATTGTGTTTATGTAACAGTAGCCTATAAGATACTGAATAATGCTCCACTTCATAATAATTTTATGGAACATGTAAATTTCATTTGGCATTGCAATAAATGATAAATAGCCTACATGTAACATGGACACACACACACACACTATATTATATTATATTATATTATATTATATTATATTATATTATATTATATTATATTATATATTTAAGTGTCTGATTACATATCCAGAACCGATTTTAATTCATTTCATTTCTGCTTAACTGACCCAGTAATAGTGCTGGGAAATCGATTAATCACATCCAAAATAAAAGTTTGTGTTTAAATAATATATGTGTGTGTACTAACATACATACAAACATGCATGTATACATTTAAGATAAATTATATATCTATCTCTCTCTCTATCCATCTATCTATCTATCTATCTATCTATCTATCTATCTATCTATCTATCTATCTATCTATCTATCTATCTATCTATCTATCTATCTATCTATCTATCTATATACATACAGTATATACATGCAAAATTTCTTAAATATATACATGAAGGAGTGTGTATTTATATATACATAATAATTATACACACCACATACACATATAATCTAAACACAAACTTTTATTTTGGATGTGATTAATCGATTACCCAGCACTATTCAGTAATAATTATTAATTCGACTAAACACATAATTTGCTTTATTAGTTTTTTTTTAAATTATTATTATTTATAATGACATAAAATTAATAATAATAATAATTTAAGTTTTAGTTTTGCTAAATGGTCACAAATGTACTGTGGTCATCTAGGGCTGTTTTGGGCCATGTCAAATGGTTAAGCTTAACATACTACACACTTCTACACACTTCGACAATAAATAGCTGTAATGTAAAAAGTTATAAACTAACTTTTAATTGATGCAAGTAATGCAAAAATAAGTTGTTTTACCGTTGCTTCCTGTTGGGTGCTATTATTTAAATCCCCACTAAATGGCAACATTTATCGGTAGACCTGATCGGGAGAACCGATAACTCAAAAGTAGAAAAAAGTGTGAATATCTGAAAAACTAATATCAAACTGATTATCTCTTTGTGTAATAAATAATGTCAGCATGAATAAGTTGTATTTTTTTTTTTTTATTTCCTCTCTCCTTATCTTTTGAATGTCTGTGCTATAATGTGTGTCGGAAGGGCGTGAATGTGTGAATTGTGGAGCTACATCAACTCCTCTGTGGCGGAGGGATGGAACAGGTCATTATCTGTGTAATGCATGTGGACTCTATCACAAGATGAACGGCCAGAACCGACCACTCATCAGACCCAAACGCAGACTGGTTAGTACACACATACATATATACACCTTTACATAAACACATGTTAGAAGACACTGCTATTAAACATAACAGAAAACTGAAACCTCTCCAAATACAACTTATATTGTGTACAAGCTGTGCATTTGATCAGTTTATGATTCCCTAGGAATAGATTCAAGATTCAAGAGTTTTATTTGTCACATACACAGTTATATACAGAATATACAACCGGAATAGCATTGTTTCACTTTCTATAATATTGTGCCCATGGATGATGTCAGTCAGAAAATGTGCGTAGACAATGAAGAGAGAAAAAGAGTGAAAGGCCTGTGTGTGAGTGTGTAATGGACCATTGAGTTTCCATGGTCCTACTGGCAGGTTTAAAAAGCAAGTAATGAATTAGAATTCATTAACAAGTTGACCAGAAATTAGTTCTTGTATTCCTGGCAGGCCTATCACCTTACATTAGTTCCTTGTATTCCATGATTGTAATGTTATAAATTCCTGTCCACCAACTATATTTTTATAGGGAACAAATAAGTGAACACAGCTTACAATTTCATATTCATGAAAAAAGCCCAGTGTAATGGTTAAGCACAAAGCGGCTGCAGAACTGCCATCACTGACAATAAAGGGAAATGTAATAAATCAGCTTGAAAGTGACTGCGTCTACGTATTTTGTGTGACCCTCCATTCAGAGCATATTAGCTGTAAATTAGGCTGACTAGCTTTAGGCCTTGTTCTCGTTCAGTGTGTGATGAGTGCTTCTGCATCAGCTACAGGTCATATATTTGAAGAGCGCCTGCAGAGACAGCTCGGTCCATTTGTTTCCTTGGCAGGATGTCTGCCCGGTACCGATAACTTTGTGAGACCCAAAAACGCTTCCTTTTGCGGTTGTTTTCTTGCTCTATTTTCTTTTGGCATGTTGAGAATCTACTATACCTGTATAGTTATGTGAATTTATGGTATTTGAGGGTCATTTCCTGACATTCCACACAGGATTTGGACCAGCAATCTTCACATTACTGCTAATTATGGCTTCATTCACCAGTTTTTCAGTATATTTTTAATGCTTATAATGTGTAATACGATACTCTGCATAGGAGAAAAATATGAACTGAAACTATAGATTTTATGTATTAATATATTAATACATTTTTAAGTATTTTAAAATTATTATGTAGGCCTATTCATATTTTATTATTTTTGTAAAGCCTAAATGTAATTTTATAATATTATAATATGTATAATTTCACGGCCATACGGAGTCCCTAAAGAGACATGGTAATAGAAAAAAAAATACATGGGAGGAAAAGAATATTTAAATGTTTTTGCGTTCTCTGACAAAGGGGCATTCCATTGAGAAATTTTTTGTTCCCTCGCAAAAACTTTTGAAACGCAAAGTTTCTCACATTTGCGAGAGAGCGTACCATCTTGTATTTTTTTCCACCACTATGTCCCTTTAGGGGCTCTATGCAATCAGAATATCCTTTTTGAATTTCAATGTTTCATTTATGAGACAAACAAAAACTTCCTGTTTACAAACATCAGAGAATAGATTACACCTTTAATTCCAACACTACCAAATTATGGATAGTTTTAGGCTTCCCTTATTGGGCTCGAATCAGTTTTTTTGTCCTTCCTGTTTGACCATATTTTATTTTCATCCACAAGCTTTATGTTTTGTCATTAATCAGTTTCTTCTCATCAACCATCTTTCATTTTATGTGCTTTTTTTATGTTGCAGTCAGCCTCTAGACGAGCAGGCACCTGTTGTGCCAACTGCCAGACAGGGACCACCACACTTTGGAGACGTAATGCCAATGGAGAACCCGTCTGTAATGCCTGCGGTCTATACTATAAACTACACAATGTGAGTAAATGTGTATCTGTCTAGCGTCACTCTAGCACTTTGTATAGACAAAACACATATATGTTAAATTTATATTTACATCCATTGATTGCATTAAAAATTATCTAGTTTGCACCTAAAGTGGACTCTTTTTAATGTTACATATGCTGGCAGTCCATCGTCCTACTATATAAAACATTAAATAGTGTTAAATAATTGTTGTATAAATGTTGTAATAGAGTGGTGCAGGGATGACATATTTATTTTGTTTATATTTGTTCTACAATGTAAACTCCCAAATAATCTTTTCTAGTTACTTATTTGAAACATACATTTTTAAAATAAAAATAACAACTTAAATATTTGTGTTTTCAATATGATTTTAACGTTCAGGTATCAAGTTAGTGAAAAGACCAGTGTGAGGAAAGTTACTTTAAAAAGTAATGCATTGCAATATTGTGTTACTCCCTTAAAAGTAACTGTGTTACTTAGTTACTTTTTAATAAAAGTAATGCATTGTGTTACTTTTGCGTTACTTTTTCTCACCTCAGCAGGTTTTGTTTTGTTTTGTTTTTATAACAAAAGTTCTGTTTTTGGGCAAATGTAAAGGCCCTTTCACACCAAAATTGAAATATTAAGGCTGAAGGAAATGCCAATTCACGCATGTACAGTAAACATATACAGCTGACCATTCTGGACAGCAGAAGAATAGGATGCAGGAGAAGAAAGTTTAACACTATAAAATCCTAAAAAATCTAAAGTAATTTCTGCTTATGGTATAACTGAATCATTGAAGGTCAGCAGCAAGTACACTGGTCAATAAAGTGAGATTAAATGCATACAAATACTTGGAGGTTTGCGTAGTATTCTGATTTTGCATTTCACTGCTTTTATTCATTTTGATACTAAATCTTTTTTGTGCAAGTGAGTTAGTTAATGCATGTTCACATTTAGTCTAGAACTACAATAACAATCATATTTGCACACAACGCCTCTGCACTTGCTCCTGATTTCTCTCAACATGGGGACTGAGAGCTGTCAGTCAATACATCGGAAAACAAAGTAACTTGCGTTACTTATGTGAAAAAGTAACTCAGATGTAGTTGTAAATTTAAAAGTAATGTGTTACTTTACTAGTTACTTTAAAAAGTAATCTGATTACATAACTCGAGTTACCCCAACACTGCCACAGACCTAATTTTACTTATCTTGAGGGAACCAGTAGTGAATTAGTCTTCCAGGTTTTGACGTCATCCCTGCACCACTTTATTATTGTATAAATTTATAGTGTGCATATCTATGTTTGTGCATTCAGGTGAACCGTCCACTTACTATGAAGAAAGATGGGATTCAAACACGCAATAGGAAAATGTCAGGCAAACCTAAGAGGAGAAGAGGAGAGCACTTTCAGCAATTTGACAGTTGTGTGCACAACAAACAATCCACCTTCAGCCACATGGCCAACATGCCCCACTCCTTCAATATGACTCCACCCATTCAATTACATCCTGCATTCAGTCACAACAGCTTAGTCACTGCTATAGGCTGACACACACCTGTAGAACATACCACACTTAATGAACTCATTAACTGCATTCTTCAGTTTTAGGGTATATTTACACAACACCGTTTTCAACTTTTTGCTGTTCATTTACACAAAAAAAAGCGTTTTGGGGGCCTGAAAATGCAAGGTTTTGAAAACGATAGCTTTACCGTCTTCATGTAAACAACAAAAACATGAATTGTTCGCAGGGTGTTACTTGACAAAGTGACATCGCCAACTACTGGCCTGGCTTCCATAATACAGCCTTTTTAGTCATTTTTGCAGATCTGTGTGAACAGGGATCGTTTTGACAACGTTGACATCTGTTTTTAGTTAATCGTTGTCGTTTAAACATACCCTTAATGATCAGGTCAAGGACATTTCATTAATGTTTCAGCCTTAAAGGGATAGTTCACCCAAAATTGAAAATTAGCCCATGATTTACTCACCCTCAAGTCATCCTAGGTGTATATGACATTCTTCTTTCAGACAAATAAAATTATTATTATAGTTATATTAAATTATATTATTATAGTTATATTTAAAAAGTCCTGGCTAATCCAAGCTTTATAATGGCAGTGATTGTGGCTCTGTTTTTGAAGTCCATAAAAGTGCATCTATCCATCATATAACTGAAAACTAAAATAGTAACTAGTAAATTATCTAGCTTCCGGCCATTCGCCTTCCGTATTCAACTTATGAAAAAAGTGTAGTACCTGTAGTACGCAGTTCAAAATGCTTACGCTACATCTGACGACATTGCACACCAGTTACGCTAGTCAGACATAGCGTAAGCATTTATAACTTTAGAACATACACCCAGGATGACTTTAGGGTGAGTAAATCATGGGCTAATTTAAATTTTTGGGTGAACTATCCCTTTAAGTTCAAATGTTCTTTATGCAAATCATAAAATTCTATTTGGGCTTGATTTAAAAAAAGTTGCACTTTATTTTGTGGATTTTTGAAATGTATTTTAAGCCAACATCGAATCTGATTGTAGTACACCAAGAGTTTAATCAAAAAAAATAAAATAAAAAAAGCCTATTTATTCAAATATAATCACAAGTACAACAACGTTTTTGCCTGATTATGTCATCTATACCACTGCACTGTATTTTATGTAACTGTGAAGAAGAAAGAAGCCCTGCGTTTTAAAGATCCTAATATAAATACAATTTTTAAACCATTTGTAATTATATAACTATTTTCTTAATTTATTTTTCTTTGTTCTTATTTTCAAGCTTTATATATGAACTAGTATCAACATCAATATCAAAAATTACACTTCATCTTTTCTGTACACATGAATTAACAGTAACACTCAGATCACACATTTTGGTTATACTTTATTTTGTGGTGTCCGTGTTACAGTGTAATTGTACAATAGTACTGAGTAATAATAATTAACTACATCTACTTACTATAAGGTTAGTCTTAGGGTTTGGTTTAGGGTTAGTTGCATGTAATTATGTATAATTTATAGTTATTACTACAGTAACTACATGTAACATGTATCAAGGACACTGTAAAATAGTGTTACCCACATTTTTTTTTTTTATGTGTAAAATGTTAGTTAATAAATGATTTAAACAATGATTTTTGTATGTGAGTCCTTGCCTTATTTGTTAAAACATAATTAAATACTGTTGTGGAGATGCTATTGTACAAACATATAAACAATCCAAGAGACACGTGTGGCCTGTGTGCAAACACGAGAAAAGAGCTTATCAGCATGCTGACTGGACTGAAAGCAGTGAATGAACAGCAGCACTCTAGAGAGACAAGAGAGATGAGATAAAGATGAAAGCAGAGACAGAGAAAGTCTTCAGGGTTTTTGAGGTCTGGTCAAGACCAGCTTTGTCATTTATTCCTACTTACTTTAACAGATGTATATTATGTATTGTACCTAGATTCCAATATATAACAAAAGTTATCACACTGCATGAATAACATTAAAGACAGTGGAGCACATATAGGACTGCTACATATTTTATACATAACGTTGTAAGTAAAAATAATTAAAGCTGCTCTCTGTAACTTTTTTTGAGAACAATGAGAATGTACAATATGAATCCATTTTCCAAACCGTGTTATTGTCTTACCCTGAATCATTATGGTACACTTATAATAAGTGTTTATATTGGGACTGTTTCAGACCGGTCTGGTAAGAACCGCTGCGGAGGAGCATAGTCCCTGCGTGACTCGCCATAGACATAAACCGGGAGAAGTAGCTCCGGCTGCAATGTTCTTCCGCAAGACGCATTCAGTTGTTTATTAACTGCTAGAGTGCAAAAAGTTACAGACTGCAGCTTTAAGGAGTAAATGGAATATGTTATGTCAAATATATATTATAGCAAAAGTATTGATTTATAGATTATGAATTTGATATTTGTCTATGCAGGTTTTATTAATCTTAATTAAACATTTAATTTGAATAATTACATGAAAAATTTTATATAATACATATGTACATATATAATAATACATATATAATAATCACTGGTTGTCTTTAACAAAACAGGTTTACATAACTGTAAAATTCTCACAATGTAAAAAAATGTAATTAAAGTTTTTTTATATTAAATTAAAAAAATATGATTAAATATGAATGAATCAACCTTTCCTAAGGCACCAAATGTTTTAACTTTTTAGAGTGTATTTCTAATGCAAGTTTTATATTATTTATTTTCTAGGCCAGAGTAAATATCGATGGAATATTATATATTCCACAGTATCATTGCTGTCACTGGGCGGTACCTAAGGTACAAAATCGAAAAGGTACTATACCTTTAAGGTACTAATCCACACTCTTAAGTACTGATATGTATCTTTTAAGGTACTAATATGTACCATTTAGGGGTGAGTAAGGTACAAAGATGTACCTTTTCACTTTTGTACCTTAGAGTACCGCCCCAGTGACAGCACTGTACCTTTTTTTCTGAGAGTGTAGTCAATGGTTGCCGAGATCTGCTTCGTTACAAACATTCTTCCAAATATCTTCCTTTGTGTTCAGCAGAAGAAAGAAAAGAAAATTCATACAGGTTTGGAACAACTTGAGCGTGACTAAATGATGACAGAATTTTCATTTTTTTGGTGAACTATCCCTTTAAGCAGCACGGCACATTTAAAAATGTTAAAGATTTTACAATCTTACTGTTACTGTATTTTGATCAAATAAACGCAGCCTTGGTGTGCAGAAGAGACTTCCTTTAAAAAAAACATTTTGGATGGTAGTGTATGTAAGTAAAAAAAAAAAAAAATTGAACTGAATATATTAACATTAGCATGGTATGTTTGTTCAATCTGACCTAACAGATATAGCTGTTTGCAAACATTCTGTCTGAAACTGGGACACAGCAGAACCCTCCCATATAACACAGGCCAAGTAGCATTCAACCCCTTTCAGCCTGTCTTTTCTTTTCTCCTCCTTATCTTCCTGTTTAGCAGGTAAATTAATTCATCCTCTGTCTCAGAACAATCACTTATTTTAAATGACAAACCGACTGTGAGTGCTCAGTTCCCCTCTCCAGGGACAGCTTGTGTGGTGTAAGAGTGTGTATGCGTGTTTTACTGTCATCCTCCTGGAACAGGGTAACAGATCTGCTTACTTCTCTTTCCCTCCTCTCTTTCTCCACTCTTTTATTTTCCCTGTCCTAGTGGTTTTGTCCTGAGAGAAACCTTAGAGGCAGGAAAGTAGGCCGGAGGCAGGAGGGGATTGAGTCTAAATACACTGCGCAAAGTTATCTGACTCAATAGCAGTAAATGCAGACACACTCGTTAAATTAAGAGCCTGTGATCAAATCATGCCACATATTATAGAGGGCTAATAAAAACTGAACTTAATATGGAATATCAATAAACTAAGCTATTGCTGTAAATGTTTACATGTCTAATGAAACAAATTAAACAAAAAACTTACACACACACACACACACACATACAAAATTCAGTCAGTGACCAAATTCATAAGCAAACTTCACAAAAGCAAACTCAAATGTGACCCTGGACCCCAAAACATAATGGTCAATTTTATTTTGTTGATATTTTGAGAAATGTACACATCATATGAAAGCTGAATAATAAGGCTTTCCACTGATGTATGGCCGAGATATAACTATTGAAAATCTGGAATCTGAGGTGCAGAAAAATCTAAATATTGAGAAAATTTGAATTCCTTAGCAAGGCATATTACTACTAATATTCTTTTTAAATATATATTTACTTTAGGAAATTTACAAAATATCTTCATGGAACATGATCTTTACTTAATATCCTAATGATTTTTGGCATAAAAGAAAAATGTATAATTTTGACCCATACAATGTAATTGTTGGCTATTGCCACAAATATACCCGTGTGACTTATGGCAAAGGTTTTGTGGTCCAGGGTCACAAATACTAGCAAACTTCTATATGGAAGGTTTGTAGCAGAATAAAGAAAGCAAGTGAAGAAAAAAAATATCATGGATGGAGCCATGAAGGGAAAGAAAAATCGCAAAAAAAAAAAAAAAAAAAAAGAGCAGGCCGACTATAGATTTAAGATAAGTTGGCTGGCTGACTGACAAATATTTGTAAAATGTGCAGCGACAGAATGAAACAGAAAAAGAAAAGAAAAGAAAAGAAAAGAAAAGAAAAGAAAAGAAAAGAAAAGAAAAGAAAAGAAAAGAAAAGAAAAGAAAAGAAAAGAAAAGAAAAGAAAAGAAAAGAAAAGAAAAGAAAAGAAGATACAGATTTATAGAATCTGATACTTTTGAGAAACACAACCATGCACAAGCTAAATCTGGACGCACTTTCTGGACTAGACAAAGCCGTCTCTTTTAGTGAGTTGCTATTGTGTTTTTATTGTTATGATTGAAAAAGCCCAGGCTTATGGGTAGAATAGGACTCACATTGCTATAGAAACCTGAGAGATGTATTGAGTGACAGCTGGGTCATTAGAACATCAACTGTAATTAGTAAACATATTGAAACCCACACTGTACAAGCTAACACTATACATACTGTATACATGCTACCTTTAGTATATATTTGCTTACCATACAAAAAAACAATAACGGTATAATCCATGTATGCCACAATAATACATGGACTTTGATTTAGGTTTTTAGTGTAGGCCTAAATGTGAAAAACGTGAAAGGAGAAACAATGGTTATTCTGCTCCATTATTGTAATGTATACCTTTATCAAACTAATTCAAGCGATTAAACATAACACATTTTTCAGATATGTAAATGGAACCATCACGCTCAAAAGTCTCCATGCATCCAACTCTGTCCACACACACCAGTTTACCTCCTTTTACCCATCCCACACTTACAGATAATTGTTTATTTAGAGACTGTATCTAATTTAATAGCTGTAATCTAATAGTTGGCTGTTTATCGTTCAAAGATAAGATGGAGGGCCTGCTAATTTTATTAGTCTCTTCTGTAAGGGATGTGGGAGGCTTTTACCGCCCTGCTAATTGGTCCAATGAGTCGGACAGTGAATGAGCGTAACCTGAACCATTCAAAACAGAATGACCCCTGTTACTTCCTTTCTTACTGTCTAGCGATTCCTATTGAAGTGTCTGTCACTTGTGTCGACAAATTGATCACAAAACGTAAAATGACAGTTTGATGCACTCCTAAACAATTGCATGTAACCCTCAAAGGGCAAAGGTCACAATTTTTAGCCTTTAACACTTATTGGCGGCACATATCTAAAAAAATGACTTTTGCATCTACTCATATTCTTTTACATTTCTTTTTAGACTAGAATGATCTGTTTTAGACATACAAATAATGCATAAAATACTTGTGTGACCAAGTTAAATTCTTCAGTCGATAGTAACAATGCTGCTGACCTGGAAGAAAAGTGCAGAACAAAGAATAAGAAAACAAGAGAAAGGGGGGTGTGGACTAATGGACATAAAGGCCCAAATAGAATAGGTGAAATAGAACAAAGGGGCGCCAAGATAAAGTGCATTAGAAGAAAGGATGGAAAGTGGGATAATGTACAGTAACAAAGCATCTCTTGAATGAATGTGTTACATGACAGGTTTTTTTTTTTTTTTTAGTTTTTTTATTATAAGAGTGAGTTACTTTATGACTGTGTGAAGACAACAGACTTCAGCAGACAGGGAAATGTGATATATGTATGTGTGAGTAAGTGAGCAGCTTACGATATCTCAGCCACAAATCACTTCCATTGTAAGCCATATAGCATAATTCCTGCAAAAGTGAACCTCATGTCATGTCACCTGTCAGTAATGTTAATAAAATGTAATTCCCTATATATATATATATGTGTGTATATATATATATGTGTGTATATATATATATATATATATATATATATATATATATATATATATGTGTGTGTATATATATACAAACACGATTCCAAAAAGTTGGGACACTGTACAGATTGTGAATAAAAAAGGAATGCAATAATTTACAAATCTCATAAACTTATATTGTATTTACTGTAGAATATAGATAACATATCAAATGTTGAAAGTGAGACATTTTGAAATGTCATGCCAAATATAGGCTCATTTTGGATTTCATGAGAGCTACACATTCCAAAAAAGTTGGGACAGGTAGGAATAAGAGGCCAGAAAAGTTAAATGTACATATAAGGAACAGCTAGAGGACCAATTTGCAACTTATTAGGTCAATTGGCAACATGATTGGGTATAAAAAGAGCCTCTCAGAGTGGCAGTGTCTCTCAGAAGTCAAGATGGCCAGAGGATCACCAATTCCCCCAATGCTGCAGCCAAAAATAGTGCAGCAATATCAGAAAGGAGTTTCTCAGAGAAAAACTGCAAATAGTTTGAAGTTATCATTATCTACAGTGCATAATATCATCCAAAGATTCAGAGAATCTGGAACAATCTCTGTGTGTAAGGGTCAAAAAACCATACTGGATGCCCGTGATCTTCGGGCCCTTAGACGGCACTGCATCACATACAGGAACATACTGCACACATTCAGACACAGGTGAAAAAAGCCAGGTAAGACTGTACCACCTGTGCCCGCTGAGGAAATTCAGGGTTTCACCAGCTATCCTGAAAACTTTCTATTTAGGGGCGATAGAAAGTGTACTAACTCAGTGCATCACAGTGGGAACAGCACCAGTCATGACTGCAAAGCCCTGCAAAGAGTCGTGCGCTTATCCGAGCGTATCTCAGGGTCAGCTCTCCCGTCTCTGCAGGATGTCTACACCAAACGCTGCAAAGGTAGAGCTACTAAGATCATCAAGGACTCTAATCACCCTGCAAACCCTCATTTCACGCTGCTGCCATCTGGTAAGCGCTTCCGAAGCCTGATGGCCAAAACTGAGAGACTCAGGAGGAGCTTCTTCCCCCAGGCCATCAGACTCCTGAACTCAGTCACTTAACATCACGTGACTTCACTTCAGGATAAACATCGATACACTGACATTGCACTTTCTGTTCTCGTTCTTACTGTGTTATAAACCTGTTTGCACATTATACTTTGTACATTTCTGTTAACCGCATATTTATAAGTCTACAGTTTACTCACTGCACAGTTTATTTCACTTATTTTATTCCACTTCTTTATTTATTTATTTATTTATTTTTTTCTACTTGACTTGATTATTTATAATTCTACAGATGTTTCACAATATTACAGTCCCTCAAATATATATATATATATATATATATATATATATATATATATATATATATATATATATATATATATATATATATATATATTTTTATTCTATTTCTATTATAATTTCCTCCTTGTGTTTTTAACTGTGAATTTGCACTGTCCATGGAGCGGACCTGTTTACATTTCACTGCCGGTTGTATATTCTGTATATAACTGTGTATGTGACAAATAAAACTCTCTTGAATCTTGAATCTCTTGAATCTTGAATGCTACTGTAATGGAAATCACAACATGGGCTCAGGAATACTTCCAAATACTTTTTTTTGGAAAACTGGGATGCCATGTCATCCGGACTAAAGAGGACAAGGACAACCCAAGTTGTTATCAGCGCTCAGTTCAGAAGCCTGCATCTCTGATGGGATGGGGTTACATGAGTGCGTGTGGCATGGGCAGCTTACACATCTGGAAAGGCACCATCAATGCTGAAAGGTATATCCAAGTTCTAGAAACAACATATGTTCCCATCCAGACTTCGTCTCTTTCAGGGAAGACCTTGCATTTTCCAACATGACAATGCCAGACCACATACTGTATCATTACAACATCATGGCTGTGCAGAAGAAGGATCCGGGTACTGAAATGGCCAACCTGCAGTCCAGATCTTTCACCCATAGAAAACATTTGGCACATCATAAAGAGGAAGATGCGACAAAGAAGACCTAAGACAGTTGAGCAACTAGAAGCCTGTATTAGACAAGAATGGGACAACATTCCTATTCCTAAACTTGAGCAACTTGTCTCCTCAGTCCCCAGACGTTTGCAGACTGTTATAAAAAGAAGAGGGGATGCCACACAGTGGGAAACATGGCCATGATCTGTTGATGCCATGAAATTTAAAATCAACTTATTTTTCCCTTAAAATGATACATTTTCTCAGTTTAAACATTTGATATTTCATCTATGTTGTATTCTGAATAAAATAATGAAATTTGAAACTTCCACATCATTGCATTCTGTTTTTATTCACAGTTTGTACAGTGTCCCAACTTTTTTGGA
The DNA here is from genome assembly GCA_018749465.1 of Paracanthobrama guichenoti. Lineage (NCBI taxonomy): Eukaryota > Metazoa > Chordata > Actinopteri > Cypriniformes > Gobionidae > Paracanthobrama > Paracanthobrama guichenoti. The sequence goes on from CM031948.1 coordinate 26,636,341, forward strand.
ATCGGGTTTGTAGTTGGATAATCACCTGGTCAGTCCCATTCATCCATACATCCATCCCTCCATCCATCAAACCACTTGTCCTTATATCACAGGGATGCTGGGGTATATATACCCCCTGTATTTTCATGTAGCTCTGTGAGTGTGTATGAAATTTTACAGGTCTATAAAATGCACTAAACTTTTGATTCACCCAGAGATGTAAAATCTAGTAAATCTATAAAATGCAGGGACATAGATCCAGCTAAAAGCACAGCTAAAGGAAATGTGATTAGTACAGAGGTCTCTAACAGTAGTCCATTGATTTATAGAGGAATTGATGTTTTTTTTTTTTTTTTTTTTTTGCTCTGTTGATTGATTCCTTGAGATCTTAAAATCTCTATGTAGATGCATTTTGACAACTGTGTGCCATTACAACTCAAGACTAAACAGATGAATCTCTTGGTTTGATTGTAATTGGCATAATTAACCAACCAAATAAAAAATATGCTTATACAAGCATCAACGATTTCCACATGATTTCTCCCCAGAGAAAAAAAAAAACACTCGTACATCAAAAATCGTAGTCATAAATTCTTTAACCTAGCCCACACCCTATTGATTACAGAAATGTTCTAACTTTTCAAATAAAAAAAATACAACCATTATTTGCTTTATTTTTTATACTGTTTTTACAAATGAGAACGTCCTCAACAGGTGGTTTTGGGAGATTTTGTCAGGTTTAGCTCATTAAGTATGTAAAACACCAACACACACACACACACACACACACACACACACACACACACACACACACACACACACACACACACACACACACACACACACACACACACACACACACACACACACACACACACACACACACGTTGGGTTTCTATGTTTTATGGAGACATTATAACGACATAATGATTTCTATACTGTACAAACTTTATATTCTATCCCTAACTTTAACCCTAGCCCTAAACATTCAAACATTCCCATCACAGACAAATGTCTGCATTTTTACATTTTCATAAACAAAAACTTAGTATGATTTATAAGCTGTTTTCCTCATGGGGGACCAAAAATGTCCCCACAAGGACAAGGATTTCAGATATTGCCATCGTTGTAGTAGTTTTGTTTTTAACAAAAGTATGAGAAGCTGTAATTAAAGAGTTAGTTCACCCAAAAATTATAATTCTGTCATCATTTACTCACTCTCACATTCATAAACATCAATTATGGTAAACAGAAATTCAAGCATGTTCACTTGATTTGTGAGAATCAATGAGGTTCATTCTTATGTGTTATACATCACATTTGAGCTTCCTGAAGAACCAATGAGGTTTGTTCTCACGCGTCAAGCAGGTTCGGTTGAGCTTCTGTTTATTATCGCAGATCAATGTTTATATATGAATAAAAGTCAACATTAATCTGTTCATCATATAAAGCAAAAATGTCTCTTTTATTTGGACTAAACTGCTCAAATAATATGGATTAGTTTTCTCTCTTTATGGACTTTTTGGAGCATCAAAGTGGTAGTTGCATAGACTGTCAATGGAGAGACACAAAATCTCTCACATTTTCATTTGTGATCCAAGGATAAACAAAAGTCTTCTTTTGAATTAACTAACTTTCTTCTTCTAATGAACTAACCCTTTAAATGAATAATGACTAACTTACTACTGTGGGGATACTACTGCCCTCTAGGTGTGAACAAGTGTTATTGCAGTGTCCACATAAACACTAGCACACTTTAGGAGGGAGAGAAAATACTCTGTAAGGAAACAATCCATGAGATCAAAGAATATAATTAAAAACTTATAAACTCAAATGCCAACTGCCCGTGCTGATGAAGCCGATAATGTTAATGGTAGTGGTAACTCAAACGCAGAGCGTGACTTTACCTCTCTTTGGGCTCATCTCAAGATCAGTGCAGGTCCAGGGGTCAGGAAGGAGACAATCTGCAGCTTATACCTCATGGGAAATCTTATGTTTTTATTTCCTTTTTTCTCTATTCCTTTTTTCAGTCCCTTTTCTCCCTTCTCTTTCAATTTATGAATTTTAAACAGGCACTCTGAAAGACCTTTCTGATGAAGGACCCTGATTAGAGAGGTTAACAGACTCAAGCTGTCATATCAAAGGCTTGAACATGCATGCACTCACACACAAAATAAAAGACTGAGATTCCTATCTGAGTCACTGAAGGGGAAAAGATAGTAAAAGACAGCGTGTGTGTGTTTAAGTTTCTCGAATCAATGTCACAAACAGCGGGCCGAACATGGCATGAAAGCCATGTTGTGTTAGACTCACATAGTTCTAATGCCTGCAGCGTTTAACCGAGTGTTCTGTCTCTTTCCTGCTGTAATTAATCAGAGAAAACTACCTTTGCTTCATTAATATTAATGCACAGTAAAACACACACATACAACAAACTTATGATTCTTACAAAAAAAGAGACGAGTGGTCAATCAGTCAGCAGAATCCATCGGGCAATTGCTCAGTTTTCTTAGAGCTGAAAGACAAATAAAAGACAGGGAGCTATGACACATTTGTCTTTTAAAATGCTAAATGTCTTCTTTCATAATAAGGAATGGAACATAAAATGAATAGTTGGACCATGAAGGATCAATTCACCTAAAAGTGAAAATTCCAAATTCTATAATTTACTCTCAGTCATGATGTTCGTGACCTTCCTTTCTTTCTTCTGTGCAACACAGAAAATAAATGTTTTGCAGAGTGACTGGCAGGTTTAAATATGAACGTGATTTGAAAGCCAACATGGAGGGGAACATTTTCAAGGAATAACAACTTAAAATTCAAAGTTATCGTAAATTGTATGGACTACTTTTACAGACCATTGGTTATGGTCTACTTTTGCTGTACGGAAAAGAGCAACCTTGACATTCTACTAAACATCTCCTTTTGTGTTCCACATATTGAAATTAATCTTTCCTTTAGAGGTTAAAAGTAGCCAAAGGATCCATACAATTCTATATATAAACTTTAATGTCAGTTAGATCAACACATCTTCCTGTTGGAATAAATGTGATTACTATAAATCCGTCCATGACAGCACATTTGCTAGTCAAAGAAAGTGTGCGTAAGAGAATGAATGTTACCCATACGTTCACTTCTTAAAAAAGTCCAGTTACTGGCAATTATAATGAATAACAAATAAAGGCTTTGTCCTTACCTGCAATGTCAGGTACAAACAGGGAAGTATATCAACGTTTAATATTATAGTACAGCTGCTTTTTGTATACTCAGTAAATTAAGAATGAATTTGCCTACAGATTCCCCCAAGTTGCCATAACGTAACTGGAATATATGCAAATCCGTGAAGCAAATCGGTAAACAATGATGAGTCTTATTGTGGTCTACAAAAGGTTAAATTCAATTTTATGTTTCTTTTTTTGCGGGGGAGGGGGAGGACTCAGAAACATGCATACATACGCAGGCCTACATGTGCACAAACAAACATAAATAGTGGAAAAGAAAAATGGATATTTACACATTTAGAGTAACTGATGATGGGGTGTGTGGAAACATATTTTGCCCTTTTGATAACAGAAATATTTGCCTATATTCACAATGATTTCTGCCCTAAAGCAACGTCCCAACCACTCTCACTACACCAAACACTTTCCATACACTCTTGCAAACAAAATGTAAATCACAAAAAAACAGTACATTGCAACACAGTAGTTTAGCTAGTTTTATTAGCAGTCATATAACAGCACTTATTAGAGTAAGGGAATGATGTTTTCATTTCATGCGAAGTAACGGAATAGAAACTGCACACAAAAAACATTTACAAAAAGTTTACGGCTCCATATCCCAGACTTTAGTAGTGTCTGTTATTCCTGTTCGCTTTTCATCTGGAATGAGACTGGACAGGGTCAGGACTGCACCATCCTTTTGTGGGGATCATATATGTAGCGTTTGAAGTTCAAGTGTATGGTAACTGGCTGAGCGTCGGGCTTGGTTTCCTCAGATTTGGAGGATTCATTTTTGGCCCCACCCTTCCCCTTCTTCTTAGATGAAGAGGATAGAAGCTGCTTGGTTTCTTCTTTCAGCCCCTCTAACAGAAGAGAAAGAAAGGACAGGCATTCATGGACAAGGGGCATACAAAGATACTAGACAGAATATATCCTTCATGTTTTGGATGGATACACTGATCATATGACTGCAGCATTAAACAAAAATTTCAAAACAAAAATCTAGATTTTATGTGTTAGTTTTAATTAGTTTTAATTTAGTTAATAAAAATTAATAATATTGTTCTTTTTTGTCATTTTAGAATTTTTGTATAAATATTACTATTTAGGTTTAATTTACTTTCATTTCAATTTTTATTTATTTCCAGTTAATAATGTCAGTGCTTCAACTTAAATTTCTAATTTATTTAAACAATTTCAACAGAAATGACAGTAACACTTTACAATGGGTTTCATTTTTTGTTAACATTATTGTATCTAACATGAACTAACCATGAGCTATACAATTGTTACCTTTGTTAACATAAGTTAATAAAAATCCAGCTGTTCATTGTTTGTCAATGTTAGTTCATAGTGCGTTAACAATTATGACTTTTTTTAATAATGTATTAGTAAATGTTGAAATTAACATTAATAAAGACTAATAAATGCTGTAAAAGTGCAGTTCATTATTAGTTCATGTTAACTAATATAGTTAACTAATGTTAACTAGTGAGACCTTATTGTAAAGTGTTACGAAATAACTTGTATACTATTTTTAAAACTAGACAAAAATTTGAGGTAATATATAGAACAAAAAAACTAAACATCCTTTCCAGTGTGGTTATGGACACATTCATTCGACTTAATTTCATTGGGCCTGAAGAGAGGTGTGTGCTGTAATGTGGGTGTGTGTGTACGCATGTATATTTGTGTGGTTGAGGTCTACCTACACTAGAGAGCCTTGAGGGTCAGGAAAAGGATGTGAGTTTTTTTTTTTTCACATATATTTACATTTATGCATTTGGCAGACGCTTTTATCCAAAGCGACTTACATTGCATTCAAGGTACACATTTTTACATTTTTGTCAGTTCTTGCTTTCCTGGGAATCGAACCCATGATGAACCCACCTTGGCATTGCTAGCGCCACGCTCTTATTGTTTGAGCTACAGGAAATCCTAAGTCTAAGATATTTAAGATACAACGTGCATTTTTGTAACTTTATATGAGAGCAGCTTTAGTGTATATGCTGCGTTTAAATCTATGAATGAGTGCATGGCTGTAGAAACAAGTCACCTGACAAGAAACTTACAGGAAGGAGGAAAAAAAGAGGCCAAGAAAAAGTAAGGGAGAGTAAATGAGAGTGTATTTGTCTTTGCTTACCTGGTATTCTGATTTTGATCTTGCCACTCTGGCCGAAGCCACCTTCAATGGACCCCATTTCTCCCGTCGACAGTGTAACTTTTAAACCCACAAACAGCTGAAGGTTCGTCTCCTTCTTAAACAGGTTACGACCAATCACAGTGTAGTCATCTGTCACCTTACCAAAGATTAAAAAAATGGAAAAACTGATGAGCTAGAGCCAGAATACACAAGGTGTTAATAAAATGTCAATTAATCAAATTAGTAAGAATTGTGTATGGAAAATTCTAACAAAATATGACACCAGATATAGTAAAATAAATACATTTAAATCACGTATATTATGTACAGTCCCATTCCCAAGTCTCTTATGCTCACCAAGCCTGCATTTATTTGATGAAAAAAACAGTAATATTGTGAAATATTATTACAATTTAAATAACTTTTAAATTTTAAGATATTTTTAGGTGTAATTTATTCCTGTGATGGCAACACTGAATTTTCAGCATCATTACTCTAGTCTTCAGTGTCACAAGATCCTTCAGAAATCACAATATACTGACTTGACACTCAAGTAATTTATCAATACTGAAAACAGTTGTGCTACTTAATATTTTTGTGAAAACTGTGATTTCTTTTTTTTTAGGATTATTTGATGAATAGAAAATTCAAAATAACAGCATTTATTTGAAATGGAACTCTTTAGTAACATTATAAAATGTCTTTGCTGTCACTTTTAATCAATTTAATGCATCCTTTCTGAACATAAGTATTTATAAAAAAATAAAAAAACACTCAAATCCAAACCTTTGACGGTAATCAATCTCTCTCTCTCTCTCTCTCTCTCTCTGTGTGTGTGTGTGTGTGTGTGAGAGAGTGTAGGGTTTTATTTATTATCAATATATAAATATTTGTAGTTACCCGTTCCACTGCTCCTTCCTTCTGCTTATCTTTGCTGATTTTGAGTCGAGGCAGTGCTGTCTCTGTGTAGTTTTTGTCCTCAAACCCTTCCAGAAGCTTTCCGTGAAAAGCAAGCCTGCATGTGTTACCATGGATATCTGAGTCCAGTCGTGACCCAATCACTAAGCAAAGTGGTGGACATGTGACCGGTCGTTCAAACTCAAGTAAAGCCCATTGCTGTGGTTCCCCTCTCCCACCTTCTGCCTGACAAGTCAAATACTCATCCAGGTGGTGAAACTCCCAATCAAATGAGAAAGAGCTTGCACTTTGCTCTTGAGAGGTGGAACTACAGTCTCCATTTTCTTTGCCAGGAAGCACTCGATTGAAGAATGAGATACGCGCCATAACGGTTTCATGTCCAACGGTGATGTGAAACTTTGCACGGCTGCTAAGTGCTCCACGATAGTATTCAATCTTTTGGACGGATATAATAGCAGCGTAAAGAGTCTGCAATGAACCCGGTGTGCATACTACACCCCGTTCTAATAGTTTTGGGTCAAACTGTGTCACACACACACCAACCCGATCTCCTTGCATAGCACTAGGAACTGGCTTGCGAAACATCTGCACAGATTTGACCTTGCGAGTTACCTAAGGAATAAAAAAAAGAAAAAAAAGAAATAAGGAGCTGATCATGTCAGTACATAATGTTGCAAAAAATTTGATTTGGAAAAAGTCAGAATTTTTAAAAAGACAAGAATCTTTTTGAATGCAATTTGTGCAGTTTGCATGTGCATATGCAGTCTTGCTCAAACGTTTAAACATCCTTTGCAGAATCTGTGAATTATTTTAACAAAATAAGAGGGATCATACAAAATTATTTTTTATTTAGTGCTGTCCTGAATAAGATATTATACTTAAAAGATGTTTACATATAGTCCAGAAGAGAAGAAAATAGCTGAATTTCTAAAAATGACCCCGTTCAAAAGTTTATGAACCATTGATTCTCAGAGTATTCTCTGTGTCGTTACCTGGACGATCCACGGCTGGGTTTTTTTTGGTTTGTTATGGTTATGATTTGGTTGTGATGTCATGAGTCCCTTCAGAAAAATCCTCCAGGTCCTGCAAATTCACTGACACTCCAGAAGGAAACACGAGGAGCAGGATTGAACAGGATGAAGATATCCAAATTTGTATTATTTTATTTAAATATATTTTTTTCCATTTAGTACTGCCCTTCAGAAGCAACAGAAGATACTTACATGTTTCCCAGAAGAAAAATTAAGTACAATTTACCTTAATCTTCAAATTCAAAAAGTTTGAACAAGGGACACATGAACAACCATCACAAAAAAACAGCCGCGTATCATCCAGGTAACAGCACAGTATTAAGAATCAAGGGTACATAAACTTTTGAATGAGGTAATTTTTATAAATTATTTTTATAAAGTCTTGTGGAGTATATGTAAACATCTTTTACATAAAATATCTAATTCAGGACAGCACTAAATAAAAAATAACATGCATTTTGTATGATCCTCTTATTTTGTTAAAATTACTCACATTTTCACAGATTCTGCTAAGTGTGTGTAAACTTTTGAGCAAGACTGTATACCAGTTTTTTAAAGGTTTGGGGTCGGTAAGATTTTTTTATATTTTTGAAAGAAGTCTCTTATATTTACCAAGCCTGACTTACAGTAAAACCAGTAATATTGTGAAATATTTTTTCTATTATAATATATTTTAAAATGTAATTTATTCCTGTAATGGCAAAGTCTTCATGATCTTTCAGAAATCATTCTAATATGCTAATTTCAGCTCAAGAAACATTTATGATTATTATCAATGTTGAAAATGATTGTGCTTGTAAAAACTGATACATTGATGAATAGTATGTTCAGAACTTAGTATTTAGAACTTGTATTTGTATTTGAAAATCTTTTTAAAAACCTCATCCCAAAACTTTTGAACTGCAGTGTATGTACTGTTGTGTGTAGATCAGTACCTTTAACGCGGTATCTCCACAGTATCATTAACACTGAGCGACCCTTGTAAAATGGTGCCAGTAATGACTGTTCCTGGCCACGGATGGAGAAGCAGTGATCTACAGCCATGAGAAGAGCACCTGACGGATCTCTACGAGGAAGGAAGGCCTGGGCCTTCAATAACTGAACACATAATCAGAGACAACCTCAGAAATATGGTCCATGCCTTTCAAAATACAGTAATAACAAAAAGTCTGAGACCTAAAATCACCCTTTAGCTATAATGACAACATCCACTCAAGCTAGTACAAAACTAGTTTGTGCTCAAATCTGATATCCAGCATGATTTGACAAAGTTCCCAAAAATGAAATCTAATCTTTTGTTGTGTCACAAATTTGCATAAATTTGAATTAGTGTCCTATATATATCTTCAAGGATTAAGACATATTTTTACATCATAACTTTTCTTTATTTAGGCATTTTAATTTATAAAACAATTTACAGAATTTACAACTGGTCTCTGATCTGATCTGTGCTGTGACAACACACCCACTAACTCACATCTATAAGTTCAGTTATCGCTTGTGGCTCGTCTGTATCCGGGGCCTCAGGACCACCTGGCTTTGCTGCCACAGCAATTATAGGGCACCCTTTAAATCTGACAAGCAAAAAATAAGTCATGTCAATTTTATTTGTATAGCACTTTTCACAATACACATTGCTTTTAAAGCAGCTTTACAGAAAATCATGATGCTAATGTTTATAATCTTAATGTCATCATGCCTTATAATTGCATTTAGCAGAATGGCGATGTATAATATTTAGAATAGTGAAACATGTGCTTGACAGTGTCTTACCTTGTGTTCTCAAGAGTTTTTTGCATCCTCTTGGTCATTTTGTCAATAGCCGCCTGTCTCTTGTCACTAGGCAACAGGTCTGTTTTGTTCAGTATGACGATCATGCGGGAACAGGTGAGCTGACCAATCAAAAGGCACTCTGCTGTTTGTGTTTGCATACCTTTCACAACGTCAACCACCAATATCATCAGATCAATGATCTGAGCACCTGAATGCAAGTACACAGATGAGAGTAAAACATACAAGTTCAACAATGACAAACATAACAGAGTAAAGTGATCACTGCAAGACAGCAAAAGAGACCAAAAATAAGAGAGGTAGGAGACCAGGCTATTGCCTTTCCTTTCCCTTTTTTCCTCTCCCTCTCTCTGGCACTCATTCTTTCCTGAGAGATCCCCTCTGGGGGAGAGAGGAAGTCAAGCTGGAACCCTGAACAGCCCCCTTCCGCCTTAATCAACCACATGTGCCATAAATGCGCGTGCACACACACACACACACACACACACACACACACACACACACACACACACACACACACACACACACACACACACACACACACACACACCCAATGCCATCAATGCTATTACAGACATTCCCACTAGACTAGAGTTCTCTGAGATAGTTTGGTCCCACAAAAAAACTTCTAGACATTGTTTCTCCACATCATATATTTCTTCATAAATCCCTTTTTTATAATACCTATGAGACTGTGCATACAAGAAAAGTCATGTGAGCTACATTTTTCCAGTATAGAGTGATATCAAAAGTATTTATTGTACCCATAACTACCTAGGCTAGCGGATGTGATTGTGTTAAAGACTAACTTAGGATATGCTATTAATATTTCAAGACAGACATGTACTGGACTAAAGCAACTTAGTTTTACTTGATTATTCATACATACAATGTGTCATGTACATGTGTCAGATATGACACAACAGGTTTTTTCCCCCACCATTAAAACTACAGCGCTTTGATCATAAAACTAAGCATTACATATCATCTTACTAAGACATTATTGGGAGAGATAGTGTCAACTGACATTTATATGCATGCACTCTGATGTAAAACACATTGATTTACATTACAAGCTAACAGAATTTCTTCTTACTTTACATATAAATAACAACATAAATTAATTAAATAACTACAAATCTACATATTTTTGCTCATTTTGAGCCTTATCCTCCTCAAGAATGAACTCCATATTTTCACTGTCGTACTATATGAGCTATAAAGCCTGATGTATCACATATGATACACAACATAGGCTATTTGGTTTTCTTTTATATATTTTTTCCTTAAAATAATAATAAAATATATATATATATATATATATATATATATATATATATATATATATATATATATATATATATATATATATATATTTTACTGACTATTATTATATGTCAGTCTCTAAAGGGTTAATATAATCTCTTCCAATACACACACACCACCTACTGATCAAAAGTAGTAGTGCTGGACCAAGTTTAAAATGCCTTGACAGGTTGATTTCCTGTCGTGTGGTGTTTTGCATAATCCATGAATTACATATTGAACCACGCATTCTTGTAAAACATGCAGTTTGGTATTGTGGATTTAATTAGCGTAACCCTTGGCCAGCTAATATAAACCAAGTCATTTTATCCACTTACCCCCGATGATAGTGCGTATGAGGGAGGCATGTCCCGGGCAGTCCACCAGTGTGAACTGCAGACTGTCGTATTGTCTGTCCCCGCAGGACTCTCTCAGGTGCTCCGGTAAGGGCACCGTAAACGCACTAAAGCCGAGATCCAGCGTGATGCCCCGCTCTTTGGACTGCGGGTTCTTGTCGAAGGCTGCGGTGGATGCGGTGCTGCTCAGCGCTCGGGCGAGAGAGGTTTTTCCGCTGTCCACATGGCCGAGGACACCGACGTTAAAGTTCAGTGTTTTAGGAAGACTGGAATCTGCCATCACTGGAATTGTTGGGTACAGAGACTAAATGCGCAGACTTTGAACTGCTGACAACAACGCTGTCAATTCACCCCAACCAGCTCAATATTAAACTGTCAGTTAACCAAATGTATCTAATTAGATGGAATTTAATATTATGAACTTATTAGTTCTGATATGACATATTAAATTACATGCTAAATATCTCTGCTCTTACTGCATTCAGCAAACTTTTTTCGTTGTTCTTCCTGTGCTACCAAAAAAACTATCTCTGACAGATCAGCTCAACTCATGTGTTCCACTTCACAGCATTCGTATTTAGAAAATATATAATCGAATAATGTATAAACTAATAAAACAGTTAAAATTATTTACAACATGTTTAATACATAATTAGGAGTTTATTTGCTCTTCACACAGAAAGGGAGATTTGTGGAACCTACAGCGGTTATCTTTGTTCCAGTACAACATTTCATATGGAGCACAAACGGAAAATAGGGGCGTGTTCGCAGTGATCATACAGACATTAGCGGCATCCAATGATTAAACAGAGATTCCACAAATTGACCAATCGAAACAAAGAACGACTAAAAAACGTTTCGGGGGCGGTACTTCCTTAAATCGCCTTGGTTACCCACATGGAAACGCGGGTCTCTTGTGTTTGATTTCAACGGCCTTTCATGAGATAGGCTTGAGGTTGTTTTACTGACGTTTGAGAGCGTTTAATTAACAAACAAGAAACATGAAGATCGAAGAGGTGAAAAGCACAACCAAGACGCAGCGCATCGCATCTCACAGCCATGTGAAGGGTCTCGGGCTGGATGAGGCCGGCAATGCTAAACAGTCCTCGTCCGGGCTAGTGGGGCAGGAGACAGCTAGAGAGGTAACGTAGATCAGTTTCATAATTTTCCAGTTTGTGAATGGGGAATCAGTAAATTTACGCGGATTAATGAATTTGATACTTTGTATTTGCCTGATTATTTGTAAAGAACGGATACAAAATGTCTATAATAATTAGCATGTGTCAGTAGTATGTTTCACATTCACTAAGATTGTATTGTTGTGATCATAACAGATCTTGGAGATTATTAATATTTATTGAAATGGTAATTTTAACCTTTGTATTAGGCTTGTGGCATTATCGTAGAGCTGATTCGTTCCAAAAAGATGGCTGGCAGAGCTATTTTACTGGCCGGACCACCTGGAACAGGCAAGGTAAGGACTGAGAGCTTTTATTGTATCAGTCATTGTAAATAGTTTCACAGCTGTTGTATTTGAGAGTGTTTATGGTTTGTTAATTTTATTTCTGTGTCCCGCAGACTGCTCTAGCATTGGCCATGGCACAGGAACTGGGAAATAAAGTACCGTTCTGTCCTATGGTGGGCAGTGAAGTGTATTCATCAGAAATCAAGAAGACTGAAGTGCTGATGGAGAACTTCAGAAGGGCCATAGGTGAGCTCTAGTGCAAAGAACCCATATTTGAACCCATATCGACTTCAAGAGTAGACAATATACCTGTGTAATATAACCTGTAAAAACATTGTACATTTCTTTTAGGAGACACTTGTTTTAGTAATAAAGGTGAAATGGGATTTTAAAAAATGAGTTAGTAACTCCTCACACACACTAGCTATGTTTCCATACAAAGTTGCAAATTTAACTTGTGTGCAAAAGTTAAATCTTATGTGCAAAATTGGAATATCGCATAAACATTTGCGACTGAAGCACAGTTTCCATCCCATGTGTTCAAGAGAACGAAACTGTCACTTCCTGGGAAACTGCCGCAAAATATCTATAATAAAAAATAGAACTGTGGCTTTTTTATCCTACATCATAAATGATTTGTGCCTCAGAGCATGCAGACCAAACGCAATAAATGCTGTCATGTTCTCTTGCGCTCGGATGCCTGATGTTTGTAAATGACTGAATGTGACTGAATCATGTTCTGGGAGGTCATTTTACCAAATCATTTTGATGATAGACTTTGGCCCAGGCATTTCAGAATAACTCAAACAACATCTGAGATGCTGGTTAGTCCAGTTATCCAATCGCACGTGAATTTTTTTGTTGTTGTTGCTTATCGAGGGATTTATTCAGTAAATGTGTTTCCATAATAGTTTATGCGCTTATCAAAAAAAAAAAAAATCCAAATCAATTGAGTGCACGTTTTTAGAATTAATGCTTATCTTTGTGTTTCCATCCAGAATTTTTTTTATGCAATATCCCATAATTCACATAAAAATATGTGGATGGAAACATGGCTATTATAGTCTGATATTAGACTGCCAGTATGAAACAATGTGGACTGTGTAATCAAGTGAGATATGCATGCATGCATGCACACACACATTATTACAACGTTGACAGAAATATACTGGCATGGGCAGTTGAATATACACAGGTGAATAGACTCACAAGTATTTAATATATCAAATTTTGTAGGTTTTTAAGGATGTATTGGTATATCCACTTGTAATTAGTAAGCTTTGTTTACATGTTCTGTTTTGTTTGTGCATTCAGGTCTGCGTATCAAGGAGACTAAAGAGGTGTATGAAGGAGAGGTCACTGAACTGACCCCCTGTGAGACGGAGAACCCAATGGGGGGCTATGGCAAAACTATCAGTCATGTCATTATCGGTTTGAAAACAGCAAAGGGCACCAAACAGTTGAAGGTAAGGAAGGGAAAGTGTGCTGCTTTTTTTGCATATTTGGAAACAGATTTTACGTCCAAGTTATAAATCATATCTCACAGCGTTTTATATGCTCATGCAGCTGGATCCCAGTATCTATGAAAGTCTGCAGAAGGAGAGAGTGGAGGTCGGTGATGTTATCTACATCGAGGCTAACAGTGGGGCAGTCAAGGTATGGACGGATTTGCTCAACCATTCTCTCTCCAGCCTATATCTGCGGTTGGCATGTTGAAGTAATCTTTTGTCAGTGCAGGTGGGCAGGTAGTCTGGCAGCGGTATAAAGGACAATATTGTCTTTCATATTTTTGAATAAGTAATAGGCCTACTTTTATTCAACAAGCATTCATTAAATTGATCAAAAGTGACAGTAAAGATATTTATAATGTTACAAAAAAATGTATTTCAAATAAATGCTGTTGTTTTGAACTTTCTCTTCACCAAATATTCCTGAAAAAAAGTATCACAATTTCCACAAAAATATTAAATAGCACAACTGTTTGGAAATATCACATATATCCCCAAATCAGCATAATAGAATGATTTCTGAAGTATCATGTGATGATGAAGACTAGAGTAATGACACTGAAAATTCAGCTTTGCCATCACAGGAATGCATTACATTTCTAATGTATATTAAAATATAAAAGCTATAATATTTTATAATAATATAATAATACAATTTTCAGTATTTTTATCAAATAATTGCAGCATTGGTGAGTTGTAACACTTCAGTTTAGGGTTTAATTATCACTATTAACTCTAGTTGCTTATTAGCATGCATATTACTAGGATATTAGCTGTTTATTAGTACTTATAAAGCACATATTAATGCCTTATTCTGCATGACCTTATTCTGCATCCCTTAATCCTACCAGTACAGCTACCTTACTATTAATATGCAGTAATTGGGAGTTTATTCAGGCAAAAGTTGTAATTAACAGTAAGAATTGGACCCTAAACTAAAGTGAGCATAAGAGATTTCTTTCAGAAACATAAAAAAAAAAAAAGACTGACCCCAAACACTACTTGTATATAGTTGCAAACAAGTATTTAAATGAAATTCCACATCACATAAAGGGCAATACACTTCCCGTGTAAAAAACAAAAAAAGAAGAGCAGTCAAGGCTCTTAAGTTTATTCATAGTCAGTCTTTATGTTTTTGGTTTGCAGAGGCAGGGGCGATGTGACACGTTTGCAACAGAGTTCGATTTGGAGGCGGAAGAGTATGTACCTCTACCGAAAGGCGATGTGCACAAGAAGAAAGAGATCATTCAGGATGTTACACTTCATGACCTGGATATTGCTAATGCAAGACCTCAGGTACGTGCACACAAACATCATGTTATCCAGCTTTTCAAGTGGATCTCCATGACACCAATAATATAAGTGTACTGTGTTTTCTAGGGAGGCCAGGACTTACTTTCTATGATGGGTCAATTGATGAAACCCAAAAAGACAGAAATCACAGGTAACATGGATAATATTTTTATTTACTGATAATCCTAACAGGTTTTTTAATGAGGCCATGTTTAACCATTTCTTTGTGTATTCTGTGTACAGATAAACTGCGAGCGGAGATCAATAAGGTTGTGAACAAATACATTGAACAGGGTGTGGCAGAGCTGGTTCCTGGTGTTCTGTTTATTGATGAAGTTCACATGCTGGACATTGAGTGTTTTACCTACCTGCACCGAGCACTGGAGAGCTCCATCGCTCCCATCGTAGTGTTTGCATCCAATCGAGGAAACTGCCTTATCAGGTGTGTTCTTGGTGGGAAACTATTTAAAGGGGTACTTCAGCGCTGGGAAGATGAATGTGTATTTAAACTGGGTCATTTATGTAGTAGAAATGTGAAATCATTTTTTTATTTGGTGCCTTCTAGACTGAGAAAAGCCAGAAAATGTATTTTTGTCTCATGTGGATGAAAGACAACAACTCCCAGAATGCACTTGCTTCGCTGCCCTACGAGGCCACTCCCAAAGCCACTGCTACTGGTTCACTGTATCACTTGCCCACCGTGGCACCGCCCCTACCATTGTTTTCATTTTCATAATAAAATCATTTAGTTCAGTTAGAGAACAGACACTACAATTAAAAACTGAATGTGTCTGTTCAATATAATGTGAGTGAACCGAGCTAGTGTCACAGCACAAACGCAGCAGGAGTCAGATTACATTCATTACGAGAGCGAAGAGCTGAGGCAAGCAGTTTTCAGATCATGCCTATGGAAGCTTAACTTTCATAGGAATTCATTCAAAACGTTGAAACACTCACTTTGCTCCGCACCGCTCCGTTTACATGAATGCCCGGCGCTGCCCGAGCCGAGCGCTGAGAGTGAGATCCCACCCCCCATGGGCGGGTTGAAAACATGCTGAGCTAGCTCAGTATTTACTGGCTATAGTCTTTAGCCTCTGGCCTGCAAAATTACGATATTTGCGTCATCTGAGGATTTTTTCCAGAAATAAAATGCATAAATCTCTCATCTCAGGGGGATATGAGGGGGGAGAGAAAGCACGATCATTCGAATATACCACCGGATTTCTACTGATACAAAGCTTAATGCTAATCGCTGAAGTATCCCTTTAAAGTATATTAGCTTTGTCACAATTTTGTAAAATTATAGGATATTTATTTAGGTACACACTTTTAAGTTAAATTATTTAAACTGCCCTTTTTTATGAATATTACCTTTCATGCCATGCGTAATATAGCTGTTTGTGAATGTAAAAGGTCTGCAAAGATCAAAGTGCACAACAAATAAAGTTATTGGCCCTCATTTACAAAACAAACGTACAACAGGGACGCAAAACTTGGCGTTTTAATCAATGAGATCACAAGTAGATGAGGTAGACGCATGGTGTTTTAATTCGTCTCTTCTGTCCTGATTTCTTTGAGGGGGGAGGGTCAATGAGTGGGTAAATGTGTGGCTTTTTTCCAAATCTTTCGATCTAATTGACAAAATAAGCTTGTGCAATTTACATATGAACGTGCCCAGAGACGGCAGAAAAACATATGGAGAGCTTTCATTTCTGCTCTGATAGTCACAATATTTTGTGCTTGGTGCATTTTTCATCTTCAAACCAGACTTGGGTCTAGGGATGGTACAATTACTGTTTTCACGATAAAACACGGTAAAATGTACTGACGGTTAGTAATATTGTTTAAAATTGAATTATCAATTATCATTAAAAGCGCGTTTATCATGATTTTGAAAACTTGCAGTAAATCCTGTCTAGCCAGCATCAGTCTGGTGCAGGCGCAGCGTGCAACATTGTTTTTTGAATGGGAAGAAATCGCGTAAGGCAGTGACAGTGCTCTAGAGATTTTTCAGCCTTCTAAAAGGACCAAATCTGAGGTGTGGTCGTATTTTGGCTTTTACAAAAGTTCTGAGGGAAACTTTATCGAAGATGGTCACCCTGTCTGCAGAACATGCAAAAACAAAGTCACTGTAATAGGAGGAAACACTTCAAATTTGCGAACGCAAGGCAAGTGGACTTTGACCTCAATACTAAAACTACATCTGGGAAATAATAACATGAAGCTTGAGCCAAAGACGAACGAACAAGTTCAGGCAAGACTAGGGTGACATTTAAGGGATAATAATGCATATTCATTGTACACTTTTTACACAGATTTTCTTTAGCACATAAATAATTATGGGGACACATTGAATGAGATTAATCTTTTAAAACCCGTTGTAATACATGGATGTGCGCTGTTATAATGCCTTATAATGGTCATTATAAGGAAGGAAATCCCACAGAATAAAATCTTCCTCAAATATTTGTTGAAATGCAAAAAAACTTGTTGAAATGTTTTCAGTGTGTGCATCTGTTCTTTTTGAACAGTTTCATCTCATTTGAACAAAACCGTGATAATATTGGGTCACTATAATCGTGATATGAAATTTTCATACCGTTTCATCCCTACTTGGATTTTTTTAGCCGGCAAAGTTTAATCCCCGTCTGGCTAGTGCGCTTCCCATAATGTTTACGCATTAGGTCAGTAGGCGGTCTTTTGTGGCTGTTTGAACGCATTCAACCACACGAGCATTTACACTACGAAAGAAATCCGGTCAAATGTGTTTTCAACTACCTGTGAAAGTGGTTAAAAGTGGACAAGCTCAAAACATTTTAGACCCCGTTTACACCTGTATTTAGTGGCGTCCACTTGTGATTCGATCTACCAATACCAGGTGTAAACATTTTGAGAAATGAGGTGATGTGCAATGCACAGTAGGTGCACTTTAACATACATTAATGCATTAGGTATCATGAACTAACGATGCATTTATTTTAGGTTAATGTTTATTTTTCATTGTTCACGTTAACTAATGTTGAAATGAACTAAGGTTAATAAATGCTGTAGAAGTATTGTTCATGATAACTAAATTAGTTAACTAATGAAACCTTATTGAAAGGTGTTACCAATGTATTTATTAATGTTAACAAACTTAAGCATATCTGATTATATTTTAACAAACCTTAACAATATTAGAATTGATTTGATTTGCAGTTTGCTGTGACCAACTGTTAGAACAATCCATTTGATTAGTTGCGGAGTTGATCGACAAGTTTATCAATATGCATAATTATGTTTTAGGGGGACAGAGGACATCAGCTCTCCTCACGGAATTCCGCTGGATCTGCTGGATCGAGTCATGATTATCAGAACAATGCTGTACACTCCTCAAGAAATGAAACAGGTGTGCATGAACATTTTTGTCAAAATAAGCTCCTTAACAAAACAGTGAAATAAAGTAATTACAAAGATATATAAAAGATGAAGTATATATTACTGTTTTTTGTTTAATTTGCATGTTTCTATAGATTATAAAGATCCGAGCTCAGACAGAGGGCCTCAACATCAGCGAGGAGGCTTTATCTCACCTTGGAGAGATCGGTACCAAGACTACACTCAGGTATGAACATACACATTACTTCTAATGTTATAGCCTACTGATTTAGATTGAACTGCCACATTTACGGTCTTGCTACATGCATTCTCATTTATTCATTATTATGAAATTATAATTAATACAATTTGGTTATGTAAAGTTGGCTAACGTGTGTGTCTTTGTGCAAATGCAGATATGCAGTGCAGCTGCTGACACCTGCCAATATGTTGGCACGAGTTCAGGGGAGAGAAGTAGTCGAAAAAGAAAATGTGGAAGAAATTAATGAACTCTTCTATGATGCTAAGTCGTCTGCAAAGATCCTACAAGATCAACACACCAAGTTTATGAAATAACTCTCTCGCTTTCTTTGTACGCCGTGCTATAGTTTGCTCTACTGGCTGATTAGTTCACATTTGTCATGACATTATAACAGTATGACAGCTGTACCAAGCCAATTCATGGCTACTGTATTGTTCTACCCAATTGTGTCAGTTGGCTGTTAGTCACAAATATCAAACAAGAACAGGGAAATCTTCATTAATAACATGCTTTCAACTTCATTGCTTTAGTTTTATCCCCCACTTTTGTTAGTCTCCTGGTAAATTCTCCATTGTCCTTTTCTGCTGTGTTTTGTTTTGAAAATAAATCTTTTTTTAATGAACTTTTATGACATATTTAATTTCCACCCAATCATATATTCAACTTATTTTCAATATAAAACTAAAACAACAACAACAAAAAATTATTACCAAAATAAATTAGTAGTATTCTGGTGTCTGACTCCATGTAGATAAAAGTAGCTACAAGCATATTTGTCAAAGTACTAGTATTCAGTTTTATTAGTTGAAAGCCTTTTTTTTTATCAGGGAAAAATGGAGGGAAAAAAAATGTTTATGTTGTCCTTAAATTCAGTCTCAAAAACTGCTAATATTGTTAAGCTGTGCTGCTGTGACGCGACTCAGAGCAGTGATTCTTGTAGTGTTCGAATAAATGTTAATGCTCTAGATTCATTTAAAAATGCTCCTTACATGTTTTTAGCTGTAGGATTCAGTGAAAAACAAATTGGGTGTATGGTCCCACAGTGTTACTTTTTCTTGCTGGGTTTGTTAAAGGCAGTCTCAGATCCTGAGCGAACTTTGCTGAAGACGGATGGCGCGACCTTCCCAGCTCGTTCTAACGGCAGAGAAAAAGATACTCAGAATACACAATAATACAAACTACAACATCCTACACATTTGAATTTCAGATACCTCAATACAAATGTATGTAAAATATACATGTTTGAACTGATAAAACATTAAATAGCTATATACTGTAAAATACAAATTTCACATATAATCATAATCTTGGTTTACACAATCTTTGGAAACACTTTACAATAATGTTCATTTGTAAACATTAGTTAATATGAACTACACTGTAAACAATTATATGATCAGTAGCCTAAGTTATGACATGTTTTTACATTGCTTTAACTCAGCAAAATAAGTTGAGCAATTTTCAACTCATTTTTAAGTCAGTTTAATGTAATTTAAGTTTTAAATTTAAGGCAGCAACTTTTTTTACAGTGTAACAACTTTTAAAGCATTTATTAATCTTCAACATTTACTAGCCTACATTATTAAAATCATATATATATATATATATATATATATATATATATATATATATATATACCTGAGCTAACATGAACTAACAGTTGTATTGTTATTAACTGTTTGAAAAGTTTAATAAAAATTGTAACGAATGTATTGTTCATTGTTAGTTAATGCATTAATAATGAAACCTTATTGTGAAGTGTTACCCAATCTTTTAAGTCTTCGATAATGTCAAACTCAAGGGAACATATTGATAGTTTGTTTCTACAATAGAGATATAGGAATACATTGTAAAATGTTATACAACTGGAATCTTAAAGTCGAGATTATAAAACGAAGGCTAATAAAAATGCAAGGACTATCTTCAGGAATAAAAATCAGAAACAAATTATTCAAAATAAACTCATAAGACAAAATAAACATTGCATAACTAGAATGCGTGTCCTTTCTTTGTGTTTGTGTTCTGACTTCCTGCTATATATGGAGTGGAAACACTATAAAATGCAAGCGCACACACACGTCTGGTTCACTATCTTTGTGGGGACTCTCCTTAAATGTAATGGTTTTATACTGTACAAACTATCCCCTTACACTAAACCTACCCATCACACAACTTTCTACATTTTCACATAACAAAAAAAAAAAGAATTCCGTGTGATTTATAAGCTTGTTTCCTCACGGTGACACGAGTCCCCATGAGTCAGTGTGCATTCAGGTTGAAGTCCCCACCGGGATAGAAAAAAACATGAACACACACACACAGCTCTACTTTTTCCTCTTGGCCCAAAATCAAAAAAACGAATGATCTATCAGTTGCTACTCGACTCACCGCATTCCTGCATCACCTCAAAGGTCTTGCCCTTCACCTCTGTTCCAGTTGCTAGTTTATCCCTGGCTCCAATCAAATCGTCCGCTTTCACCTCAGGCCTCTTAACTTCCTCTTCCTCGCCCTGCTGAAGAGAAACAGAAAATGAATGATAAGCAAAAGGATCTTTCTTTCTTCTCAGTGTTTCTTCTTTCTCTTACTTGAGACATGGTCAACTCTCAAAATCAGTTGTGAAGCCTTAAAGTCTTGCTTAAGTTTCTCTGTTTTATACTTGTTGCGTGTGCATTTATACACACACACACCCTTCCCTTGCAGAGTCCAATCCCAAATGGACCATAATTCCTTTGGCCAAAGCATGAGTCACACTGTTCCTCCTCCCATTTAATATCAGTCACTGTAGGGATAAACACGGTTATTTAAGGATGACATCTTCAGTACTTCAATTAGTTCCAGCAGCTCAGAAATGAAAACAGTTTATGGTTTGTGTCTTGTAGATTATTTATTGCTCATGCTAAGAGCTTCTAAATGAGTGTGTGTTTATTTGCACACTGTTGTGTTTGTTGTTTTGGGGGTTGCTTGTTTGTGAATGTTTGTCTCTCTTGCATATTCCATTGGGATTACATACTGTTTAAGGAGAATGTCCTGCCATTGTTAACTCTTTATACCAACATTTCAAACAGTCGAACATCTGGATTTACAGCATCATTCCTTCAGTGTCACATGATCCTTCAGAAATCACTCTAGGCTGATTTAGTTCTCAATTAACATTTCTTACTATTATCAATGTACTTTTGGGTTACACTTTAAGGTGATGTGGTTACATTGTACTTACTCAAGTACTGAGTAATATTAATAAACTACATGTACTTACTATAGTTACGGAGATGGATTGTTTTTGGGTTAGTTACTTGTAATTATGCATCATTTATGGTTATTACATGTACAAACCCGATTTGAAAAAAGTTGGGACACTGTACAAACTGTGAATAAAAACAGAATGCAATGATGTGGAAGTTTCAAATTTCAATATTTTATTCAGAATACAACATAGATGACATATCAAATGTTTAAACTGAGAAAATGTATCATTTTAAGGGAAAAATAAGTTGATTTTACATTTCATGGCATCAACACATCTCAAAAAAGTTGGGACATGGCCATGTTTCCCACTGTGTGGCATCCCCTCTTCTTTTTATAACAGTCTGCAAACGTCTGGGGACTGAGGAGACAAGTTGCTCAAGTTTAGGAATAGGAATGTTGTCCCATTCTTGTCTAATACAGGCTTCTAGTTGCTCAACTGACTTAGGTCTTCTTTGGCGCATCTTCCTCTTTATGATGCGCCAAATGTTTTCTATGGGTGAAAGATCTGGACTGCAGGCTGGCCATTTCAGTACCCGGATCCTTCTTCTACGCAGCCATGATGTTGTAATTGATGCAGTATGTGGTCTGGCATTGTCATGTTGGAAAATGCAAGGTCTTCCCTGAAAGAGACGACGTCTGGATGGGAGCATATGTTGTTCTAGAACTTGGATATACCTTTCAGCATTGATGGTGCCTTTCCAGATGTATGAGCTGCCCATGCCACACGCACTCATGTAACCCCATCCCATCAGAGATGCAGGCTTCTGAACTGAGCGCTGAGAACAACTTGGATTGTCCTTGTCCTCTTTAGTCCGGATGACATGGTGTCCCAGTTTTCCAAAAAGAACTTAAAATTTTGATTGGTCTGACCACAGAACAGTTTTCCACTTTGCCACAGTCCATTTTAAATGAGCTTGGCCCAGAGAAAACGCCTGCGCTTCTGGATCATGTTTAGATATGGCTTCTTTTTTGACCTATAGAGTTTTAGCCGGCAACGGCGAATGGCACGGTGGATTGTGTTCACCGACAATGTTTTCTGGAAGTATTCCTGAGGCCATGTTGTGATTTCCATTACAGTAGCATTCCTGTATGTGATGCAGTGCCGTCTAAGGGCTGAAGATCACGGGCATCCAGTATGGTTTTCCGGCCTTGACCTTTCAAGACAGAGATTGTTCCAGATTCTCTGAATCTTTGGATGATATTATGCACTGTAGATGATGATAACTTCAAACTCTTTGCAGTTTTTCTCTGAGAAACTCCTTTCTGATATTGCTGCACTATTTTTGGCCGCAGCATTGGGGGAATTGGTGATCCTCTGGCCATCTTGACTTCTGAGAGACACTGCCACTCTGAGAGGCTCTTTTTATACCCAATCATGTTGCCAATTGACCTAATAAGTTGCAAATTGGTCCTCTAGCTGTTCCTTATATGTACATTTAACTTTTCCGGCCTCTTATTGCTACCTGTCCCAACTTTTTTGGAATGTGTAGCTCTCATGAAATCCAAAATGAGCCAATATTTGGCATGACATTTCAAAATGTCTTTCAACATTTGATATGTTATCTATATTCTATTGTGAATAAAATATAAGTTTATGAGATTTGTAAATTATTGCATTCCTTTTTTATTCACAATTTGTACAGTGTCCCAACTTTTTTGGAATCGGGTTTGTAGTAACGTGTAAGAATGTTACATTAGATTAAAGTGTTACCAATATTGTGCTCGCTAATATTTTTGTAGAAACTGTAATACCTTTTCAGGGTTCTTTGAAAGTTCAAAAGAACATTTATTAGAAATATAAATCTTTTCTAATAATATAAAAGTCTTTACTGTCACATCTGATTCATTTAATGAGTATTACACAATAAGGTTTCATTTGTTAACATTACCTACATTAATTAACATGAATTAACAATGAACAATATTTTCAGCATTTATTAATATTAGTCAATGGTAATTTCAACATTTAATACATTTTTAAAATTAAGTTGTATTTGTTAACATTAATTAATACACTGTGAACTAACACGAACAATTATATTTTTACTAACATTAACAAAGTAACCTTTAATGATTAATAAACGCTTAAAAATATATATTGCTCATCGTTATTTCATGTTAGCTAATGCATTTATTAATGTTAACAAATGGGACTTTATTATAAATTGTTACTATTTTATACATCCTTGCT
The DNA here is from genome assembly GCA_018749465.1 of Paracanthobrama guichenoti. Lineage (NCBI taxonomy): Eukaryota > Metazoa > Chordata > Actinopteri > Cypriniformes > Gobionidae > Paracanthobrama > Paracanthobrama guichenoti. Next base: position 26,660,407 of record CM031948.1, read on the forward strand.
GAATAAAAGTATTTAAAAAAAAAAATAAAACCTAAGCAACCTTATTTAATGGTATTGTATGTAAATCAAAGTTGCAAAACAGTACATTCAGGAAATGGTTTTATTTGTACCCAAATATTAGAAGAGTAAACAATATTTTCCAGTCTCATTTAAAATGTTTTTAAAGACAATTGTAACCAGAACCCTTTAAATGTATTACATAACCATTTTATACATACACACCATTTATACAAAGTTCACCACTGATTTACACAGCTATTATTATTAATCGCAATGCATTTCTTGTAGTATTTCATGGGAATGACAGGCACATTGGAACAGTAGTTACATACTGAGGAACCCTTTGATATCTTTGCATTGCACCGCAATATTCTGTGTGTTTGTTCTGTAATCAATCAATAAAATATTCTATAAGGTATGGACAAGAACCTTCAAACAAAAAGTGAACAACTTTTGATGTCATAAGCAAAAACTGAACATAGAGAGGTAGTGCGTCTTCTGGAATAAACAAACATTCTCATTGCTTTAAGAAAACGAAATATGTTTGTAGAATAATATTACACACAGTTTTCAAATCTGCCAACGTTTGACGAGGCAAAATCTGGTCCATGACATGTTAGTGTCAACCTCACCTCAGGAAAGTTTAGGTGTTTTCAAAGTAAAAGCTCATGTAAGTTTCTTGCTGTATTTGGGTAACAACTGAGTTTTGACAAACTCAACAAGTCTTGTTTCTGTTAGAAATACTGTGATGACCACACCCAGGAGACAAACTGCCCCCACGGCAACATGAACCAGCCTTAGCAACCAGCCACCATCACAACAGAACATGCTCTGAAAGATAAAATGGTTTTAAATCAGATTTGAATTTGTTCCTCACAACTTTATCTATATTTAAATGTAAACAATGATACCTCTGAGAAGGCTGTGAGGATGGAGCTCACTCCAAGTGTAATTATGACAGCAGAATGTGGGCGGAGCCCCCACAGCGGTGCGTATTCAGTTTGCAGGAAATAGCGATGTATGTAAACAATACTGTGAGTGATTCGTAAAGCCATGTTACAGCAATTTGCCAAAATGAAGCCAATGCCCCCTAACATCCAGGTTAGCCAATAAGAAAGCAGCAGAAAAGAGGCCGACAGGCCCAGCATCACTAGATTATATCTAGAGAGAGAGAGAGAGAGAGAGAACAATTTCTTATAAAATTACATTTCTAAACATACATACATATACGTTTCACATATACACACCACATAAATACACACTTTCTACACTCCAGTTCAAAAGTTTGGAGTCAGTAAGTTAAAAACATTTTTTTTTACACAATTGTCTTTTAAAAAATGTAATTCTGTTTGCAAATACATGTATTCATCAAAGAATCCTGATAAAAATAGTATCATGGTTTGCACAAATATGTAATTTTAGCTGCTAGAGGTTGCTTATTCAAAACAATGAATTCTTGTGTTGCTAAATGACATGCAATTCATTTAAAAAAATACTGTATGAACTCTCTCTGATTATGTTATGTTAGCCACTTTGTCTCTGAGGCATGGTAAAAACATGGTACTCATGGTAAATCAAGAAAACCTGCGATTCAAACAATAAGACTAACCATGTTTAGCTATATAGCAATGAATAGTTTCCTGTCGATGAATGTATCCAAACAGTTGCTCACCTGTCTAATCAAACACATAATATATTAAAGCATCTTTGGTGTTTTCATGGTTTTTACGAAAGTAAAATCGAGGGTAACGTGGATATGACGTCATTGACAGGCGAAAAATGGACACGGTCTGTGTCCTGGTTAAAATTCTTTGCTTATTTCTCTGGATTTAAACACTGTTGGAAATGTTTGGAATAATGCAAGCATAGTATAGCTCTGTTCTAGTGGTTTTTGGATATTGAATCTAAAAATCTTGCAT